>JACYFF010031954.1:82963389-82977479 GCA_017589665.1 Selenicereus undatus | reverse complement strand
ATTATTATTATTATTATTATTATTATTATTATTATTATTATTATTATAAATAGGACCGAACTGGATTGCTGAAGTTGACTGTCGGAAATAGCTCACGTTGGTACTAAATGTGAGGTAGCTACTAGAGTCGCCTTTTAGGGTTCACGCCCTAAACTCAAAACCCCTGGTAGATGGTTGGGCAGCCTTGAGAGGGGAGGGGAGAGTATGTGGTTTTTGTGTCACATGTGTGTAACCCTGATTGATGCCCCGAAACCTCTTTATATAGGTTCGGGAACAATCAGCGAAGCCGCCCTAATCGGCCTTAGTGGTCGTCGGGCCTAAAACATTAGGCCCGGCCAACAGCTCCCACTCGGCCACGTAGGCCGCAAAACGCATGCTCTGTACGAATCACAACTCATCACGCTTCATACCAGGAATAAGACGTGTGATCGAAAAGTAACAAGTAGTGCTATATTAAGTTACCATCTAACTAACATAATACTTTCACGAAATATGATACCTCAAATCATCCTGAACATCACCAGTGACATCTTCAATCCCTTATGCCACGATATATCATATGATTATATACTTAATATAATCGCTTGGGCTGATATTGGTGATGATGGATAGATTTTTCCTTATACACTTATGATATTGCATTTTAGCTTGATTGCTTTCCTAACATGTTCTCGTTGAACCTTATACATTGTGGCCCTTGAGAAACATATTAAAGTAGCAATCATCAAGCTTTGACTTCGTATCATAGCTTTAAGTCAAAAGGCCATCGTCTATAGGGTCACACAGTGACAGAAGATAGGGAGGTCAATTGTCACTCTGTGTATAGTCGTCTTTTAAGCACACATAGTATGAGATGTGTGTCATGACATAGCTCCCACTCAACTGGGCTTGTCGCTCTATATGCCATGTGAATCGCCAGTCTAGATTTTCACCAAAATAAAAAATCTAACTAGACCCACTAGATTAACATACTAAATGTCAATCTTGACACTCAAGATTCGGCTTTTTAAGGCTTCAATATGAAATCATATCTCATATTCAACTCCCTCGAGTCTCATCTTAGACTTACTAAGGCGATTATATCTTATCACATTTATACACTTCTAGTATGAGTAATCAGTATTGCACACTCAGTGTCAATATGATTAAGTCTCATCCTGCCTGCTACTCAAGAGTTAGGGTGATTGTCTATGTGACTAGGCCAATCAAAAGCCTGCGACATTTCAATATGCCTAACGCGCAATAATAATTTATGAGCATTTTGCTCATTGCAAAAGAACCTTGTCCATCACATGACAAGATATGTCCTGAAACTGAACCTTGCGAATTCCTAGTCTCAACATACGAGTTTGAAATGTGTCACTACGAATAGGTTTAGTCAAAAGGGACATAAACACCTTCTTGGTGTACATATATTTTATGGCAATGTCTTTTGTTTCTATGTTGACACGCAATCTGCCTGCATAGCTAACATTATTGTGCAGTTTTTGCTTCTTAGTACGTCATGACAAGGCTCTCTCACCCAGGGTGAAGGCATGTCCTGAGTTTGACTTAGACTCTTCTGAGTCACCACCTCAATAGACATTTTGAGGATCCTCTCAACTTGAGATTTCCCCTGATAGCATAAGACTAAGTCAGCTGTACCATGAAAGTATCGCTCGACTCTCTTGACGACTTGCCAATGTGCAAGTCTTAGGTTGCTCTAGTAATGACTTACCAAGCCAACCGCCAAGCAAGTGTCAGGCCGTGCACATAACATGGCGTACAATGAGTTTCTTACGGCACTAGCGTAAGGGACATTACTCATTCCCTCCTTTTCTTTTTCTGTTTTTGGGCATTGGTCAAGACTCAAGGTTAAACCATTCAACTAGAGTGTCTACGGGTTTGGAATAATGCATACAGAATTGTTCTAAGACTTTTTTGATATATGCCTCTTGGCTCATACGTAAAAGTTTCTTAGGACGATTTCTTATTATTTCCATGCCTAGGACATACCTGGCTTCACCCATGTCCTTCGTCTTAAAGACGGAGGACAACCACTTCTTAGTGGCTTCAATCATTTCCAAGTTGTTCCCAGCCAGTAGTATGTCATCAACGTATAGGGTAAGAAACATAACCCCCCTGATTGATCTTTTCACATACACATGGTGGTCTTCTGAAACCATGGATAAGCCAAACGAAGTTATAGCTTTATGGAATCTTAAGTACCAAGATCTGGAAGATTGCTTAAGACCATATATGGACCTTTTAAGACGACACACGTTGTCATCTGGTCCTTTTGATACAAAATTAATGGGTTGACCCATTTAGATCTCTTCCTCAAAGCTACCATTGAGGAAAACAGCCTTTACATCCATTTAAAACAACTCTAAGTCCAAATGCGCAACCATGGCTAGGAGCTAGGCCCGGCAACGGGTCGGATTCCCGCATCCATCACCCGCATCCATCCACTCCACCGGACCCACCCGTCACCCGCTCATCCGCTCACCCACATCCAATCCACCCACCATCCGCGGATGGAGCGGGCGGTGAACGGATGAAATGTGTTCTATCTTATTTTATTCGTTTATCGCTCAAATAAAGTTCAAAACCCTAGACAATTTAAAACATACAAAATAATAGCCAACAGGAGCCACATGCCCTAATCGTAAACATAACAATTACCACAAATGAAAAAGATACCAAACATAAGTTTTTAATATATATATATATATATATATATATATATATATATATATATACACACACACACCTGGCAAAAATTGACTCGACCCGAACCTGCCCGAAAATTTTTGGTTTTGAACATGATTTTCTCGATCGGAACCCGAAATAAACCAAACCCAAAAAACCCGTAAATTTTGGGGTCAAACCCGACCCGAACCCGAACCCGCTCGCTCGACCCGAATATTATATACTTACTTTTTATTTTCTTTAATTTTTTCTCTTAACAATAATAGTTTTTCATTATAACAAATCGTTTAGAAAGACGTTATACAATTACCACATCCCTTCGGAAATTAGAAAATGGTTCCTGTTTTTTCCCATACAACAATGTTATTTACAACTTATAAATGGTACAATTTTTGAAAATGGCCATGAAACAACTCTAATATTAAGAAAAATAATTTAGAATTAGATAAGTATTGAAAATGTGCGAGTTATACCATTATATTCTTCGTAAAATGAATACGTCTCTTCGCATTTTAAATAAGATTATTCTATAATAATCTAAAATTTTGATTTTATAATTAATAGATAATTATAATATCTTGCGTGTATATAACATTCTTTCGTTTGGATTCCTTCTAATTGGTTTCAAATCTAATGCAATGTTGGGCAATTGACCAACTTGTGTTCATGTTAGGATCGACGTACTAATAAAGCATGCCTAATTAGGTAATGCTAGGTTAATTAACGAAACATCAAATTATTAAACGGGCTATTAACGGGTCGAACCGCTTCAACTCGTTAACATGCTTTAGATGGGTCGACCCATGAATGACCCGACCAATTAATATCTTAATTACGAGTCAACCCATCCAAACGTGACTTATTGTCCACCAGCACATGAATTTCATATATCATGATAAAAAGTTTGGATATTTTTGATATTCTTTGAAAAAATTACGATTATAATGCTTGTTCATTAAATGCAGACAATTTTAAGTAATAAATATGCCGAATTTTTAATCTTGACAAAAAAAGAAATAATTCATTAAAAAGACGCTTCAAACCCATTGGGTTGATCCCAAACCCATAAAATCGAAATATGCCCGCCCGTATTTTACCCGAACCCGAAATACACCCGACCCGTATTTTACCCGAACCCGTATACACCCGAACCGTATTTGACCCGCTCGCCCAAATTGACAGGTCTATATATAAAGCAGGTGATGCGTTGGGTGGCAGATTGGGTGGACCATCACCCGAATCCGACTCGATCCATCACCCGGTTATCCATGACCCGTTTAATTCACCCGTTTAGTCGGATTTTTACTCGATTTTTCAGGTCAGGTGAATCGGGTATCCATCGGGTTCAGGTGAAATTGTCAGGCCTACTAGGAGCAGGTGAATAGAGACAAATCTCACCATAGGAGAAAATGTCTCTTCATAGTCTACACCTTCAATTTATGTAAACCCTGTCGCCACTAAACGGGTTTTGAACTTATCAATCGAACCATCTACCCGACGTTTTGTCTTGAAAACACATTTGTTTTTCAATAGACTTACTTTGAGGTGGAAGATCAACAAGTTCCCAAACCTTGTTTCTCACTGTCGAGTCCATCTCATCCCTCATGGCGTCCATCCACTCTTTGTGGTTTGGCGAGTCAATCCCCTCTTGATAAGAGGTAGGCTCCTCAATTTCCAAGGGAGTGCATAAGAATATTGCATCTTCGATTTGGAAATATCGTCGAGAAAATTTTCCACACTCACTCATTCGGATCATGGGACCTTCACTATTTGTCTGCCTAGGTGAGGCATCCCTTCCTCTTTTTCTAAGAGGTATGGGACCCTAAGCACGTGGAGAATCACTCCCACTATCCCTGGTATCACTCTCCCTTTCTCTAAGAGGTATGAGACCTTAAACATGTGGAGACTCACTCCCACTATCTCTTTAGGGCGGGGGATCTTTAACACGTGGACTAACTGCATGTTCGGAAACTGGAGATTGAGGACGGACCTTACTCATTGGCTGACTCTCCTCATGTATAGGAGATTGAAGACAAAT
The DNA here is from genome assembly GCA_017589665.1 of Selenicereus undatus. NCBI lineage: Eukaryota > Viridiplantae > Streptophyta > Magnoliopsida > Caryophyllales > Cactaceae > Selenicereus > Selenicereus undatus. Next base: position 82,972,750 of record JACYFF010031954.1, on the reverse strand, counting down.
CTTATTCTCCTGAGTAGACAAGTCTCCCCCGTCCCTTTTGAGTAGGGGAGGCATGCCATCTTCGGTGACTTGGTTAGAATCCAAATTCTCCCCCTCACCGAAAGATGGTTGGATGTCTTGCTGTAACTTAAACAGTTCGACATCCTTCTTGATTTTCACCAATGGTTGGGAACTCATCCTTGATAAAGTCGACATTGCGGGAATTTATTTATGTTCATTAGATTGTGTGTGATATCTAATGAACATAATCTTGGTGGCTCTTGGAGCAAGTCTTCCATGTTTGTGGGTTGGGTTATACACATGGCGAACCGAACCCCATGGGCGTAAATAGTCCAAGGATGACTTCTTATCAAACCATAACTCATATGGTGTGCCAAGTATACTCTTGCTTGGCACGCGGTTAAGGATATAGGTCGTCGTGAGCAACGTATCCCCCAAAACTGATTGGGAGGTTCGCATGTGCCATCATTGACCTGACCACGTCAAGCAATGTACGATTCCTGCGGTCTGCAACACTATTTTGTTGTGAGGTGCATGGAATCGTTAGCTGTCCTTATATACCTTTTTCTTCACAAAATTCTTCGAACCTATTAAAGGGGTATTCATGACCTCGATCAGTCCGAAGATTTCTAACTTTTCATTCTAATTGATTATCTACTTTTTGTTACGAAGCGTTTGAACATATTGAGTGCCTCGTAGTGATGAGTAGTAAGTATGCATACCCACGTCGGGAATAACCATCTATGAAGGTGATGAAATAGATAGCCCCATGATGTACCTTAACATTCATGGGTCCGCAAATACCTGAGTGGACTAATTATAAGGGACTAGATGCTCTAAAAGCTTTACCAAAAGGCTTTACTTTGCTAGCTAGACATTACTCACTTAGGCAACTTAACCCTCGTGAGTTGATTTAAAGAATCATCTCTAGTTAGCTTTTTCACTCTACCTTGACCCTCATGGTCAAGTTGAGTATGCCTAAAAACATAGTTCAAAGAAAGCGACAAAGATGGAAGATGTCGAGATAGACGGAAATCAAGATAGAAAACTAATATTAGAACTAAAAGGTATAAAGGTACGCTGCACCCTAAGTGCGTAGAGAGCGTCGTGGAGAAACAACTTATTTCCTCCATGGGGTTTGAGCTGACACATTGCTATGTCAAGGACATGTTCCTCACTGTCGTCCCCTAAGACAACAATTTGTGAACCCATCAGGTAGCGATGAAGGTTCACAAAATCAACTCAACCCTGAACTATGTGTTCGGTTGCTCCCATGTCTACAATCCACTAAGGAAGAAAGTTTTGTAACTACTGATTGGGGGCACACATGTTATTTAGGTGTAATTATGAAAGAAGGAACCTTAGTCTGCTCAAGATGATCCCAAGCAGTGGGTTTCTTCTTTTTACAGTTATAGCACTTCACATGCACTACATTCTACTCTCTATTGACCTAGACCTTTTACTCTTTTGGTAATCCCATCCTTAGGTTTGGAGTTTTGAGAAGGGGATGAATCTAAAATCGAATGTCAAGCTGATCCCACAAGTCCTCAATAGTGTGATAGCCTTTAAATCCCCTTAGATCATCATGCATGCAATACCACGTAGCCAGCATGCTGATGGATCCTTCCTTGAGCCATTCATGGTATGTTATTAGCCATTCTCTTGATATTGCTCACAAGCAGTTACTTCTATGCTATTCACATCTTTGCCTATCTTAGAAGACTTTAAAAGTCGTCGAGTGTTCTAATACTTTATGTTTGTTTAGAAGAAGCTAAATCCTCTAACACTATGTATTATAGTCTAATGTTATCTTTATTTTCCATTGGTAAACTAATCACCAACCATATTTTAATTGCCATATCTGAAAGTATATATTGAAAAATGGACATTAGGCATATTTTTCGATAATTAAATTATCAAAAACTCTATCATTCATGTTGTATGATTGAAAATTTTGCTAAGCTTATAATCATCACATACAAGCATGAATTAGAAGTTCCTGTATTTAATTACTACTTTTTTTCCATAAAACAAAATTTATGGAGTGCACAATTTGTTAAACTAATTAATGCATCTAGAAATATCACAAAGATATTCAACTTTAATTGTGCAAAACAAATTTACAAGAAGTTATATAAAATGAATTTATATAGTTACTAATATGTCATTTAAAAGACTTTATTTAATGACATATCAAAAAAGAAATTACACGTAAGTAATTATGTGGTACACATTCATATAATGTTACAAACCTTAATCAATATGAAACGAATTCATATAATATGCCTATTTAGTGATGATAATACATTATTATATATTAGGCCCAAAAATTGACATTTAGCCATGTAAAGCATATTTACACAAGATTTGTCTTATTTCTTTATTAGAACAATTTGTTTATTTTCAAGATATATAACACGTAGTTATACATCGATCATGTCTTTCATCTTATCCTCACATATGGATGTGAATTAGGAGTTTCTTTGAGTTAGTTATTATAATTTATAAAAGGTTGGTTAAACTTATTAACACATTAAGTAGTGACTATCACATAGATGTTCACTTTCAATTATGTAAAATATATTCACATAAGCTTTATGAAGCTAATTCATAAGAAGCGTTCTCAACAAAGAACCCCTATAACAAAAATTTATATTTAACTCTAATATTATTACAAAAAAAAGGCAGCATGAAACATAAGCTTATGTTATATAAAACTAATTCATACAACATATTATTAAAATAAATTCAACATATAACACGTAGTTATATATCATACATCTAATTTTCATATTATCATTACACAAACAATAATACAAAATAATCAATAATAATGATATAAACATGTCAAATAAGCTCATAATTTTTTTCAGCATATAAGACTAACTTATACAACATATTAGGTAAAATCAGGAGCTAGATTAAATTGAGTAGAATATACTTGGCCCCGAAGAAAAAAAAAAGATAACCCGATGTAAAACGTAAATTGGGCCCAAGAACTGGCCTAAAATTGGGGCCTTTATCTGGACAAGAAACGGCCCACAATAATAAAAACTGAGACCCTGACCCTTATGCCTCTCTGATGTCTCTCTTTCCTCTCGGCCCATAATAACCAAAGGCTTCTCTCTCTCCCTCTCTTACTTCTGCCTCTCTGATATCTCTCCTTCCTTTCGGCTTCCCTGGATTCTTCGACGCCATGACTATGGAGCACCTAGTTCCACCAATGCCCCTCTCCACAACCGTTTTCCGACGGTGGTTCTACGTAGCCACTGTGCCTCCAAAAAACCCAAATGATGCATTAAAACCACCACCCCCACTTCAATCTGAAAGCAACACTCACTGATTGCATCTGCCCGGCTGAGAGCGAGCATCACCATCGTGTGGATCGGCCAGATCTGAGTCCGATGGTGTGCCCCACGCCGCCAACGTGCCACAGAGGCGGTGGTGCGTGGGGATCACGCGCCTTCACCATGACAGTTTTCGACTCATTGATACCAGGAGCGTGTAGATCAGGGGTTATGATGTTGGAGGGAGGAAAGAGGAAGTCGAAAAAACCTCTGTAGGTGGCACATGACACCAACGCACGGCCCCTCCGGGTGGTTTTCTGATGGGTATGAGTCGCTTCCGGTTTTCTACACTTTCCTCTTCCACCCCTTTTTTTTAATTTTAAAAGGTGGTTAATTTGATGGTTTTACCGAAGGCCGCAGAGGCCTTGTCACTGCCTTTGGCGGTTTTGGCCCATGGTATTGATGACGGTGGTCAGGATAGGGCGTGTGTCAAGATTTTGGTTTTATCGGCCGCTAAGGCCGTGCGTTAGATCTGGGTCTTGGAGGGCTGAGATTTAAACAGTTAGGGTTTCTAAGTTGGTCAAGCAACAGAATCGACCTTGGGTTGAGTTCCAGGCAGAGGTCGATTAAGGGTTAGGGTTTTAGGTCTTAAACAAAACCGAATTTGCCTTTTTCATAACTAATTATACATAGTAATAAAAGGGTCATGCTTTTAAATTGTATATTGACGATGATTAGCCAACTAAACATGTTTTTTGCATAGTAATCTAGGCATGGATAGATTTAATCTGGGCATGACTTCGATTAACATATAATCAGATAAAGAATCATGCTTGTAAAATATAAACATGTTAGGCGATCTAGGCATGAATCAATTTTTGATCTGGGCATACATGTTAATCAGTTATCATGACTAAATTTCCAATCTTTAGTCAATTAAAATCATAGAAGCATGCTATTAACTTGCATAATTACGAAAATCGGGCAATTAATTATGTAGTCTTATTTAAAGAATAAAGCATGCTTATCATTCAAATCTTTAAATGCATTAAACGGGACTAATATGATAAATCTAGGCTCTGATACCACTGTAGGATAAATAGGACTGACCTGGATTGTGGAAGTTGACTATCGAGAATAGCCCACGTTGGTACTAAATGTGAGGCGGCTACCAGAATCACCTTTTAGGGTTCACATCCCAAACCTGAAACCCCCGGTAGATGGTTGGGCAACCGTGAGAGGGAAGGAGAGTATGTGGTTTCTATATCACATGTGTGTAACCCTGATTGATTCCCTAAAACCTCCTTATATAGGTTGGGGGAACAATCAGGGAAGCCGCATCAAGCGGCCTTAGTAGCCGTCGGACCTAGAACATTAGGCCCGACCAACATGGTCCAATGTGGTTTAACTGGTAATTATGTTGCTAAGACCATTGCTTTGCCCAACCTCATTATACAACAATTTGGTTCGTATGTGGTATGAACCTTGCTAATTTTCTCGAAGCTGGAGGTGAATATAGATATTGAAGTAAAGCTGCTTGAAAGTTTTGCTTTCTCATGTTAGGAAAATGTTGAAAGATAATTTCGTGAGCTTAGCTGTAAGTAGAAGAAACAAATTGAATAAGACAATCACTATAATGTCTTTATTTTGAGCCAAATTATTCCATAGTTTTATTCTTGATTCGTTTTCATGGTCTCACTCTGTTGGCATAACATGTAGCAATTTTTTCCCATTCATGGATTAAGATTCGAGGTCTTTGATGAAGAGTCCTTCGATAAGTGGGTGAAGTAGGGTGAAGCACCAGCTTTTCCAACGAATTTGAGTCTATTCAAATAGTTGCAACAGCTTGGCTTCAAACTATTCCTCTTGATGGAAGAAGTGAACCCTCTAAGAATGCCATTGAGTTTCACATATTCACAAGATGAATTAAGGGGAAGTCAAATCAAGTAGTAATTATATTTGTTTGATATTATTATTTTTTTAACTTATTATTATCTATTAATTTACTTGGTTTTCTATAACCGCCAAGCTTTAATAAAAATGGATTGGTAATTACTTTGTCAACTGATGACCCTTGCTTTACCTAGCTTCATTATATGACAATTTACAGCTCAAAGAATTATGTATGTCATTATTTTTTTCCACTTTATTAATTAACTGGTAGCACTTGCTTGACCTTAACTTTAATTATGTTTGTTTGGTATTAGGTTCATTTTAACTTATTATTATTTATTGATTTGCTTGGTCTTCTATAACCGCAAAGCTTCAATAAAAGTGATTATTGGTAATTATTTTGCTAATGGATGACCATTGCTATACCTAACCTCATTATATAATAATTTTAGTAAATCCATGAGTTTCACAACTTCACAAGATGAATTAGGGGGAAGTCTAATCAAATCAAATAGTAATTATGTTTATTTGGTATTATTATTATTTTTGTAACTTATTATTATCAATTTATTTGTTTGGTTTTCTATAGCCGCCAAGCTTTAATAAAGGTGCTGATTGGTAATTACTTTGTTAACTTATGACCTTTGCTTTACCTAGCCTCATTATACAACAATTTACCGTTCGAAAAATGGTATATTTCATAATTTTTTTTTTCACTTGAGATCATTAATATCTACCTACCATTGTGTAAGCATATGACTATTATCGATGTGGATTCGTATCATCACTAGTGCTCCTTGATTTTTTTTTTATATTTAGGATAAGTGTTCCATTGGTCTAAGGTATGAGACTATAGGAGCATTTAGCTGTTGGTGGCAAGTTTGACTCTAACCGAGCTACTATTGTAAAGATCTAAAGATGCAGTCTGTCTATAATATAGTATTGCACCTTAATAACAATTACATGCAAAACAACCCAATACATTATCATGCAATGTGTAAGAATGCATTCTATAATACAGTATGCTGCATCGTCATTCCCAACTTGGGTTTCTACATGGGGAAAACCATTGCCCATTTGTAATCTTGGGAACTTTTGAAGTACTTAAGAAATTACAATGCAAGTTTCACTTGTTTTTTTGGCTCATTTGAAAAAGATAATACAGTAAAAACGTGAGAAAGAGGAATTTCCAGTTCATGTGGATATTCATTTATTATTGAATATGTCAAGCAAAAAAGCTTAAAAGGTATTTGTGAAATTGAATTGTACAAACTTTGTTGTAATGTTATTTCAAAAGTTATAGTATACATATGTTAGGAATATTGCTCTATTGTGATTTGTTGTATTAATTACACAACTTTAAATGAAAAAGGAAAATTTAAAAACCACTTGACCAATGATGTTATGGCAAATGTCATTCATCCTGTAACACATTCAATTTTATATTATATATATGATGATATATGATATATGATATATGATATGACATGATATATGATATTAAATGTTAAAGTTTAAATATTTTTATATCCGTTTTAAGGTTTGGTATTTTTTTAGAACTTTCAAGTAAAGTTGAGCAGTTTTTTAAAGAAATTTTCTTTTTTAAAAACAAACCCCAATTCCTCTCCATCTGCTATCCAATTTTCGTACCTATGTCACCTAATGATATTCTCAATTTTAGTTTTGTACTTTATGGATAAATGGCAAAGCCAAAGCCCAATTAAAGTATTGTGTAAATAGCGGAAGAGTCAAAGCCCAATGAAAATATAGAAGATTGTACACATTATTCTTAAAAGTTTACCTATGTTATGATAACTTTTTCATATCAACATAATAGTGTTCCAAACGAAACTTGAAAGAATGGGAGTGAAGTCTGGACTTACTCTTGGTTGACGTGTTGGTGGGCTGCTCAAGCTGACATGTCCGCTCCTCGACGACTTGCATGAATGTTAACTCCGGGTGTTTTTCCTGATGAAGGCCCATCCGAAGCTCAAGTCAGTCTCAAAGTGAGGAAAAACAGAAAGAGAGAGAGAGAGTTTGCGAAAATATCCCAATCAAATAGTATTATGCAAACTAATCAAAATTGAACACAAATTATAAATGTGTTGCCTGGTAACCTTTATGTGATAAAAAAAAATAGTTTTTTTTTTCTTTTTAACTAGTTTTTGTTGAACTTATCATAGTAGATTTATCTGAACTTATTTATTTTAACAAAAGTTCTCTTAACTTTTTTTTTGAAGTACACAGAACTTACTTAAACTTAATTTTACTAAACTTAAAAAAAATAATGGTGCTGGTGGTAATAATTAACAATAGTATAATTTAAAATAATAATAATTATTATTATTATATTATGAATTTATTATTTTTATATAAGATTGTAGCACTGTGTAATGGTAATAATGGTATATTCAGTACCTTCTAATATACAACCATGATATATTCATTGCTAACAAACGTTTTAACTATATAATAACCAAACTTTCACAATTTTTCACATTGCTGACAATTAAATTATAATATATGTTTTAATACGAGCTTACTATCGCATGATGTGCGGTATTTCTTGCACTAGCTTATGAAAAATTTAGATGATATATTAATATATTCTCTTATTATGAGGGACATTTTCATTCCATTCCCATTGGTATGAAAAATGATTGAACTTTTCGGGGTGGAACTTAGGCATTGTTCTTTTCAATTTATCTTATTGGAATTTAATTGAACTTATTTCTACTAAATTGAATTTATTTTTGTTGAGTAGAATTTATTTTTGCTGAATTACTTTTACTTTTCTTAAACTTAACTTATTTTAGTTTAGTTAAATTCTATATTTACATTTTTCTCAAACTTAACTTATTTTAGTTAAATTCTTTATTTACTTTTGTTAAATTAAATTTATTTTTTAATTTAATTAAATTGAACAACTTTTTCAAAGCTGAACTGAGATGAACTTATTATAAAAAAAAAAAAACCATCTAAGAGATAGAACCTTTCAACCTTGTTATTGTGGTTCGTGGTGGCAGGACCCTCACACACATTCGCAACCGCAGTTTTGCACACATGAACCAGAACTAAGGATGGATTCCCCGCCCCCATTGGGCCCCGCCCCACACTAGGGAAAAATCTCCATCCTTGTCCCCGGTTCCCAGCTTGGGGAAATATCCCCCTTCCCCATCCCGGTTAGGGAAAAAATTCTTATCCCCGTCCTGGCATATTAATTTAGAATTATATATGAGTCATTTATTTGTGAACATAATACTAAGATTATATCTGTAACTTAAGTAGAAAAAATCCTAGATTGTATGGACATATTTTTGTAATTTGTGCACTGTTAGACTTATGTTGTATGGACTTGTTAAACTTTAATTTAGGTTCGATTAAAGTTTAATGAAGTTTGTTAGACTTATGTTGCATGGAGCATACAAGAGTTTATTGTACAATTAATTTGAGCCAGTATTTAGGGGTGATGAATTGGGCTTTCATCAAAGACTTGTAATATAGTTATCACAAATGATGAAAAAAAAATGGCAGATAAAAATCTCTATTGAGACCCCATTGGAGATTAGATTTCCGTTGGGGACGGGTATGACACAGATTTTTTTTTCCCCGTAATGAGGAACGAGGCAGGGACGGGGGGTAGGGATCTTAGAGGGAACGGGGATGGAGAATACAGTAATTCTATTGTACATACTCATGTACCTAATTATGTACACACCTATATAAGAGGGTGTGTACCGTGTTCTAAAAATTCTTAGATACAAACGTATGAATTCTAGTATGATACACATCCTCTTATATAGATGTCTACATAATTAAATATATGAGTATATACCATAAAATTTTTGTAGAGAATATACGCCTGTCCCCAACCCGTCCCGTTGGCATCCCCCACCGCATCAAAAATTTGGCGAAGATTCAGCACACGTGCCGGAAGAGAACGAGTGGAGGGGCTCGAGTTCGGCCTTTTCGGCGACGTTGAGAAGTCACATAGAGACCGAAACAACCAGGGCGAAAAGCCCACCTCTCTTTTCACGACGCCGCCACGCCGGTGACCCAATTCCAATTCCTGCCCCATCAATACTAATCTTCCTCTTATTATCACTGTTAGATTTGAGAGCACACAACACAAGAGGGGGGTGAATTGGGTTGTGACAGATTTTCGGAATTTTCACCAAACA
>JACYFF010031954.1:82939178-82963379 GCA_017589665.1 Selenicereus undatus | reverse complement strand
GGGGGGTGAATTGGGTTGTGACAGATTTTCGGAATTTTCACCAAACAGGCTCAGGAACTGTTTGGAGAGGGTGTTTGGAACTGTATACGAAGCACTGTGCAGCAAGTAATCACTGAAAATAAATAGAATCGACACAGTATTTTTCCGTGGAAAACCTCTAGCCCATCTGAGGTAAAAAACCACGACCTACCTTGTAGGATTTTCGCGCAATTTCACTATACGGGCTGAAAATCGTTACAAAGTAACCTTGCTGTTACACTTGCAACACACCGTGACTTGTCTTCCCAAGACTTTGTCACCCCACGTCTGAGTCACCCTTGACTCAAACACACTCAATCACTCTCAGAATGAATGAAGAAAAGAAACTCTCACTTGAATTGCTTCTAAGTAAGCTAATGTGAGATACAATATTCCCTATTGTGCCAATTTTGGAAAGCTTGATCTTTTTGCTCACTAGGCTCGGTTTTCTTAAAAAATAGACACACTTAATTCTGAAAATTTTCTACTTGAAAAACCGATGATGAACTCCATGTTCACGTTTTGAATAAATAGATAAAAAGAATGATTTTAGTAGAGAAAAAGGAGGAGAATTTTTAGGCATACTCTCAGCACATAACGACTAGTGGGGCATGATTTTTAGGTCAGCCACAATTTTCTTTCTCAGCCAATCTTGCTGCTCCAGTAGCTCCAACCATTTACTAAAAATAGAGGTTGGTTATTTCAATTTGAGAAACAAGTAAAGAAAATCTAGGTTAGTCAATACCCAAGCTAAAAATAGCTTAGCTGACTAACTGCTAGCTGAAAATCATTTTTAACAAAAGCCCCTGAAAATACTGATTCAAAATTTGGGAGAGTAAATTTTGGAAAAACGTTTTTTACTGGCCCAACACCAAACAGTCTGGACACGCTGTTTGCAGTCCTGCTCTAAGATAGTGTTGGGGTCTTTTTGCAAAATCAAAAACCTTTGACAAAGTGAGTGTTAAATCAAAGATTTCCTAGTTGGCACATTAACAAGAATCTAAGAATAAAAAATCAATACTACCCAAAAGATTCTTGATGACTCAATTGCAAAGATGTTCCGCTGCTCCAATCACTGCATCACCCTGTTTGGACATCTGTTCTTGTGCTTTGACTTTTCATTTCATTTGCTGCTCTGAGGACCTGATCACCAACCTGTTTGGAGACCTGTTTTGTGCAACACTCAAGTATGTGCATTACATTGTCATTTATGTTTGTTATCATCAAAACTCCTTACATATTATAAGGAAGGGTTCAACAATCACTCATCTAATTTCAACTTTTTTTTTTTTTTCTGGTGTTCCCTCTGAGTTAAGGCATGACACACTTCTAATCATGCCATCTTTCGACTTGTCTGAATTTGCCTATTTTTGCCGTGAATTTACCATTGAACGGGTTTTCTTTGAGTTCATTTTTGCCTTTTTATCTGATGAAGGAAAGTTGCAAATGTTTGATTTGATTTGTATGTTTTGATGGGTTGATTTGTTTTTCTGTGATATGGCAAAGAGTTGATAAATGTGATCGATGTTGAAATTTTTTTAATGTTTTGGAACTTTTGAGATTGAACTTGCGTTTGGGTTTCTCCATGGTTTTGCATGTGGCTGAATTGGTTCAATAATTCTAGTTGATTGTCTCTTTTGTAAAGTTTTGGATTATGGAAAACGCTTTTGTTGCATCATGGTTGTGAGCTTTGTTTTGAAGTAACGTCAGCTGAGTGCTGAAGAAATACCTCATGTCGAAGGTGCTGAATATTGGACTTAAGGGCTTCTCAGAGTTGGTTGATTCTCTCTTATTGCTGCTGAGGAGGAAGAGACTCTTCAGAATTAAGTGCTGATAGCAGCATGTATAGGCGCAGATGGCACTTCGGGTTTTCCAGGACTTTCAAGATTGTAGTAGGCTGGAAAGCACTATTTCTTTCTGTCACTTTTCAGATTTTACTCTATGAACTTCAATTTGGAATGTTTAAGACTTTAAGTGGAGTGTTTGGTGTGTTTTGTGATAAGAAAATACCTTTAAGACTAAAAGAAAAAGTTTATCATCCGGCACTTAGACTTGCCTTGTTGTGTGGCTCAGGGTATTGGCCAACTAAGGAAATCCAAATCCAAAGGATGATGGTTGTTTAGATGATGATGATTCACTAGATATGTGGGCATACAAGATTTAGATAGGATAAGGAATGACGTGATAAGAGAAAAGCTAGGAGTGATGCCTATAAAGGATAAGATAAAGGAAGCTAGACTCAGATGGTTTGGACATATCAAGAGGAGTCCAAATGCGCCTATGAGGAGGTGTGAGATGATTGACATTTTAGGATGTAAGATAGCCAGACCAAAAAAGAGTTGGAATGAGGTGATTAGAATATACATGATTCACTTGCGACTATCGGATGACATGACTCAAGATGGGCATTTGGAATTACTGTTATAGGTGGCATTGCACTTCACTTTTTCCTGCACATAGACCTTAGATATTGAATTTGCGAAGTGGGCGACACTTATTGGCGGTTTGTGTGTGCTATCTGTTACCCCTTGTGTGCGTACCCCCTTCCCCTTATAATGCTTTGCTTGCTGGTTCCTGTTTCTAATTAATTTTTCTGCCACTCGCTGAATGCGTTTGGCCCTTTTTTTAATTTACAGAAAAGAAGTTTTTCACGTAATTAGGGGTTTCCTCCAAACTATTTATTTTTTGTGGGTCTTTAGAAATCGGCTTTGTTAGTAGGAATGCTTGCAGGCTGCCTACATTTGGGTCCTTGTGGACCTGCTGAAGCGGGATAGACTCTGGGTGGTGTTGGCATAAGTGGGGCGTCTCTTCAAAGAGGTTTCGAAATAAGGGAAACATTTGCTGTCTCTTTACAGTGGTCTATGCCGCTGCTGGGTTGAGTGGGTTGTAACGCACATCCAAATTTACCTACCTTGGTGGGATTTTTTTTGGTTCGGCTCGCTGCCGCGGGGGCGGGGGGGGGGGGGGGTTGTGCAGGCAGAAAATAACAGCTTAATTCTTGAAGTGTAGAGAGATTGGTTTCGTAACTTTCTTTAGACCCTAGATTTGGTTCCGTAAGACACTAGATTTTACTGAGTCATTGACCGCATACTACTCTGTGGAAAAGGGGCATGGAACAATTTAGAGGGACGTTTTACTGTAGTCCACTGTAATCCAAGTTGGAAAAATTGCCCAAAATTAGCTTTTTCTGCAGTTTTTTTTTTTTAATCAAAAAAGTGGATGTCTATTAGACTGTTGGGCTCGTGTGAGTTACAAAACTTAACGCTAGAAATTCAGCTTCATTGGTTGTGTCAACATGTGGACATGGATTTTAAAAGCTTTTATTGGTTGAATTATTTGGTGAAAGAGCTTTGGGTTATAAAAGACCGTAACCTATGTGTCAAATTAATTCATTTGGAGCTGGTTCTCCAAAATTGGTTTGCCGTGTGCGTTGAGACATAATTTTCGACACTATAATTTCTTAGAGAAGTATGTTTTCCATAACTTGTGTGTTAGGATTCACTCTGTGGATTTGCTTATGCATTGATGGAAAAAGGTACTCCTTTTATAAGGTCACGGTTTGATTTTAAGCAATTAGGGCAACATAAATAGATGTGCCAAACATCTAGCCTCAGGAACATTAGTTCCTCCTGCAAACTATTGATAATGTGACACACAATCCTGTTCAATCTTGCAGAGGGAAATTTTGGATTCTCTCAACTCGTATTAACATCTGAAGTGGGTGCCTCAGCTTTCATGCATGAGGAGCTGCAGTTCTCTGCACTGCAAGGTAACTTGTATTGATGAAAGTGGCTGAAACTTTAAGGCTACTTCACAATATTTAGAGGCCAAATATGAATGGACGCCCAGCTTTATCTGCCCAGAGCCTGGGTGCTGGCATCTTGAGTGCCTTGGAGCTCTATCTTCATCCTTACCGGTCCTTCTGAGCTACTTGGAAGAGAAGTATCCTAAATTGCCGTACGCCCAGCAGCTCTCCATGGAAAGGGAACTGGTCACTGATCCTTTGGTTTTCCAGTCTAACCCAATGCCACCAAATAGTGAAATTATTGGTCACATGTTCTCTTCGTCGCCAGGATTCTCTATGAATGTTCATTTATCTTCTGCCTCTCATGTAAAACACTGCAGTAATTCCCCATATATTACTATCTCACCCACTAATGGCTTTTTGGCAACAGTGCCTTCTACTCACTGTGATTTTATTCATTCGACTGCATCAAGTAATTGTAGTACAGAAAACAACTTTTCGTGGTGCTCAGACTCAGGGCCAGGTTTCCAAGATTTTCCCTGTGATAGCCTCTTGGAGAACGGCCAGATCCATGGAAGCGGTAATGGTGGCAGCAATCTCGTGATGTATGATGACCTTGGCAAGCGTAATTGGCAGGAATGGGCAGATCAGTTAATCACTGACAATGACTTGTTAAATCCCAATGGGAATGAGCTACTTATTGATAGCAATCCTGCAGACCAAGAAGCAAAGGTTCGTATGCTGTGGAAGATCACCCTTGTTTCTTTCTTTACCTGTGGAGTCAGTGCGAAAAAACGTACTATTGTGCATTATCTTGTACTGTGCTCACAATTGCTCATCACTGATTTTTTTGTTTTTTTTTGGGGGGGGGGGGGTGGGGTGGGTGGCGGTGGCGGTTCCCCTCTTTTTCCTGTTGGACAACTAAGCAGCTGGCTAAGTCATCCTCAAACCTGTCAGCACAGCTGATGCAGAGTCATCAGCAGGTGTCTGTATCATCAACTGAAGTTACAGCCATTTTTAGCCCTTCTTCAATGGCTGCCCCTCCAGCCAAGCAGCGTATGCGCTGGACTCCAGAACTTCATGAAGCCTTTGTGGAAGCAGTGAACAAACTTGGGGGTAGTGAAAGTGAGTAGCGATTCTTGCACTTTGTGGACTTTCCAGGAGGACTAAATCTGACGTGATGTGAGCTTCACTTGCAGGAGCAACTCCAAGGGTTGACCATCTATCACGTAAAAAGCCACCTGCAGGCATCTAGGATGTCATCCTTTTATCTTGGATTAGTTCTTTTCACTCATGATTTTCTTGTTATCATTTTAAACTTTAGCTTTGTCTTGATTGTACTTCTTTGTATTCTTCCTAATGTTTCCTTTGCTTAAATAAATTTAAATGCAGAAATATAGGACAGCTAGGTACAAGCCAGACTGGGCAGAAGGTGCGCTTGAGAATATTCTATTCCACCCCAATCTGCACCCAAAAACGGGGGAAAAAAAGAAAAGAAAAAAAAAGTAGCCTCCTCCATCTGGTCTTTCTGTTACTTTTTTCCTTGGTTCTTCTGTGACATGAAACAACTGGATGATTGAAATGTATTCGGTTATGATAAATGAGGACGAATAGAATATGTGATCTTTAAAATTCACTGGCTAGAAAGAGGGGGAGGACATGAATGTGAACATTGAAGACAATTTCACCATAGCCTTAGCTTCGTAATTCTGTAGCTTGTGCACTTTTTATAGCAAAGATGACCTGCCGAATGGCACTTCAGTTGGAACAGAGTGAGGACTGAAACATGAATCTGGTTTGATTACTCTTAAAATTTCTTCCTTTTCTGCACAGGTCCACGTACATGCTTTCTTCTGTTTGGCTACATGTCTCTTTATGTTTTCTTCATGTTAGAGAAGCTGTGTTCTATTTATTAGGCAGAAATAATGAATTCCAATTCTGGATGAACTAATTATTATTGTCATCCATTTTTGGGTTTGGCTGCTCATGTAACTTGAATTCAGGCTTCCCCCATCCCCTCCTAACAGCAACCCTTTTATGAGAATATAAAACGATCTAACATTGCAAAACAGTGGAATTTAAACTAATATAGTTAGAAACTGATCTGTGATAGACCAGAACTACCCATCGCCCAGTCATCATGAAATTATATATTTTGAGAAGATAAGAGAGAAAAAAAATTAGGGGAAATAAACAAATTCCTACTGCAACAACCACAGTTGTTGCTGCTACAAGAATATTCCTTTCACCACATTCTGACAAAATAGGACCATTATGGTGATCTTTGGCCGTTCAATCAAATAGACACCCTTGGGGGGTCGCTTCACCGGCAAACATGGGGAACTCAAACCGTACAACAATTAAAATTTCAAAAAAGGCTTCTCAATTTTGGCTCTATATGTTAAGAAAGAGAATGGAAGGGAAGGCCATTTTCATGATTCTGTTATCTAACTTGAATCTCTAGAACTTAAATTAAATATATTTTTATGCTTTCCTTTTTTATTTCCTTGAAGATGAACTTAGGCAGGTCCAATCATGGATCTAAAGTTCTGTTAAAACAGGATGTCTTGGTTTCATTTTGCAATTGCTTATGAGTTTGCCACTGAAAAAGGCTGTCTAATTTGTGGTTAGGCTAAGGAAAGTTGGCCCATTATAGCCTTCAAGAGAAGAAAAAAAGAAGGGGGGGGGGTGTAAGCCTGGTAGGAGTTGGATATGTTTTGTTATTTAGTGTTCTATTAGTCTTAGATTTGTAATTACATAGACAAATTACATTGCTTGCTATACATCTCTTTGAATGCCGGATCTGCATGGTAAAACATGCACACGACTAACACGAGGGGAAGAGATGAAAGATGGGCACAATTTGTTTAAGAAATTCATTCCTGCTTCTAGCAGAGGTACATGCATGGACACAATTTTCTCTATCAGCCTTCCATGATATGCTGTTAGGTTCTGTAGCTAATTCTCTCTTTCATCTTATTAACTTTATTGTGGAAAGAATCGCCACCTCTGTTATGCACTTGATTATTTGGTCGTTTGATGTTTATGCTTCTGGGCCGTCTTGTAGTGGTAATGGGTGGCATGCTTAGTAAATATATATCTGTATTTGTTCTTCTAAAATTTATACTTTAACTTGAACTTGTCTATGGTGCTGACTTTTCGGCAAAATACCTTCATTCTATTGGGACAGTTATTTTAATTTAAATGTGTGCATTCTCTATTATGCTCATTGTCTTTGAAAGGGGATTGAAGTTTGTCAAGACAAACTCTTATTGCTGATGCGTGGATTTCTAAGTCTCTTAGTTTTTCTTTAAATGAGTGACTCTCATCCTAGCACCCACTGAGTATGCAGTCCTCTCTTGTCTTTTGGCAGGATCATCTGAGAAAAAATCAGAGCCTCTCACGGATCTGCAATCTTTGGACTTGAAAGCGTAATGCACATTAACGTTCTATCTGTTGTCTTTTTCCTCTGGTCTTCCATCTTATTTTGTTTCCTTATCTCTCTATTCAAAGATATTGCTAACGAAAAGCATGATTACGATTAAACTGTACATTGAGCCAATGACAAATTCTGTTCATTTTTCTGTGTGATTTGCACTTGCACTGTTGAATTATATTCTAAAGTTATTTACTGTTGGTAATCTGGTTATATACTTATATAGCCCATGAGAATCCTAGACTGTGGCTTTCAATTTCCGTTAGCTTGTCCTTGGAACCAAATCGCTTTTTGCACCATGGTTACCAAAGCATTCCTTAAGGTTAGAACCTTAGTTTCATTACTCTACATCCCATGATGCACAAATACCCTTTGTTTGGGGAAATTTGTCAAAGGGAATTTTGTGGGAAATCCAAAGAGCTGCCTTAGTGGGCTTAGTTACCTCGTTGGCGAGGCCTAGCATGGTGTGTGTGTCCCTCATTGCCTGCCCATTGATGGTCTTGGGTTCACCCTCCACATGGCAGCTTAGCCTACCCGCACACAAAAAAAAGCATGTCCCTGGGACCTACCTTTTTCATTGAAGTTGGTTGCCCATTTCCAAGTCTTCCTCAAATAAATCAGATGATCCGGGCTGCCTTCAGTAAATATGATTGAAGAGTTGCATTTCTTATTGCAAGCATTTCCAGTCAGTATGGGACTTCCGCCCTTCCCACATGTAGGTAAGTAGGTTGACATCACGTTTGAAAATGAATTGCATTTGTGAATTCCTTTGGTAGTCATATGCAAATTTACTGCATGTAAGATTCTGGAAGTGGTGGTGCTGCCCAATCTAGAGTGCTGGTTGGTGGGTCTAACGGAGGACTTAAGTTTCTTTTAGGAGAGTGGCCTGCATCAGTGACCTATTTCTGATTTTCTGTAATCCGTGCAACTGAGAGCTGGTAAGTTTACTCTCTTTTACAGACTATGTAGTTACCATTTGGTTGCATGTTCTGCCAAATGTGTACATGTTGTGCATCTTTCTTTTTAGCTATTCTGAAGAATTTTTCTGCCTTCTACTTTCCTTGCTTTTCCCCCTTCGTCACCTGTAATGGCTTAAGTTTTATGACTGGATGTGCATGAAAACAGGGATATGGATCTCGCAGAAGCTTTAAGGCTGCAGATGGAAGTTCAAAAGCGTCTTCATGAGCAACTTGAGGTATGGCTTTTAAAGAACACATAGCCCGCTATGTACATGGTAATTGTTGCAAAATCTTGGGGGAATTGCAAACTCTCTCTCTCTCTCTCTCTCTCTGTGTTGTAAGTTGTGGAGCAGAAAATTTTAGAATGGGAGCCTTGCTGTCTCATGTTTATTATTTCCATTTATCTACAACCATTGTCATGCGATTGAGGAAATGAATGTAGTTAAAAGTGTAGCAGGAGTAATGCTGTATCAAGCTTCTCCTTTCTAATGTTTTTTTGATCAGGAACAAAAAAAAAAGCTTCTCCTTTATATTGTCGTACATCAGATCTTTGTATTATCGCGTTAAGGTCGACACATAGTTACCATGATGTGAATTTTACTGCGCTGCAAACTTCTATAGCGGAGCAATGATTCTTTCACAGGAGGAGCATCCATGACTGCTAATCACAGTCCTTCGTCTGATATTGGAAATGTGATGTAGCTCTTACTTTCATTTGGCTTAATCTGACTTCAAAAATGTTGAACTGGCAATGGAATATGACTTTGAATGAGAGAGAAGAGATGCATGTGTTGAAAATTTAGACCTGGCAAAAGGGTTGTTGGGATCTAGTTTGGGCCGGGTTGACTTATGGTTAGGTTTGACGTATAGAGCATTTTTGTTTTGGCTTCAGTTGAGTTCATTTTGGCTCGTACGGTTGGCCAGTTCTTTGTTTGTGCAATAATCTTGTACTGCGATCAGTATTGTTTGTTACGTTGGTGCACTCAAGTTCAGGGTCGTGTCATGGTTGCATAATTGCATATGGGTTCGTTTGCTAAGTATGGGTAAAACCAATGTTACTCACAAGTTTGCCATACCCATACATGCTAAGTGTTTGGTGTCTGACCCAGATCCGTGTTGGATGTGGCAATTTTGTAAAGGATGTGTTACAGGCTCAAGTGGCCATGCATGCTCATATCTGAGTGTCATCTGGCAGCATGGGTGGAGCCATGTGGGTGCAGGGGGTGTCAATTGACAACCCAGTTTTTTGGGAAAAAAAATTTCAATATTAGAATTCTGGCCAAAAATAATAATAAAAAATAATTTAGTTTGCTTGTACATCATCAAGCGCGCAATGCCCAGGTGGTGGAGGCGATTCGATGTTCCCTTTGTTATGCAGAAGGTCGCATGTTCGCGCATGCGCGTAACTGCAGTTTGCCAGTACTGCAATTATTTTTTGTTTGCAAGTATAGTTAAATTGTGCAGTCTTTAAGTGGCTTAAGGTGTTTGTATTGTTTTGCCCGTTGTGGTGGTAGGCCGGTGTTCAAGTTTGGTTAAGTGCAATTTTTGTGTATTTTTAAAATTAACATAATATTTTTACCATTAATTTTGGCATGAAATATTTAATTAATTCCTCCACCTTGCATAAATGGAAGATTTTGGGTTTGACTATAGCTTGATATGTCGGTGAAAATTAGGGAAAATTAAAATGAAAATTTATTTTATGTTGACATCAACTTAGAAAGAAAATAGTATAAAAGAATTTATCTCCAAAGGCAAAATTGAGGGCAAAAATATTCTTTTTTAAATTTATAATCGTGCTTTGCTAATTATTGTGTCTAATTTAGTAATTCTAGTTAAATTTGTGTCTACAAATTAGGCTAATACCATTTTAGAAATAGTCAAATGGAAGTTAATTTTGATAAACTTGTGAATTTGAAAATCGAACTTGGGAGCTTTATGATGGAATTTGGTGAATTTGAAATGTCTTGCAGGTTTAGTTCAACATTATGGTTATATTGTATCATAAAAAATACAGATGAAAATATGTTAAAAAATTAGAGCGTAAATTAGACGAATATTAGTTGTACTTGTATAGAGTAGTTTGACAGTCCAGTGTTTGAGCTCTGGCTGCGCCACTGTCTGGCATGGGTACTTGGGGAAAATGAAGAGCCAAAGTAGCATAAGCTAAATCCATCTTGCCCTGAACCATCTTCAACAGGTTTGATCCCCAAGAGACGGACATTACTTGATGAGCTTTTGAGATCACTAAAGCAATAATGCAGAATCCTTTCTATGGTTGAGGGGGGTGTTTTTTTCTCCTCTTCCTTTTTTGGGGGGGGGGGGGGGTAATTGATACAGCATTACATCATTAAATAATAGAATGACTCGTTTGGGTTAGACAATAGCCTGAACGATGTTCACTAATTGCCTACTACTACGCCAGAAAAAACACAAAATACCGATATTCACTACTTTTGTACTTTCCCTGCATCTGAGATTCAATGTTCTTCACTGTCATCATTGTTCATCAGCATTTTTTGCTGGATTTATTTACACCCCTGCTGTATCTCTGCAGATCCAAAGAAATCTACAGCTGCAAATAGAAGAACAAGGAAAATACCTCCAGATGATGTTCGAGAAGCAATGCAAATCTGGTGCCCATGATCTCAGGATCAATTCTTCAGCACCTGAAGAGCCTTAAGCTTCTTCACTTCTGCAGGGAAAAATGACATGGAGGGTCCATCTCTTGACGCTCAAAGCACTGAAGAAGTGCCTGCTGATGGTCCTCCAACTCCTAGAGGGACTTCTGAAAGACTGGGACCTCGTCAGAAAAGGCACCCGAAGGCAAACCCTCTGAGAATCAATACACGGAAGCCCAAGATTGTTGTGGCCAGACACCATCAAAGCGCGCTAGAAGGATTGACCAATCTTCATCATAGACTCTAGATCTGCTGAGGTTTCAGAGCACTGCAGGGAAGTGCTCCTGCTCCTGCTCGTAAATAGTATGTGAATTTTTGCTGATAGTGGGACAGAACTTTTTTTTTTTGGGGGGGGGGGGGGGGGGGGGTCGATTGAAGTAAAGGAACCTGGCTGTGGCTCGTTTGTTCATGTGGGTCATGGCTGCTGATGGGTCTTTTGTTTGGTCAGCCTTATAATATCCATAATAATGCTGTAGTGAATACTTGGAAGTTACTCTTAAAAATGTGATCCACCTGCTTTTTGAGCTCATTACTATATGATGTTCGCTATTTATCGCATATTGAAGCAGGTTTCCTTTCCTGTATGGAAAATGGATACTCGTTTTCCTTGGAAGTCCTCATGGAAAATCCTCTTCAAAAATTGATGGGCATACGTATTTTGAGCCTTGGTTTTTATGGAAAACTGTTAAAACTGGGCGTATCTGACTAAAACTCCTTAATAACCTATAATCAGATTCAAAATAAAGAAATTCACTTAATATGATAATAAAAGTAAAAGAATTTAAATTGTTTTTTGTTTTTATATATAAATAGCACTTCACAGATTAATATGCCATCAACTGGTTACGTCCTCTATTGAAATTAACCAAATTAGAATGATTGGTCCAACAATTTTCTTTCGTTAATTTGATATTTGAAAACTAGGAAAAGAAAAAGATGAAAATGGTTGATGATCCTTTTTTTGGGGGTACTTATGCCAAGATAGTACAACTAAAAATCTCATATGGTGTGTTTGGTAGGGTTGAGAATCATTTTCCTAGAAAATAATTTTCCATGTAAAATAATTTTTCATGTAAAATGATTTTTCAGTTTATATATTTAGTTGTTTGGTAAAGGGAAAAATAAACTTTTTGGAGAATGAGTTTGATCAGTAAAAAATAAACCAAAAGTTAAAAATGATTTTCCTTAATCTTTAAACCATATGTCGAGGAAATAGACACGAAAGAGAGAAAGAGTGTGAGAGTCCAAAAAATATAAAATCAACTTACGCTCTATTCAAAGTTAAAATATTTTCCTTCCTTCTAGGAAAAATAATTTTCCCCTGAAAATGAATTTTCCTTCTTTGTTTTACCAAACACCGTAAAATGAGAAAATTATTTTCTAGGAAAATAATTTTCATCCCTACCAAACACACCCTTTAGGGAAAGTGATTTTCCCCTAAAAACAAATTTCTCCTCCTTATTTTACCAAACACCGTAAAATGAGAAAATTATTTTCCACCCCTACCAAACACAGCCTTAGTTAATAGTTAATATCAAAGCATTTCAGTATATTAAATTTCAATTTTGATTTCCATCTTCATTACCATCAACAGTAATATATTTTCCTTTGCGTCTCATCTGCAAAGCGCCCCCCCCCCCCAAAAAAAAAAGGAAAAGCAAGGGAAAAACAAAAAAGGGGAAGAAGAAGAAATAGGAGCAACGCTGTGACAACTAGATGTTGATTCACCCGCTCTTAACCACCGAGATCAAAGTTACTGTCAATAAGTTTGGAGATCACTTTCATAGGTTTGAGTTTCATAATTTTATTACTTCCCGTTTCTTGAGTTTTGATTTAGAATTTAGCCTGGGAATAAGTAATTTCTTTTTTTTTTGGTTATCTCCCACCATATAAATTAATTATCTGATTATATCTGGATTCTCATTATTTTAGGAAATGTACGAATATCCTCAATCTCTGGCTTACCAAATGGGGAGTTCTGTTTAGAAGCTTAGTGCAAGTGATAAACCATCCTCATTTTCCCCCTCATGAATGCCCCGATTCATCTACACATACCTCCCCACTCCCCGTTAAAGCAACTAATACTAGTTCCCAACCTACTAGATAGGTTGTTTCTTATTTTAGGAATTTTTTTCCTAGTTTATGTAGAGATCAATTTATTAAGTGTTATGCTATATTCCAAGCCTATGAAAGTTCAATTTCAAGAATTAATTCATGTTTTCATTGGTTGATGCAAAAATATTCAATCATATGTTATTAGGCAATCAAATTCAATGCTTCTTATATTTCCCCAATTTTTGCTTCTTATATGAATAAGAACTTCAAATCTAGATACGAAGAAGTAAACATCATAATGTATTTATTATATTTACAATTATAGGGAAAATGAAAAAAATGTCTTTCATATAGTGAAAAATAAAGAAACTAATTGGCTTTGTCTTAGTGAGATTACACTATTAGAGCATAAACTATGAACCCTATTCGTGAGACTATAACAAGTAGTTTAATCTAAATTTTTGATTGAGTTGATTTTAAACACAATGTTAGAGTTTTTTTGTGTGCAAAGTCTCATGTTAAAATATAGACGATAAACCTATTTCTAAACTTTCAGCCATCAGCTAAAACTTATGATTGAGTTGATTTTTGAACATGTATATTTAAAAATATTATACAACCTAAAGATCCAATACTTAGAATGTGTACCATAGTCTTCCCTTTTTATTTTGATTAATTTATTTTCATATTTGTACTAAAAATACCTCTGTTTTAATTAGCATTATTTTAATTTGAATGTTCTCTTTTGGTCTCTCTCAGTAATTTTTTTTGGGGGGGGGGGGGAGGTTTTGGGTATGATTCTTATTTTGAAGTATACATTTTAATGTTTGTTATTTTGAATTATGGACTGTTTTTTCCCTTTAATTTATGGAGCAAAAGCAGAGCTAGTTTGGTGGTAGCAGTTAGCAAAATGGCGGCAACCTGAACATCCTTTGAGCCTAAGCTAACGACAACAGCAACCCTCGTTCTCTCTCTCTCTCTCTCTCTCTCTCTCTCTCTCTCTCTCTCTCTCTTACCATACTCAATATCACATTCATATGTAACGTCTGTTTGAATCAAATCCACGACCTGCCAACTATCAGTTTGGTGGAAAATCACACAATGCCGACCTCTACTCTTCTTCCTCCCCTTTTAATTTCACCTGATTATCATCACTCTTTAAACACCCATATCCCATCATTCTCTCTCATTCACTCTCCATCTTCTCTCTTTCTATCCACTTGCCATTGCCGTGGTCTCCGGCCACCGCCATGGCTGGCTTTGTCTCTGGCGGTCTCCATGGCTCAAAAGAGGTAACCTCACGCTCCCTTGCACCAAGTTGGTAATATAAATGAGGAACTAGTTTAATTTTATTAGTTAGATTTACATGCTTGATAACGTTGTTTATGTTCATTTTGAGGAAAAAAGCCTTTT
The DNA here is from genome assembly GCA_017589665.1 of Selenicereus undatus. Classification (NCBI taxonomy): domain Eukaryota; kingdom Viridiplantae; phylum Streptophyta; class Magnoliopsida; order Caryophyllales; family Cactaceae; genus Selenicereus; species Selenicereus undatus. The sequence continues at coordinate 82,949,072 of JACYFF010031954.1, read as the reverse complement.
TAGTGATGTGCTTCGCTCTATGCTTCGATTTAGTTACACCGTCAATGATCAATTCATAATATGACAAGATCAGTCGTAACATAAGAATTTCCCCCTCGTTTGGCAAAATTTGTGGCGGTCGTGGATAGGGGTGCCCATTTGAGGCAACGTTTAGGCAGGGTTGTGCCTGGTCTATGTTGGTTAAAATTCAGTTTGATGGATACATTTCTTAGTTTATCACAGGCAAACTCAATGTCAAATTAACCGAGATTTCTAGGTCGGTGTAAGTACGCTTTTTCAAAGGACTCTATTCGCCCCCACTTGCAGCAAAGCTACCTGATATAGGTCTTTGGGATACAAAGAAATCTCCCCTATCTGCTTGTTGCATTCACGAAGCTAGGATCTTAAGTGTCCAAGACATAATAAAAATTCTAGGGATTATGGTGATAGTATAACTCTTTTGATCATGCCCAACAAGGGCATGCCATTCGTATGCCATCATGTCAATATTTATAGAGATATCATGCCTCTTCATGAAAGGATAACATCCTTTTATAAATACTACTTCAAAAGGGACATATCTCTTTATAAATGCACCCTTTCATTAAAAGACATAAGTTAGTCAACCATCCAAACTAACTTGTACCCCTTCATAAATAATTAATCAAATTAATTATTTACCAAAAGGTGCATTGCAATAATTAATTATCAAGATAATTAATTATTATTTAGGCATAATTCAAAAATATATTTCTATAACCATTTTTATGGAAACAATTATTTTATTAAATTTTCATTTTTATGGAAATGACTCCAACAATCTCCCACCATTTCAATAACAAATGGTTTTTCGAATTTCCGGAGGTTTTGTGCATAAATGGAGGTGTCTTACGATTGAACCCCCCATTTTAGTGACATGTCTGTCAAATGATCAGGGTAACATGATAGGCTATGCTTTGAACCAGCTATCCTCTCTAACCACTTACATCTAAGCAAAACACAAAACTTTTGTCCCATATTACTTAGTAATTTGACATTATTAACAGTCATGTGTCCCATATCCATTCCGTGAGTGCTCTAGAACCAAGCCCAGGCTCCACAGAAGCGGCCAAACTTCACACTTATTAGGTAAACCTTATCAATACCCCCATAACATATTAATAGAAACATTTGAGTACAAGAAACAAGTCACGATCCATTGATTAAGTACAAATAATTTAATCAAATACTTATTTCTATACCGACTCAAATATTCTCCGTTGAGGTTCATTAAGAGTAAGAGCTTACCCTCCGTCTAAAAATATGGGTTATTTAGCACTCCATTTGGATGGTAATTGTAATGATGAGTATCACAAAGATGGTGTACTTTGACTCATTGAACTTAAGACTCAATATTTCCACAAGCGTTAAGTTGATGTTTCACTATGAGTGACTTAGCGTGAGCTTTACACCATCCATTCCAAAGTCATTAGATGCATTCCATGACTTTGATAACAATAACTTTGCAAATGTCTCAAGGCTTTAAGTTATTATATTAAATACATGTGTATATTTATTTGTCCATCCAGATTCATTATCTTTGTAAGTCATAAAAATGGGCCCACAAGACTGCAAAAGTCAACCAACTATTAATCCGAAGTCCAGCTATTAAAACTTGGACATCTCAACCTCTAAACAAGGTTTGTAGATGAAAATATTTTCATATTTTCATTCAAGTCCAACTTGAAATTATAGTCATAATTTTAGTTAACGGACTTAAAAATGTATTTTATCACCATATAAACATAGGATACTCCCACCATTTACTCTAAATAAGAGTAAATAATTGCAGGTTCTTCATATGGAATTTTAAGTTATATATATTCAACAACAAATGTAAATACTTACACATTTACATTCCATCCGTATCTATCTTTAATTCTCTTATAACCATACTAAAATTGTCAGGGTCATAAACAACTCCAAACACTAAATCCATATACATGGATTTCTACAAACCATACTAAAACATTTCAACAACTCCATTATATGGACCTTCATATTTTAGCATACTAAAACCTTTGAAAATAAATGAAACACCAAATTTAGTTTCATCAAGGATGAAACAGTTATTCTTTCGAATTTCAATTCTTAAAATTGGAATAAATAACATCCAAATGTCCAGAATAAAAGCATAGATATTTAGAAATCACGCTAAAATATGCATTAACAAGTCGAACAATAATATCCATGGACTTATACATATTTTAATAAATTAGAATTGCTTAGAAATAAATAAATGATATTCGACATTTCTTCTATCAAGGATAAAGCCATCATCCTTCTTGGCTTTATTCATATTCCAATTATCGATTCACAAACCGTACACTTTTAGGAATCATATATATGTACTCATATCTAACAATATATAGTTGGACATTTACTTAAATGTGATTGTTTATCCAACTTAACCATAGATCTATCATGCTAACTTATCAAACCGTGGGATCAACATGATGATCCCATAACAAAGCATAATCTATGAGATCCTCAATTGGGGAATTTTTTTTTTTTTAAACTCATATGATGATAAACCTATCATATAACTTGAGTTTAACCACTCACATAATAAAGGCCAAACATGCCCATGATTATTATTACTCATATATGATTGTCTTCATCATAAACAATATTAGCTTTAATCCAAGTTAAAACAACTCTCAAGCATTTGTGCGCATTCAAATTTAGCATGCCATTGTATCAAACCAGTACAATATTCCATAAACTTATCATGGAGACTAAATAATTAATCTACTAATCATCAAGTACCGGTTTGTTATTATTATATTATAACAGAATAATAGTCAGAAAACACTGTAAGATACATGACTATTAATCAATGGATGCCTCCAATGTCAAATACTTCTTAGAAGACATGCATGACATGCATTGTAGCTAAAACTTAAGCGATTCCAAGGGAAGTTAATACTATGATAACCATCGCTTGATCACAAAAACACCATGACCATTTCCTTTTATTTTATTTTAATTTAACATGCATGCAACAAAGTGTTAGGAAAGTACTTGGTGTCTTCATTAAAAACTATCACTTCACAATCTTAGACAACTTGATCAAATAAAGATTCCAATCAAAGATTGAATAAGTATAGGAAAAACATATCAGATTTCATAGAATGCCATGATATTATGTTCGTTCTCGGCTATATCTCATTGAGTAACTTTCAATATGATATTTGACAACCATATTACAAGTTCAACATTTATGAACTATGAACATGAGTATACGTCCATATAATTCGATTGTATAATCAAGTTATACATACTACAATACGTTGCCTCTAAAGGCAATTAAATACATTGTAGTATAACCAAATCAACAACATTATGCCGATTACATCAAGAAAAACATCTATACTACACCAAGTGCATATCCCCAATTGTCATGTCTTTTTCTTCCATCAAACCATCAACTTGACATATAATTAATACGACTTCTTTGCAGTCGACGTTTAGAGTCTTTAGATTGTTGGTGTAAAATTCGGTTTGATGGATACATATCTTAGTTTGTCACAGACAAACTCATTGTCAAATTAACCAAGGCTTCTAGGTAGGTGTAAGTACACTTGTCCAAAAGGCTCTAGTCGCCCTCGCGTGCAACAGGACTGCCTGAATAGATGTTTGGGATACAAAGAAGCCTCCCATATCTATGTGTTACATTCACGAAGATAGGACCCAAAGTGTCCAAAACATAACAGAAATTTTGGGGATTATGGTGATAGTATAACTCCCTTGATCATGTCTGACAAGGGCACGCCATTCATGTGCCATCATGTCAATATTTATAGAGATATTATGCCTCTTCATGAAAGGATAACATCTTTTCATAAATACTACTTCAAAAGGGATATATCTCTTCACAAATACACCCTTTCATTATAAGCCATAAGTTAGTTAACCATCCAAACTAACTTGTATCTCTTCATAAATAATTAATCAAATCAATTATTTACCAAAAGGTGCATTACAATAATTAATTATCAAGATAATTAATTATTATTTAGGCATAATTCAAAGATGTATTTCCATAACAATTTTTATGGAAATAATTATTTCTTAAATTTCTATTTTTATGGAAATTACTCTAACAGTCTAGCTGGGCCAGATGATTGGCTACCCAAAATGTTGTCGAGTTTCTAGGGTCATTTGGAGTCTTCCATGCCTAAGTTGGTGTTCCACACAATCCAACTGACATGGGTTCGCCGCTTGGGCGGTCGCGTTGGTCACTTTTTGAGAGGTCCATAATCTAATTAGTCTAAAATGCAGTTTCGAGGATTCAAACCTACGTCACATACTCACATGTTGAGTGTCATACATGAGCAATCTGAGCTAATAAGAGAAGGTCAAGTAACATATTTGGGATATGAACAATTCACAATGTACGTAAGAGGGTGATATTGCTCATGAAATAGTCAAACAGATCAAAGGTAGTATTCATGTGTTTTATGCCATCATAGGATGCGCAGGATAAATGAAAAGTAGGAGTAAGACCTTTTTCAGTATTGATCATGTCATTTTATTTAGTTAATTAGTGTATTTATTGAGACATACTTCCTGTTCTATATCTTGGGTGATTGTATTGTTGGCATTGCCATTATTTCATGGTTTATGCTTCTACCTCTAACAGTTGTGCATCATGGTTTATGCATTTATGCTTGCAGAATCATCCTCCGACCCGCCATTCAGCATCTAAAACATGCGGGGTTTGTGGGGATGGGGTTGGATTAAGAGACGATGGGACGCCATTTATTGCATGCTATGAATGTGGGTTCCCGGTTTGCAAGCCTTGCTATGAGTATGAAAGGAGTGAAGGCACTCAGTGTTGCCCTCAATGCAACATCCGCTATAGACGCCATAAAGGTTTCCCCTCTATTCTTCCCCTCTATTCTTCCTTTCTTTTTCGTTATAGGGTCTGATTAGTCCTACATAAGTCTTGAATATTTTAAAGTCTGGTCCAAGTCTTATATGATACAAGGTTTCTGATTTCAGTTTATCATGGTTCAGCTAGCCCAAGAGTTGAGGGTGATGAAGAGGAAAACTTTGATGCCAATGATTTTGATGATGAGTTTCATCAAATAAAGAATAGCCACCACAGTAGCCCTGATAATCAGCAGCATGCCGGTGTGCAATCTGTAAGTGATGATTAATTACAAGTAGCCAACTTCATAAACTTTTGTGCATTTTTCTAATTGGAAAAATTCCAGTTTGAGATCTTACAAAATGAACAAAGCCATTGTGCGCGTGCATCTTGGTTGGTTTCATGAATTTTGTTAACACAAAAAAGGAAGTCATAAAACAGAACCATCTTGCAGGAAAACGGGGAATACAGTCAGCATCAATGGCATGCCCATTCTGTTGCAGGAAGTGGTAAGGAGCTTCCCACCCCCAATTCTTTTTTTTTCTTTTTTCTTTGTTTTTTGGGTGAGGGGCAAATACGTATGATCTACTTCATTTAGTATAGTTGCTGACATTTTCCTTTGCTCATCGGCTGATGGATGTTGCCTCACATAGTTGCTGGCAAGGAATTCAATGGAGAGAAAGAGATGAATGGAAAGGATTTTGAAGGTGAAAAGGAGGCATATAGTAGTCTTGAGTGGAAAGAGAGAGTGGAGAAGTGGAAAACAAAGCAAGAGAAGAAAGGCTTGGTAAACACTTATGAAGCCCAAAATGATCAGGGCGAGGAAGATGATTTCTTGTAAGGATTTATCTCCTATTTTCCTTAATCCTTCGGTTCTTTTTCTTCCTTTCTTTAGTTTCAGGGTTTTTCCTTCTCTTTTTTTTTGGGGGGGGGGGGGGGCGCAGCAAAATGGGTCTGTTTTGCTAGTTAATTTGTAGTAGTCACATAGTCTCATTGTGTCAGATTTGACCAGCAGTAAATTATGCATTCATTTTATGTGACTTTTGGATTCATGCAAATTATTTGATGGTAGATGGTTGGCATTTTATGCTTCTGAACTTTGTGATTTGCCATTTTTTTTTTTGAGGGATTAATTGTGTGTTTTTGACTAACTTTGAGCACTATTCTCAATCTGGCTTCTGAACTCGTCTTCAGTCTTCATATCAAATTACACACATAGTAGGGTTGATGATTTTGGAGTTCCACTCTAGGCTCCTTCGCACATCGATGCTTCTTCTCATGTTCACGTCAATCTGTTTTGAGCTCTCTAGAACTTTGAAAAGGCCTTTTTGGGTCTTTATTATATAGTCTCTTTGCTTGTTTGTGTGTGGGGTACCTAACAACCTTCCTAGACATCATTTCAATGCGGCCTATGTTGGTCATTTTCTTCTTCTTGTGCCTAGACTTCTGAACAGATTCAAATGTCAAGCGAATGTATTTTCTCTGAAAGCCACTAGGATTATGTAGACAAGAATAACTGTCTTTTTGCATTTGGTTTGGTTTGGCTACAAGCACTAACATCGTTCTACTCCACCAGAATGGCAGAAGCTAGGCAGCCACTCTGGAGAAAAGTCCCAATTTCGTCAAGTAAAATCAGCCCATATCGCATTGTAATAGTTATGAGGCTCATCATCCTTATCTTCTTCTTCCGCTTTCGCATTTTAACCCCAGCAGAAGATGCTTATCCGTTATGGCTTATCTCTGTTATATGTGAGATCTGGTTTGCTCTCTCTTGGATCCTTGATCAGTTCCCTAAATGGTTTCCCATCAACCGGGAAACTTATTTGGACCGCCTTTCTTTGAGATTTGAACGGGAAGGTGAACCCAACAAGCTAGCCCCAGTTGATTTCTTTGTGAGTACTGTAGACCCACTTAAAGAGCCACCCATAATAACTGCAAATACTATTCTATCAATCTTGGCTGTTGATTATCCGGTAGAGAAGGTGAGCTGCTATGTGTCAGATGATGGTGCATCAATGCTTCTATTTGACACCCTAGCGGAAACGGCGGAATTCGCTAGGAGGTGGGTCCCATTTTGCAAGAAGTATAATATTGAGCCAAGGGCTCCTGAGTTCTACTTCAACCAAAAGATGGACTATTTGAAGGACAAAGTCCAAGCCACGTTCGTCAAGGATCGTAGAGCCATGAAAGTAAGCAAACAACCTCATGATCTTGTTGATTGTCCGTCTTGAAGAACAAAATTTCAAGTACTATGATTGATCTTAACAATCTTTCTTTATGTTTGTGCAACTATTAGAGAGAATATGAAGAGTACAAGGTGAGGATAAATGCATTGGTTGCAAAAGCACAGAAGAAACCGGAAGAAGGATGGGTCATGCAGGATGGAAGTCCATGGCCAGGGAACAACACACGTGATCATCCTGGCATGATCCAGGTTTAGCATTCTTACTCATCTGGGATATCCAAGAAGATACTTACATGCTAAATATAGATGGCTCTGTTAGGTCTTTAAGGGTTAACTCAAATGAGTTTATGCTGTGTTCAAGTCACGTTTGACTTCACCTAACTTTGATGTCCATAATATTTTGAGTTGGGATATGGTGCCTAATTGAGTTAATAGAGGATAGAGCCTATCTTGAGTCAGAACATTGTCCTTTATTTGGATGACTACTATTCTATCATCACATCCAATATTGGCGTGGTTAAGTTTGAGTCATATCATTTCAGGAATTTGTGGTCATCAAGTCAGAACGGTGTCAGATTGGGTCATGTTTCAGTTGAGTTTGAAACCCAATTATGTTATTTCGGGTTGAAGTTGGGTCTTGGACCTGGTCATTGAGTGTGTGGATCACTTTTCCGTACTATGCCTTCTTCCTGCTTTGCCCCCGGTTAGTTGTGGAACTTGCACTAAAAATTAAATGTTTTGATGCACCTCTACAGGTTTATCTAGGAAGTGAGGGCGCATTAGATGTGGAAGGCAAGGAACTACCAAAACTGGTTTATGTCTCACGTGAGAAGCGACCAGGATACCAGCACCACAAGAAGGCTGGTGCAATGAATGCATTGGTTTGTGTCTCTACTCTCAATAAGTCAACTTCTATTCAAGTTTGATGGTTTCGTAATCTAAAATTCATTCTGATCCTTTTTTCCTGGCGGTTAGGTTCGGGTCTCAGCGGTCCTTACAAATGCACCATTCTTCTTGAATCTCGATTGTGATCACTATATCAACAATAGCAAGGCTGTCAGAGAAGCTATGTGCTTCTTAATGGATCCCCAGTTTGGGAAGAAGCTTTGCTATGTTCAGTTCCCTCAGAGGTTCGATGGCATTGACAGGCATGATAGATATGCTAACCGCAATATTGTCTTCTTTGATGTAAGCAGAATAAGCCCTATATATGTTCTTTTTTTTTTTTTTTAATTTTTATAGTGCGGATGTTCTATTTTAATACAATAACTAGAGATTTAACCTCACGTCTGGGAACTCTCATGTTCTTTGCACCAACTTTTTTAAAGGGCCATTTAGAGACCTTTACACCCAAAGCAGTTATAAAACCTTGGAATTGCATAATCCCTTGTGAAAGGGGAGCGTAAGGCTGTAAAGCTGTTTCTCCTCTCTCCTTTCCTGCTACTATCCTAGGCTCAGAGCTAGAATCAGTTAGTTCCGGTTAACCGGAGTTTCAGTTCAAAAAAATTCCGAATTGTAATTGAACCGAAAATTTTGGTTAACCGTTTTCGGTTCAAAAAACCGAACCGATTTTCGGTTCAGTTAACCGACTTTTCGTTTTAGTTATCGGTTAACCGTTCACAAATAATAAAAAACGTATACTTTCTTACCTAACTTTTTCATTTTTTATATTTAATTTTTTTAAATAAAAATTAAACTTTGGTTACCATTTATACATAATAAAAAAAGTGCACTTTCTTACCTAAATTTTTTATTTTTTATGTATAATTTTCAAAATGTCCGAACAGTTTTTTTGAAAAATTTGTTCGGATAACCGGTTTTTCGGTTTGGTTTTTTCAGTTTTTCAATTCGGTATCGGTTTCGGGTTTTTTTGCACACCCCTACTGCGAGCCTCATACCTTCTTAGGTCCTCTAGCCCCCCTTCAAAAAAAAGGAAAAAAGAAAAATGTTTATTGATGTTAAGGTGAGGCTGTCTATATCTTGAACATCTACATCTCCCCATGATTCAGTCCATATTGAACGGTGGTGTTGGTGTTTGTGGTACCTAGATTCATAAACCTAATGCTTTCACCTTTTCTGTTTTTGTCTACAGATCAACATGAGAGGCTTAGATGGAATTCAAGGGCCAGTGTATGTTGGTACTGGATGTGTGTTTAACCGACAGGCTTTATACGGATACGATCCTCCTGCATCAGATAAAAGACCAAAGATGACCTGTGACTGCTGGCCTTCATGGTGCTGTTGTTGCTGTGGTCGAAGAAAGAAGTCCAAGTCCAAGAAAAAAGGACTCAAAAGCTTGCTTAGTGGATTATACAGCCGCAAGAAGAAAACACTACTGGGAAAGTACTCAAGGAAGGCACCTGGACCTGTCTTTGATCTTGAGGATATTGAAGAAGGGCTCGAAGATTATGTGGAGTTGGAGAAGTCATCTCTCATGTCTCAGAAGAATTTCGAGAAGCGGTTTGGTCAGTCACCTGTTTTTATTGCTTCTACGCTTATGGAAGATGGAGGTCTTCCTGAGGGGGCAAACTCAACAGCGTTGATCAAGGAAGCCATTCATGTTATTAGTTGTGGCTATGAAGAAAAGACAGAATGGGGCAAAGAGGTCAGCACAAAAAAACTTTATGTTCACTTTCCTAGCAGCCAAAAAAAGTCATGTTCAACAATAGTTTCAGCTTAGGCTAATGACAGGTCAATAGAAATTTTCCCCTAAATTAAACTAGCCCTTTGGTTCTTTCGTTGTGGAATCATGGGTAATCAATGTCTTTCTAACTCAATCGTTTTTTTTTGGGGGGGGGGGGGGGGGGGGGGGGGG
>JACYFF010031954.1:82899283-82939078 GCA_017589665.1 Selenicereus undatus | reverse complement strand
ACCCCCCCCCCCCCGCCCCCCCAAAAAAAACTCACTCTAGGTTGGACTATGGCTGGTATTGGTATACTTTTGTTTGGTTTGGTATGAGGGAAAATGCTCTCTATTTATGTTTACTCTTCTAAAGTCCTTCATCGATGGCCTCTATTGTTACGAAGGGAATGTTTGCTTTACAGATTGGATGGATTTATGGATCAGTCACAGAGGATATTTTAACAGGCTTCAAGATGCATTGTAGAGGATGGAGATCTGTGTATTGCATGCCCAAGAGAGCCGCGTTTAAGGGATCAGCCCCGATAAATCTGTCAGATCGATTGCATCAAGTTTTGCGATGGGCTCTTGGGTCAGTTGAAATATTCCTCAGCCGTCACTGCCCATTGTGGTATGGATTTGGAGGGAAGCTGAAGTGGTTAGAGAGGCTTGCTTACATCAATACCATTGTTTACCCATTTACCTCTATTCCTCTTCTTGCTTACTGTACAATCCCTGCTGTCTGCCTTCTCACTGGAAAGTTCATAATTCCAACTGTGAGTAGTCCTTTGTGCTAATTCTAGAATTACTTAGAATGATCAGTTTACCGAATCTTATTCTTTTAACAATTTTATGTTTTCTCATGTTTGTTCTTGCTTTTGCAGTTGACAAACTTGGCTAGTGTATGGTTCTTAGCTCTTTTCCTCTCCATCATAGTAACAGGAGTGCTCGAGCTAAGGTGGAGTGGAGTCAGCATCGAGGACTTGTGGAGAAACGAGCAGTTTTGGGTGATTGGTGGTGTCTCAGCCCACCTTTTCGCCGTCTTCCAAGGCCTCCTTAAGGTACTTGCTGGGGTTGACACAAACTTTACAGTCACTTCAAAAGCAGCTGATGATGCAGAATTTGGGGAGCTTTACCTCTTCAAGTGGACTACCCTTCTCATTCCACCAACCACTTTGATCATCCTTAACATGGTAGGGGTTGTAGCTGGAGTATCCGATGCCATAAACAATGGGTACAGCTCATGGGGCCCCCTGTTCGGGAAGCTCTTCTTTGCCTTTTGGGTGATAGTGCACTTGTACCCATTCCTAAAGGGTCTAATGGGAAGACAGAACAGAACACCTACTATTGTGGTGCTTTGGTCGATTCTTCTGGCATCAATTTTCTCCCTTCTCTGGGTTCGAATTGATCCTTTCCTGCCAAGGCAGACCGGCCCTATCCTCAAACAATGTGGGGTTGAGTGCTAGCCAAGTCATGTGTTTGCATCATATTTTTAAACAATTTTTCACATATTGTTCTCGTCAAAGTCTTTAAGTAATTTTGTAAATGGGGACTGAGAGCCTCCATACTGTCTTTTGTTGTTGTATGCTTATTAGAATATGAAATTACCAGTGTACTATTACTTGGTCATCAGGATTTGTAGCAAGAAAATGTGCACGTTTAAGCCATTTTAAAAAGAACAGTTCCTGCTTAAAGCTATCTTGAGATATTCCAAGTGGCTGCAAGCTTGAACAGTGAGCATATCTTCTCGACTATTTTGAGCTTCCTCATATCTCCATTATTTTGAGCATCTCTGTGATCCTTGTATCAATTATTTTTACATAATAAATTAATCAAGTAATATATGATTTTGTGGTTGCCTACCATGGCAACTCTAAATAGCATAGATCAGAGAAAATTGAACCACATTGATTAATCTAACTAAACAAGCTAAGATTCTATGCTAAATCGAACCTAGATAGGCCATTATCTCATTATAGCTGGATGGCCTGAATGACCAATTTGTCAGGACTCAACATAAAAAAACTCGAGGTTCTTTAACTACTATGTCCTACGATGTACAACCATTCCAAGGGTTATAGATGCAAATGGCTTTGTAAATGAAGATGGCTGTGCATGAGAAGCTAGCTTCTATGCAGTGTTAAGTGTAGTCCTCGTTGTGTCAGCTTCTTGGTCTCCTGCTGGGAAGGAGGTTTTATAAAGCAGTTGGCATTCCTCCCATTATATTCTCATTATGATTAGTACACATTATGATTCCATTGTTAGACTAAGCGATATGATAGCTATTGTAGTGAAAGAGGAAGGGTTGTGTCGTGGAAGAGACCACTGACCTGAAAGCTTAATTCGCTCGACTTCGGTGCAGATCGTTATAGCGAAGAAGCTCCCCAAGGTTTAACACAGCAGGCTTCGCACTTGTGCACTCGAGGGAGAAGCTATGGAGTATAACAAATTGTATGCTTAGAAAGTAGAGAGGAGAAGAGAGAATTGGTTTTTCTGTGTGTTCTACAGAGTTGTAGAAGACTCCTTTTTATAGTGGATTAGAGGAGAGAAAACTGGCAACCAAGCAATAAAGAAAGGCGCGAAATGGGGGCAGAAAATCAGGCAAAATGTAACTGAAGCAGTAATGGGGGTTATGATCATGTTGATTAAGGCCGAGATGGAGGAAGACTTAGTCAACTAGCCGTTAGCATGACGACAGCTCATACGCAATCATTCCAGTGAGAATTCCTCCAAAAATTATAGTGTAAGGCCCAAGCCCACAGCCTGCGGCCCGCACTGGTGGGCAACGGCGGCGCGCGTGCGCGTGTGGCAGCCCAAGTCCCCTCAACCCCCCTTAAAACATGGTTTCAAGTTATTCGACAATTGCAAGAGGAGTAGGGTTTATAAATTCTTCAAGCCACTCCTAAAAGTTCCATGTGGGACAACAAAAGAAATAGAGAGAGTAAGTGAACACCCTTTTGGGGTGCCATTACTCCAACAATCCCCCACTAATGGCACACAAAAGGAAAAGAAGAATGAGAAAGATTTCCTGGGCAAGAAGGGTCGGATACTTAAGTGTCAATGTCTTTCAATTGAATTGATACGTAGTGAAGAGAGGCAACATCTAAGTCTGACAAGTGAACTTAGTCTTGAATTGTTAGACTTTGAATGAGGTCCTCTCGACACATATCAGCCCTAAAAGATGTATACTCCGCGATAATCACTTGGGCTTTTAGGCCCATGCGCATACCTTGAGTCTCATAAGTGCTCTAGAGAGACAGCTCTAGTCTCTCATAGAAGGCGACCAAACCTTCACACTTACTTAGGTAATTCCATCAGTCTATCTCTACTTAGAACACCATATCATGGCTTGGAATTATTAAGAGCATGTGTTAGCTCAACCTTTTGTAGAGTGATGAATCCATCAAGTGCTTCTCTGTAGCACCACCATAATAGGCTATGGATTCATTTAATGTGCTTCTCTATAGCACACGCACTACCACACACCATAGGGATAGGAAGTAGTGCAGGTAGAAGATTAATATAGCTTCGTTTGACCACGAATGGGTATCCACCATATCTCTTCATTCCATGGGCTTTAGCCCCATCCCCCTCGACGTTTCAAGAACTGCTCTTCTTGGCAACCCCTTTGTGAGAGGGTCTGCCAAGTTTTTCTCGGATCTTACATACTCCAGGGAGATCACACCATGCTTCAGCAACTGTTTTACCGCGCCATGTCTAATACGGATATGTCTCTTTTTTCCATTGTAGACACTGTTGTGCGCAACTCCGATTGCTGCTTGCGAGTCACAGTGCAAGGAGATAGGTGTTGATTGTTTCCCCCACAATGGTATGTCAGTCAAGAGACCCTTGAGCCATTCAGCTTTTTGTCCTGCCAACTCAAGAGCAATAAACTCGAATTCCATGGTGGAGCGAGCTATACATGTCTGTTTTGCAGACTTTCATGAAATAGCTCCTCCGCCTAATGTAAAAACATAGTTACTAGTAGAACTTATTTCATCGTTATCAGCAACCCAATTTGCATCACAAAAACCTTCTAGTACAGCAGGGAATTTACAAAAGTGTAAACACCAATCCATAGTACCTCTAAGCTATCTCAACAAACGATGAAGTGCATCCCAATGTTCTTTAGCAGGATTATGAGTGTACCTACTTAGTCTACTAACAGCATATGCAATGTTAGGACGAGTGGAGTTCTTGAGAAAAATCACACTCCCTATTATCTTAGCATATTCAATTTGAGACACACTAGGTCCTCTGTTCTTTTTAAGATGTATGCTAGGGTCATAGGGAGTGGAGTTCTTACAAGTACCACATCAAAAGAGTTAAAATTTTTCAACAATTTCTCAATGTAATGAGACTGACTTAAGGAAAAACCACTCTTGGTTTTTATAAGTTTGATCCCCAAGATAACATCTGCTTCTCCTAAATCTTTCATTTCAAAGAGAGAAGACAAAATTCTTTTAGTCTCATTAATGGCACATAGGTTGGTACCAAAGATCAGCATATTATCCACATACAAGCATATGATCACATAATCAGATCCAAACATTTTGGAATAAACACAAGAATCTGAGTTGTTAACAGTAAAGCTATTTTTCTCTAAAGAACTAGCAAATTTCTTATACCATTGTTTTGGAGCTTGCTTTATACCATAAAGGGATTTTCTCAGTTTGCATACTTTGTTCTCCTAACTAGGGACCTCACACCCTTCAGGTTATGACATATAAATTTCTTCCTCTAAGTCACCATTGAGGAATGCTGTTTTGACATCCATTTGATGTACCATAAGATCATAGATAACATCCAAAGCAACTAGACTTCTGATTGTTGCAATTTTGGTGACAAGAGAATAAGTATCAAAGAAATCAATTCCCTTCTTTTGGTCAAAGCCTCTAATGACTAATCTAACTTTGTACCTTTCAGTAGAGCCATCTATCCTAAGTTTCTTCTTGAAGATCCATTTACTACTAATGGGTCTACAACCCTTAGGCAAGTCGGTCAATTCCCAAGTTTTGTTTGACTCAAGGGAATCTATTTCACTCTGAATAGCTTCTTTCCAAAAATTAGCATCTATAGACCTCATAGCCTCTTGATATGTTTTAGGATCTTCTTCAAGTAAATAAAGAGATACAAGCTCATCGGTCAAAGCATCAATGTCAAAGTTTTCAAGGACTTCTACCAGAAAGGAAGTGATAAAGTCAGGGCCAAAACTAGTTTTAATCCTCTGTCTCTTGCTTCTTCTAGGTTCAGTTCCCAAATCTCTAACAGTAGAGCTAGTAGCAGGCAAGTTCACATGTTCAGGTACAACATTAGACACAGTATGAGACACATTCCTTTTCAAAGGGAAAACATGCTCAAAGAAATCAGCATCTCTATACTCTAAAATAGAGAAATCAGATAAAGACATAAATCTATATGCAACACTGTTTTGATCATAACCAATAAAGACAGCATCAAAAGTCTTGGGGCCGATGTTTGAACGTTTATGACTAGGTAGTGCAACTTTGGCTAGGCACCCCCACACTCTCAGATAATTCAGGTTGGGAGCATACCCTTTCCACAATTCATATAGGGTTTGATCTAACTTCTTATAGGGAACTCTATTGAGTATAAAGCAAGCTGTCAAGATAGCTTTCCCCCCACATGTTATCAGATAGTCCAGAACTAACTAGCATTACGTTCATCATATCTTTAAGGGTACGATTTTTCCGTTCAGCAACACCGTTTTGTTGAGGAGTGTAAGGGGCACTAGTCTCATGTATTATGCCATTTTTCTCACAAAAGGTAGTCAAAGAATTGGTGTCATATTCCCCACCTCTGTCAGAACTAAGTCTTTTGATTTTTCGGTCTAACTAAATCTCAACTTCGGCTTTGTACTTTAAGAATATTTCCTCAGCCTCATCTTTAGACTTAAGAAGGTAAATCTTGGTATACCTAGAGTTGATATACCATTTCTTTCCACCCTTTCTCATAGTGTTCTTAAAGGCTGCTAAGTCTGAATGCACAAATTCTAACAATTCTATTTTTCTAGTTGTTACATTTTTAAAGGGTTTCTTGGCAAATTTTGCTTCAACATAGGCTGGACACTTAGAACAATTTTCAGTATTCACATTTGGAATTAAACGCATGTTTCTAAGTCTTTTCAATGAAGCAAAATTAATATGTCCAAGTCTACCATGCCACAAATCGACAGACTCAACAATATAAACAGAATTGGCAGCAGTTTCATTATTAATTTGTGCAACAACATTCAAAACAAGGAGCCCCCTACTACGATACCCCTTCCCAATGAAGTCCCCATTTCGCATGATAATAACTTTAGCAGCTTCTTGCATAATTTTAAGGCCAGCCACGTCAAGAAGGGTACTAGAAACTAAATTTCTATGAAGGGAAGGGACAAATAAAACATTACTTACAGACAGTAGTTTTCCAGAAGTAAACTTAAGTAAAATCTTCCCTTTACCCTTGACAGCAGCTGTAGAAGAGTTGCCCTTGTAAACGCATTGTCCGTCAGCAACCTCTTCAAAGTTAATCACGAGTTCCTTGTTGGCACAAAAATACCTTGACGCTCCAGAATCCAGTATCCATTTTGACAGATTATGCACCAGATTTGCCTCAACGGTGGTAACCGCAGAGATAATCTCATTATCCTCGGTTTCAGCAATGTTGGCAGTAGGTGTTGGAGACTTGTGTTTGGCTTGGACTGACCCTTTCCTTTGATTGCATTGGTAGGCCTTATGTCCAGGCTTGCCACACACATAGCACACCACCTTCGGCTTCTGAATCCTTTTGTTAGCAGAATTCTGATTCCTGAGATTTTGAGTTGGCTTCTAGAATTTCTTCCCTTTGCCTTTGAACCTGTCTTTATTCTTTCGTGTAGCAGATTCAACGAGGTTAGAACTAACAGAATTTAAAGAAAGGGAAGACATCTTATCTTTCAGCCGGTTTGCCTCCTCAGTCCGCATATGGCTGATTAATTCCTGCAATGTGAGATCTTTCTTCTTATGCTTGAGATGGTTTCTGTAATCGCTCCACGATGGTGGAAAATTTTCTATCAGCACGTTGGCTTGGAGGATTTTGCACATCTTCATGCCTTCTGCTAGGACCTCAACACACAGGTTTTCATAGACATGAACTTGTTCCATGATGGGTTTGTCATCCATAATCTGGAACTGTAGCCACTTGCCGACGACATATTTTCTTTTCCCGGCGTCATCTGAACCATATTTTGTCTCAAGTTTGGTCCAAATGACCTTGGCAGATTTAAAGTTTACAAATAGATCAAACAAGGGTTAGACATATTATTTAGTAGATAACTGTGAGCCAGTTTATTGTCCCTCTCGAATTTTTCTTTGTGGCTTCGTCAAGAGGAATAGAAGGAGTTTTAGGAACAGTAGGAGTTGCAGGTTTAGAATCAGTAACTGTGTTACCTTCATCAGGGAGATCAGTAGTGAGCACGTAGTCAATCTCAAGTTGCTCAAAGCAGAGGAGCAATTTTTGAGACAAACCTTTATAATTGGTTCCATCAAAAGGTTTAGT
This sequence comes from Selenicereus undatus, assembly GCA_017589665.1. NCBI lineage: Eukaryota > Viridiplantae > Streptophyta > Magnoliopsida > Caryophyllales > Cactaceae > Selenicereus > Selenicereus undatus. Next base: position 82,931,788 of record JACYFF010031954.1, on the reverse strand, counting down.
TTTGTAGAGTTTGGGGAGAGTTTTTGGAACAGCAGTTAAGCTTTTAGATTGTTAGATTAAGCGATATTATAGCTACTGTAGTGGAAGAGGAAGGGTTGTGTCGTGGAAGAGACTACTGACCTGAAAGCTTAATTCGCCCGACTTCGGTGCAGATCGTTATGGCGAAAAAGCTCCTCAAGGTTTAATACAGCAGGCTTCGCACTCGTGCACTCGAGGGAGAAGCTATGGAGTATAACAAATTGTATGCCCAAAAAGTAGAGAGGAGAAGAGAGAATTGGTTTTTCTGTGTGTTCTACAGAGTTGTAGAAGACCCCTTTTTATACTGGATTAGAGTAGAGAAAACTGGCAACCAAGCAATAAAGAAAGGCGCGAAATGGGGGCAGAAAATCAGGCAAAATGTAACTGAAGCAGTAATGGGGGCAGGGATCATGGTGATTAAGGCTGAGATGGAGGAAGACTTAGTCAACTAGCCGTTAGCATGACAACAACTCATACGCAACCAGTCCAGTGAGAATTCCTCCAAAAATTATAGTGTAAGGCCCAAGCCCACAGCTCGTGGCCCGCACTAGTGGGCGGCGGCGGCGCGCGTGCGCGTGTGGCAGCCCAAGTCCCCTCAACCCCCCTTAAAGCATGGCTTCAAGTTATTCGACAAGTGCAAGAGGAGTGGGGTATATAAATTTTTCAAGCCACTCCTAAAAGTTCCATGTGGGACAACAAAAGAGATAGAGAGAGTAAGTGAACACCCTTTTTGGGGTGCCATTACTCTAACATCCATGAGTAGAAATCTTTCAAAAAGTTGAGAATCAAACCCTACAGTGTTTTTGATGATTATTTTTGAGCTTGAATCAAGCACTTTAGCTCAAATTCAAGCTACATAAGGTATTGCAAGTTGAAATCTCACAACGAACTTTTCCTTTAGAATTGTTTCCTGACACTTGGGATATGTTGCAATATTTTCTATCTTATGAGTTTCACCTAAAGCTAAACTAAGTGAGGTGATAGATGTATGCAAGTCGATTTTCACTAAGATCAAGATTAAGAAAATCTTTTAATTGTTGCAGAAAAAAATCAAAAGACACATACACAAAAACTAAAAAAAGGTCATAATACGTTTGAGGCTAAAAAGGCTCTTGTCGCGTAAGTTAGTTGATGGCTTAGGGGATGAATACATACTGACAGAGTAGGGGTTTGCCTTGGCAGCATACCATATTTCACATGGTACATGACCAAGCTAGGCGGGCATCAATTGTGTCTCTCTAGGGATGGCGATGGGTCGGGTTTAGGTTCGGTTGGGTCCATATGGACCCAGATCCATTTAAATTTTTGGGACCTAGATCTAGACCCGCCGCAGATCTGTTGGATCTAAAAAGATAGGACCCGGATCCAGACCCTGTGGGTCTGGTGAGTCCACAGGTCCTAAATGGGTCCTAACTCTTTTTCATGTTAAATATTATTTTTTCCACATCCCAACACCAATTAACACATTATGAAGATAAATAATTGAATTTAGATGGCGTAATATTTAATAAAATAATATTCTAGCGATACGTGCTATAGTTAAGTGTTCTTACTTATGTTTTACACACCAAAAATAATATTTTAATGCAAACCAGAAAGACATAGTCCATTGAATTTTAAACGAGTGTAACAAAATAGTTCTTCGCTGACGACCGACAGACAACATAATGACTTTAGGGTTTACTCGTTTATAGTTACTTTAACCAATCGCCTTTGTCACATTTTTTCAAAAACATTAATGGGTTTAAATGGGTCTTGGGTCGGGTCTAGGTTTGAATTCTTCAGACGTAGACCCAGACCCAGATTCGCCCCACATCCCTTGGACCTAGACCCGCTTAAGACCCATTGGGTCTCATTTCATTGGACCCAGACCCTCTAAATTGGGTTGTGTCTGATGGGCCTGGGTCGGGTCCAGGACCCACTGCTATCTCTATGTCTCTCAATATGCTAATGAATGCAGGCTTAAGTTAGAAAGGATTTTAACTAAGAAGGTCCTCTTGAAACTCGCTTTCTTTATCTTATTATGGTTCAGTTTAAAAGGTAATGTGTTATGTCCTAGTTACCTTATTCACTCAATGACTTAAGCTTTAATATCAGTCTTGTAGCTCTGGATTTGACCTATACCTTAGCCACCCTACCCTTAATCTTAGCCGAGGTGGACTGCTTCCCATTTGTGCTTAGATCCTGCAAAAACATGTAATGCTTGGCTTTGTAGGTAAATTAAAGGAAGTACCTTTTACTGTGCAAAAATATAAGAATCAATTGCTCAATAATTGCTTGTGAGAATCAAATGGAGTCAAGAGGCGACTACTAGAGTCATCGTAGGAGTGACGCTAGAAACCCGAACCCAAACGATGGTGGGGTTATCATTAGAGAGGGAAGGGAGAGACTTAGGCGCTGTTGGTCAAGGTTTGCAACTAATAGATTAACTAGGTCCTGTCAACCCCCCTTAAATAGGTTTTGAATTCTAACAAATGCCCACCACTTAGGTAGTGTAAGTGGCCTCTTAACCCTAATTATTAACGGCCGACCATGTAAGCCATAAGTTGCATATCTCTCCATGAATCACAACTCTTGGCGCTTCATACTCTACAACCAGAAAATAACTAATAGTGTTATATTAAGTAATCATCTAACTAACATAATACTTTCACTTAAGACAAAACCCCAAATCATCCAAACATGACTAGTAGCATACCTAGTCCCTTTATGATAAACAATACATCATATGATTATATACTCAACATAATCACCTGGACTGATATGGTGAAAATGGATAGATTTTTCGTTAAACACTTATGATATTTTATCTTAGCTTAACTGCTTTCCTAACATGCTCTTGATGAATTGTATACATCTTAACCCTTAAGAAACACATTAAGGTAGCATCATCAAGCTTCAACTTTACATCGTATCTATAACTCGAAGATTCATCGTCCATAGGGTCACACAGTGACAAAAAATAGGGAAGTCAATTGTCACTCCTTACATAGGTCGACTTATAAGCAAACACAACATGAAATGTGTGTCATCGCTTAACTTCCACTAAGTTAGGCATGTCACTCTACATGCCATATGAATCACCAGTTTAAATTTTACCCAAAAATCTAAGCTGACCCACTACATCACCATACTAAACATTAATCTTGACATTTAAGATTCAGCTTTAAAGGACTCAACATAAAATCTGATATTCCATATTCAACTCTCTCAAGTCTCATCATAGATTTACTAAGGAGACTACGTATGATGAATCACTATTGCACACCTAGTGCTAATATGATTCAGCCTCATCATGCCCTCTACTCAAGCGTTAGAGCGATGACCTGTGTGACTAGGCCAATCAGAAGCCTATGAATTTCAATATACCTAATATGCACAATTAATCATGAACATTTACAAAAACAAACATCAATATTTATTACTTAAATGCTCATCACAAAAGAAACATGTCCATTACATCTAATAATTAAACCCTACAAGGTCCTAGACTCAACATATGAGCTTTGGAAGAATTTGTAAGAATTGGTTTGGTTAACAACAACAAGCATTTTTTTGGTCGATATATGCTTAATGATAACCTCCTTTATCTTTATGGCTTCTCGTACAAAGAGATAACGCCACTTGATGTGTTTGGTCTTCAGATGAAGCTTTGGATCCTTAGCACACTAGAAGGTAATAGCGTTGTTACACAATATCACAACAAAATCATCAACTCTAGGAGTAAGATTAAGATCCTTAAGAAAACTCTAAATCCACATTGCCTCATGAGTGGTAAGGCAACAAGTGACATATTCTGCCCCCATAGTCAAAGGAGCTATGTAGTCTTGCTTCTTTCTTGTGAAACCCCGCCCGTTGGAGAGAAGTGCATTACTGTCATGGACGTCCAACAGGGAACGCCCACTAGGCTTTTCAAGCTCCTTATACTTAACGAAGTTATTAGAAGACGAATGTAGTGAAAGTCTTGTTGGTCAAAGTTGATGGGGTAGTTCTAAAATATGCATTTTATATGTTTAATCAGATCGAACCATAATAGTCTTAGATAATTGCCTAAAAAATACATCCATATCGAATTCACTATACGTAATCCATAACATAAACATTTAACAAGACCTGCATTCCCACGTTGATTCTTCTTTAAGGTACTTAACAAGTAGCTCGCCTTCTTAACGCTCTCGTGGTCCCCTTTTGCTTCAGAAAACCTAAAAAATTGTGAGCTCATGAGCTCCTCGAGCACAGTGAATAACCCTTATCTACGCCATTATTACACTTTGTTCATTGTTCGGTTTACATGCACATAATACATGTAGCACCAACAATGAGAACCTTACCACATAACATATGGAATGCGACATAAGAACATACTTATGCTTCAGAATTAGAATCCTATCCTTCTTATCTATCATGCTCCTAAAACTTCACATACACATACACATATGCAAATCATGAGATAGGCAATTAGTTAATGCGGCCATACCTATTGCATACCTGGTAAGATTTAAGGACCCTTGTTTCCACTTAAGTCTCTAAAAAAATTCGTTGATAGTCTATTCGCTAAATTAACCATGATTGTCCCATACCAATCATGTCTTTTGGGCTCTTTGTCCACACTGGAGTTCAAATCTACTAAGTCAAGCTAATGGCCCCACCATAATCAAAATTGTAACCTACAAAGGCATATTCCTTATAAGATTCCACATACTTGCTAAAAACAAATAATATATTTGTTTAAACATACTTATTAATTACTAATATACTTAAAATCAATCACAATCTCATAAACATCTTGAATGATCTTCCAAATCCAAATTTTAAACCCAAAATCCAAATCCAAACCAAAATCCAATTTCATAACATATGATATACATTTCGGTTAACTAAAATTTCTTATTTTAGGGGAAATCAACTCATGATCCATAAAAAACCATCACAATATAAGAGTGACAGACACATCCTAGTGGGCTAGTTGTAGTCTATTCAAAAGGCACCAACCATTGGTGTACCAGCCGCACCTAATTTACCAACTAGGTACCTTTACTCTAAAGGACGCGAACTACCTATAAACACAAACCATGGAGTCACATTCATATATTAGAAATTTTAGATCAAAACCTTAAAATACCATATAAGGCTGACATTCATATTCTGGAGGATTGGTTAGAACCTCTCCTACTAGGTGACCTGAACATTATGACAATCACTAATATGAGCGCAACTTTAGAATGCAACACAATAGCCTCAGACAAGAGATGAACTTTTTTCTCCCTAGAAACAAACCTTATTGAGATCCTATAATTCACATAGTTCGAATGATCAAGATATTGTTTTTCAATGAATGTTATACTCAGAATTCATACCCAAAATGTAACCAACCAAGGCATAACCATTCTAAACCATATCCCCAAACATCCAATACCTTATCATTTATAATGCTCAAAAATACTTCGCATGATCCAGTTCTTAGCTAATGTAGACAAACAGCCCACAAACACACTAAAAATGGTGGTTTCACTCAAGAATTCAGAATTTAGAAAATACACATCCAAAATTCATGAAACTTTATTGGAAATTGCCAAATATTATTAACAATTTACAGTAAAATTCTCAACGGTTCCTCCAAGCCCATCCTTCACAAAAATTAAAATAGTAGCCAAAATTATGCATTATGACATGATAGTTTTAATAAAAACTTCATAACTAATAAACTACACATTTGAAATTCATGCAAACTTACGCCAAGATATTGTATAAACACTACAACAAATAATTCATAATTTTTGTCCAAGCCAATAATTCCCATAAATTCAAAGAGTAGCAGAAGTTATGCATTAAAGGACAATTTCAATTTCAATTTATAAATCATAAACTACACATCCAAGATTTATGCAAGTATATAAAAAATTGCCAAATAATCCATATTAAAATTTTAGCATTTTTGACGCCGCAAATAATTCATAGAAATTAAGATAATGTTTGAAAATCATGGAAAATTCGAAAATTCATGTTAATCTTCCCCATCTTTGCTCTTGTAGTCCAAACATTCAAGCCAAATACTTATAATTCGGTGAATATACAATCAAATTCATAGCATGGATACGAAATTCACAACATCTACAAACCAATAATTAGAACTGAACATTAAACTTTTAGGCTGGGTTTCAATGAAGTGAAATTAGGGTTCTAATATACTAAACCCTCAACATCAAATTCATAACTTCAATCCTCAATTGATTCCTCGAATTCAAGCATAATTATTCAAATAACCTTCTCGTAGTCAATTTTAGGTTGAAGAAAAAGTAAGAAATTAGTGACTTTTAATCCATGCCAAATTCCAAAATCTTCTTCTTCTTCTTCTTCTTCTTCTTCTTCTTCTTCTTCTTCCTCCTCCTCCTCCTCCTCCTTCCTCTTCTCGACGTCCTCCTCCTCCTTTTCTTTCTTTCTCCAAGACTGCCCTTTTCTATCATGGTGTGTGTGTGTAGGGCTGGCAATGGGGTGGGTTTAGCCGTACCCTCACCCATACCCATTTTTAAAATTAATACCCATATTTATACCCATACCCATCGGGTATTGTAAAGTTATACCCATACCCATACCCACTGGGTATAGCGGGTATGCGGGTTTTATTCGGGTACATATAGACAAAAAAGAATTAAACGCATTTTGTACCCATATTCGATATCAAATACTCAATATGTCACATTAACACTAAGCTTCCGACGACATATCATATCACATCAAATACAACTAAAAATTTACCAATCAAAATAATAAATTAGCGCTTGACAATTACAGTTTGAAACAAAATATTCTGCCGAAGTTTGGAATATCATACAATTCAAAGCAACTAGCAAAATATTCAATTACAAGGAACAAATTAGAACTTTAAATAAACGGATATGGGTTTTATATGGGGCGGGTATGAGGCAGGTACGAGGCGGGTATTAATAAAACGGGTATGAGGCGGGTATGGGGCGGGTACGAGCTATATCCATACCCATACCCATACCCATACCCATTTTAGCAATACCCGCCCCATACCCATTTTTTTAAAATTTTCGCCACCCATACCCATACCCATTGGGGCGGATTTTGCGGGTTTTAGGCGGGTACAGGTTTTTTTGCCAGCCCTATGTGTGTGTCTCGTGATTTTTGGGGGAATGAAAATCAGGAAAAGCCCTCTTGTCATGTGAAAAATAAAATCTCTCTTCCATTTGTTTTTTGTCGTTTTCTTTTTATTCAATTGATTGCCCCTTTTTTCCTTTTTTGGATGAGAACTATACTAATAATAGCTTGTTCTGTTCTCGTTATCCCCAAAAATAATAATAAAACTTAACACAAATTTAAGCATAAGAGTATAAAGCAAATAACCTAAAATATACACATAAGTTACACATTGGTACATTGGTCAAAATTAGTAACTAAAATTTGAGGATGTTATATCTTTTCCCCCTTAAACAAAGTCTCGTCCTCAAAGCTTAACGTATCTAATTTTTCTACTATAATGGTCAAAGTCAAATGCCATATATGCTTAGACAAGGTAAATCACATTTTATTTAGATAAAAATGCATAGGCACATTGTGCACATCATTACATATATGCACATCATCAAACATATTATCAAGCGCATGCGTACACAAGCCCTATAGGTTAGAGTTTGCAGGATTATTGCTTTGATATCACTTTTGCAGTGTCCGACCATCAGAGATAGGTGCGTTACCGTCGTCGATGTCCAACAAGGAACGTCCATTAGGCTATTTGAGCGTCTTATTCTTAACAAACTTATTAGAAGATAAATGTCGCGAAAATCTTGAATAGAGTTTGGTTAAACTTGATGGGGTAGTATACTTACTCAGATCATAACCATAACAGTCTCAATCTTACATAATTACATACAAAATACATCTATATCTATTTCACTAAACATAATTCATAACATGAACACATAACCAGCAGGTAAATTACATCATGGACCATCGAGGTACATCTTAATATTTTTCTACTATGACAATTTTGGAAAAACGTTTTGAGTTCTATCCAAGTTTGGGCAAATATTTTCTGCAACCAGAAGTGACCAAACTTGACTTTCAAAATTACATCAAGTACCCTAAGTTTTTAAAATTTTCATTTAAAACCCCAATCCTTAAATACCTACTTTTGCAAAATTTAATTATACATGTGGTATTTCACTCATAGGTACTATTTAAAGCCCTCGTTCAACTGGTATCAAAGCCACATGTCCAAAAATAATTAAGATAATCAAGTTAATTAATAGTTAATTAAGCTAATTAACTGCTTTTTAATGCTTCAATCATCACCTACTCTTCATGCTTCTTATTATTTAGATATTGTTCACTCACTAGAAGAAACTATTTCAGTAGCACCTCAATTAAACTATACCACTGATACCTTTTTAGAATTAAAAGTCGAATTAACAAAAAATAAGACTGAAAATAAGGAGATTAAGAAACAATTGTCTGTAATCCATCTTTCTTTAGTTAACGAAATTAAACATAATGGAAAATCTACTTTAAGGATTAGTACTCTATTTTCAGCATAAACATCCTTTCTAAAATCCAAAAAACGAAAATCCAGTTCCTTTCCATGATATAAAAATCCAAAAAAACGTAGGAGAATAATCAACTGAAAAATCATTTGAGAAGGCAGAGAAAGAAGAAGAGGATGGAGTATAAGTAGTATAATGTTCAAGAATTACATAATATGTTTGATAAAGAAAAAAATTCGAAAGAATTAAACAAAATCATGGGTGCAATAGTTGATAAACAAGATGGGCTATCTGATGATAATGACGAGACAAATAATGTCTAGTTAGAAGAAGAAATATATCAGCAGATGCACCTAATTAAGCTTGAGGATCTTCAGGTTGTACCTTTAGAAGAAATTAGGAGGAAAGTGGATAAAAATAACGATAAAATGGTGTTTGACAATGAAATTAATGAGGTAGGAGAAGAACTTGACACAGATGAAAATGAGTCCACTCTAGTTAACAGCGTAGTTCCTAAACCTGAGGAATTTGGTGAACCTTTTAGAAGATACACCCATTTTATGAGTCTTGGATGCGATCCAGTAGGACATATAGCTAATTTTTCCTTTGGGTTTATCCCAAGGAAAACCACAACCTTTGAAGAAATCAATCTTACTTTTAGCCAAATTGGATACATCTTAAACATTGATGGAGTTCGTAATAGAGAGGAGATATTTAAGTATTGAAAAAGAGGCATGAGTAGTGTCATAAACTTAAATACTACATGGACACTAGAAATTTCTTATATTATATTGATCATAGTTTTTCTAGCACTGTAACTGACTGGTATGATTTATTAAACGAGGACGGTAAAAATGCATTAAGAATGATGGAAACACCAGTTGCAATGTTCAAAAATCTAAGTAAAGGAAATCGAAACTGAATTCACTGGAGCTAATCTTGATTCCGAATAAACAACAAAAGAATGGCAAAGCAAGATTAATAATGTAGAATTACAGGGTATGAGGTATTTGAAGAATCATATTGCTAAATTTAGTCAATATTATTACAAAATTGGACATAATGAAGCTAGTCTTGTTATGTTTTATGACAAATTATCTTGTCCAATCAATTATATAATTAATGAAAAGTACATTGCATAGCTTGAAAAAACAGATATCATTGATGCACTTGGTACAAGAATCTCTCACATAAGAAAATGGGTCAATGATCATTGTCTTGATCTCTAGAAGCAAAAGAAAATGAAAAAACAATTTCTACCTTGATGGGATAATCCTCACCAATGGGGAAAATAACCTAAAAGGAGAAGAAAAAGAAAATTTCATAAGAAAAGAGCTTTAACAAGGAAAGTAGGGAGAAATATAAAATAAAATATTATAACAAACCAAGGCCTAAAGACAAAGAATTAGAAAAACTGCTTATTGTCTTGTCAAAAAAACAACTGTAAGTGTTGGGCATGCGGAGAAGTAGATTGTTATGCAAACGAATGCAAAAATAGAAAGAATAAAAAGCTTATTGAAACTTTGGATAGTCTAGATTATTTTGAGGTTAGGGGGAAAGAAGCAGAGATCTAGCATTGAAAAACAACAAGGGAATTGTTGAAATTGTACTAGAGGATGAACATGAAGAAAGTGATTAAGAAGATACTAGTCATATGATGGAAAATAGTTTGATTAGTCTTGGTGATGTTTAAGGAGAAGTATTTGTGGTAGATAATGTTCAACCTGAAATTAGTACCTTCTATACCCTTTATTATCCATTATTTGCTCGAAATAAATTGTTAATTAAGATTTTAATATTGTTTTATTTATTGTGTAGGAATTGAAAAATTTGGAAAAATAAGCAACTAATTCAAGGATTGGATCAAGTCAAGCAAGGGGAAAGGACGAGAAGAACTAGTCGAATCGAATTAGGCCCATTTCGCATGCCGAATGCCCAAGCACAGCTACTCTAATCTCTTTCTATTCTCTTCCATACAGGCTAAGTCCCTTTTTTTTCCTTGGCCCAACGCTTTTCCGCGCTGAAGCCCAGTCAGCGACCCAATTTGCCCTCCCTCTCTTATTTTCAATTCCTTTCTCCCCTTCCTTGGGCTGGCCCAGCACCAAACACGCTTCCCCCTTTTTCCAGTTTCTCTTCTTTTTTCCTTTCTTTCTTTTTCGTGAGCTGGGCTCATCATGTTGCCTTTTCTTTCTAGAGCCCATCAATTCGCCCAAGCCTGCACCCATTTAAAATACACGTGCTAGGCACGTGATGCCAGCCAACCGCTCCTCCCTTCCTTTGTTCTTCTTCTTCTTAGTTTCCAGCCAACCAGAACAGCCGAAAACAGGGCAGCCGTTCGTCCATCTCCCTTTTCCCATAACTCGACTGTTTCATTTTCTCTCTCTTCCTTCATTATCCATCATCATCACCATCATAATCCCGTCACTTACAGAGGATTTACTAAAGTAATGGATGAGGGGTGCTGATGGGGCTAAAAGCTGTGTTTTGAGCGCTTGAAATGGAGGTCGAAAAGCAGAGAGTTTGGGGAGTAGTTATTTTCTTCGGTTCATGTATTCGATTCACTACTAAAAGTTTTAGTTTTCAAGTTTAGATTTTAGTTACAAATTGGTGTAATTTGGTTTTGGGTTTTTCTAATTTCATTGGAATTCCATTTAAGTTTTGGAGTTGCACGCCGCTAACTTCAAATCTTGTTTGGTGGAATTGCTCAGCTTCTTTCCCCTATTTAATTGCTCTGTTTCCTTCGGGTTGAGGATTCTGCTATTGGGGTCGTGCTAACAGAAGGGATAGGCTGCCAAATTGGGTTGGGGATGATTTACAAGTTGGGTCGTTGGTTGCTGAAGGTGCTCTAATGTTGATGGTTTCGTGTGTCCAACTTGGATTTTGCTTTTTAGTTAGTCACTGCTTTCTAGGATTTGCTTTAATAATTTAGTCAAGTTGAATTTTGCAAACCCTAGGTTTTAAGTCATAGTAACGTACTAGTTTAGGTTATTCGTAATCCAATTCATAATTCACCCCTGAGGATGACATCCGTAATTCCTACAACGATAAACTGTATACTTGTAGGAATTAGAACAAGTTATTGGCGCCGTTGCCGGGGATAGATTTGTGAAATTTGGTTGCGTCGAGTCGTAGATTAGTTATTCGAGTCGTTTGAGTCATTTTCATTTTAGTTTTATAGTTGTGATTGTTAGTTGTCGTTGTTTCCTTTTAGTAATTTAGTTTAGTTTTGATTTTTGAATTAAGTTAGTATTTAGATTTTTGTTTTGTTTAGATTAGTTTCATTTTAATTTTTAGAGGTTATTCACAGCTAAAAAAACAGTACTAACAAATTTGGTTGATGTACAACAAAGAGAAACAAGGCAGAACTGATCCGAAAAAAAAACCAGCAATATCAGTGTGGATTTTTCTATAGTTTCAAATTCTGTTTGGATTTTCTGGAGCATTTTTGGTGTGATTTTTGCTGTGATGATATTTTTCCTGAATTCACATAATTTTTAGTGTTTGTGTACATTTTTCTGGAATGTTTGGGACTGTCTAATTTTTTTTGTGAATTTTGGAACTAATAATCTGTTTACGATTTTCTGCACTGTTTGGGCACAAAAAAAATTCAAAAAAAATATATTCATGTCCCTTTTGATTGTTTTGAATTTATTGTATATTTAGTTCTGATTTTAGGAGTTTTATTTTTTATTTTAATTTTATTTTTAGAATTGGGTTGTTTTGGTTTAGTTTATTTTCTAATTTTCTTTTAGTTTATTTGTGTTTGTGTTTTTGTTTAGATTTGGTCATTTTCTGTTTGTATAGTGTTTTTAGGTTTGATTCACTTTTTTGTTTTGTTTTGTGGTTTAAAAGAAAAGGAAAAAGAATAAAAAATTCAAAAAAAAAAAGAAAAAGAAAAGACCAAAAATTGATTCTTTGGTGAGGGTGTGGGACTTACATAACTGGTTGGGTTAGAAACCCTGAGGATCATAGACTTGTTATGAGTGAACCCGACTGTGGCTTAGAAGTTGAACTTTAACCCAAGCTTGAATTAGAAGAAATGGCACAAGAGAGATCTTTGAGTGATATTTTCTATCCTCATACGATTGCTTTGTCATCTTATTTTACTATACCTAACCTTGGACCAAATGTGACTTTCGAATTGAGACTTCACCATACTCAAATATATATAACTATACTTAAAATTGAGTAATCCTTTCTTAATTAGACACTTGGTAGTCAGTCATTGGATGTGAATATTGTTTTCATTTCTCTTTTCTAAATTATTGATTTTACATATTAATTGAGATGTATTAGCAAGAGTAATTAGATCAAATAAATGTAGGCATTCAACTCATAGGTTTCACTTTTTGTTGTGAAAGTTACTAAGTTCTCAATTTGTGTTTCATCTTTTCTTCTTCTTTTTTTTTATAAAAAAAATTAAGTGTTAGTATGTTCTTAAAACCTGTGTAAATTTTATATTCGTAATTTTAATATTATAAGTATAATCCTAAAATCATAGATCAATAATATGAGAAATACCATTTTTGAAAAATAACTATTTAAAGTAAAATTATTTTATTATAGTTTCACTAATATATATTTTACAAAAATTTTAGTTCGCCAACTTAATAAAGAAATCAGATTTTAATTGTAGCCTTAATATTAATTACGAATATATAAAATGGCTATTGACACTCCATTTTTCCTTAACGCTTTAAGACTTTTCATATTTTCATAGGAATTATATCTAATTAATCATATTTCAATGTTCTTTGAATCAAACTTTTGTAACTGATGGATATTTGTAACTAGGGCTTCTTCATTTAACTTATTATGTATGGATTAATTTTATTATATTAGCCTTAATTAATTTTAATAAATTTTCTCTTCTCAAGAGGAGGGGTGGTATAGTTATAGTCAGACAGTGATAGGGCAAGACAGTGATGGAATCTAGAAGTTGTATTTCACAATTCGTGGACAAAGGTGCATTAATGGCTATATTAACTTGGTATGCTGCAGTTGGCGACTTAAAATTATATTGGACTCTTAGACTATTATTCATCAAAATAGTTAATTTATTTTGATGAATGACAATCAGGATTTTGTTCGATAATATATTTATTACGTATATATTATCTTATTAGATAGAAATCTGTTATAGTAAAAAATTATACCAATTCATACGAAGGATGGGTTTAACACTAGTGCTTCCTAAATTTACAGGTTTAGAGGATGCTTATTTATTTTTGAGGGAATTCGAAGAAGTTTGTTCTATGATGCATTTCCCTACTATCCCTATTGATGTTGTGAGAATGAAATTAATTCCTTTTGCTTTAAAAGATTCTGCTAAATGTTGGATGTATGACTTGGCTGCTAATTCTGTTACTTCTTGGAATGATTTTGTGAGATTATTCTTAAGGAAATATTTCCCTAATGCCAAGAATGTTAAGCTAAGGAATGAAATCAATCAATTTATGCAACTAGATAGGGAGTCATTTTGGAAATATTTTGATAGGTTCAAGAATTTGTTCATCCAGTGTCCCTATCATGGCCTAGACCAAGCACGTTTGTGCCAGATTGTATATGAAGAACTTGACCAACATACTAGAACCATGGTAGAGCCCATGTATGAGGGTGGTTTTCTTTCTAAGAGCACTACAACTGCTTGAAAATTTTTAGAGGACTTAGTTGAGAAAACTACGTAGAGGGAAAACTATGCAAGGGGTGGGTTGCATTCTATCTTTGATGTAAGTCACTTGAAGCCTAAGATTACTGTTTTAGAAAACATGTTGAATGGATTCTCTCCCCAGATCATCCAGTTATCTCAGACTTCTATAGTGTCCTGTTCTCACTACCAGGCCTTAGAACATTCTTTGAGTGCTTATCCTTATTTCGCTCACTAGTTAACAGGTAAACAACAGCAAGCGAGTATGGGCTTCCAGAGACCTAAGAACGTCCCCTTTTCCCCTTATTACAACCCAAGGTGAAAAAATCACCCTTACTTTTCTTGGAGTAATGGACCAAATGTTGTAGTTCCTAACTCCCAGCCTGGAGTGTTTCCTGGAAACAACTCCTAGCCCATTTCCCATCCCTCTAGTTCTTTTCAGAGACCAGCTTTTCCAACTGTGCCCAATGCACCTAGACCTCCACCTCCTGTAGCTCCAGTTCAACCTTCTCTTGATTACACTGACATTGATAAAATTAAGAGGAGAATTAATGGCAATGTGGAGAGAATGATTAATGCTAATATGGAGAGAATGACGAGAATGATGACTGAACAATTTTTCCAATTAGCATCATCTTCTAGGGAGCTAGGTACTTTTTCAAGTCAACCTAAGGTGAACCCTAAGGGTCACACCTCTTCTTGTTCTGGTAACCCTAGTGAGCCTATGAGGAAAGTAAATGTAATTATATTTCTCCGATGTGGTCGAGAGATTGATAACCAAGTGAGAAGTACCAATGAACCTTGCAGGTATCCTCACCAATTCTTCCGAAATTCTTCTTGTTCTTTTCCTCCAGAAACTGGTTCATCTAGTGAGTCAGAGGATGCTACTGTTGGTGTCTCCAACGATTCTGATACTCCTCTGCCTTCTAAGTCACCTTCTAAGAAAGAAGAGCTTAGGGATGGCAATTAGGCGGGGAATCCCCGTCCCCGTCGGGGCCCTGCCCCGAAGTGGGGAAACATCCCCGGCCCCAACAGGGATGGGGGCGGGGACGGGGCGAAAAATCAATCCCCGTGTGGGGACGGGGACGGGGCCATACATCGGCCCCGTCCCTGTCCCCGTTTCCCCGTTCGGGGATTTATCCTCCACTACGCCCTCGTCCCCGATAATCCGTTTGGTGAAAATCCCCATCCCCGTTCCCATGTCCAATTAAAATTACAAAAATAACCTCAACTTAAAATTTTTTTTTAAAAAATTGTGGGGTTATCTATGTAATTTTAACAGCAAAAAGCCTAGATATATAAACTAATTGCTGAAGTTTATTCAACCAGTTCAAGTTCAAATCCCCTCATTTCATGTTTTGAGCCTTTCCAGTTTCCTCAAGCTTCCTTGGCATCCCTGCTTGGCTGCTTCGGTGCTTCCTGCTTCCTCAGACGGTCAGAGCTCATCATATCAATGACACCACGCCACCTCAGACCTCGAACCACCTCAGTCCCAGGCTCCTAGCTACAGCCCACCACGGC
Source organism: Selenicereus undatus (assembly GCA_017589665.1). Taxonomy (NCBI): domain Eukaryota; kingdom Viridiplantae; phylum Streptophyta; class Magnoliopsida; order Caryophyllales; family Cactaceae; genus Selenicereus; species Selenicereus undatus. Next base: position 82,916,098 of record JACYFF010031954.1, on the reverse strand, counting down.
ACCACGCCACCACCATCTGTTCGCCACTTCGCCTAATTTGCCTCTTGCCCAGATTACTGTCGCCGGTCAGCCTCTCGCCTAGACTGCTGTCGCCGGTCAATCCCTCGATAGTAAGATCTGGTTTTTTTTTCCAGTTTTGCTAAGATCTGTTTGCTGCAAATTGGTAAAAAAACAAGATCCTTGACACAGATGAGATTTGTCTCCATATTCGTTGCCTCCTTGGATGTCTGCTTGTTTCTTCAGTCATCAAATTAATGTTTTAATGGCAAAGCATAATTGGTCTATCTTATCACCGCCATTGTTGATGCTTTCGAGATCTAGTCCCTCTTTATCTTCAATGCCTGATTGGATATTTGGATTTGTCTAGACTCAGATTATCAGGACTCGATTTCTCGCACCAGATGAGATTTTACGGATCTGGGTTCAGTATCGACAGCCTCAATGGAGAGTGAGATGGGAGTGTGAATGAGAGAGAGAGAGAGAGAGAGATGTAGATTCAGGTGGGTATGTTAGTACTTGAGTGATCTGTGTATGAATGGATTGTTCAATAGAGGACCAAAAGCAAATTAATAAATAAATAAATGATGTAAACAGGAGAGGAATTGCCGAATTGGGTTGTTCACCAATCATGCTAGTGCACTACATTTGTTTTTAATCTTCAATTATTTATTTGACTATGGTCAAAGGTTTATTCTTTTATTAAAAAAAAACATATTCTAATGTATCCTCATCAAGAAATATCATCTCACCTTTCCCATAATCATAATCAAATTAATTTGTCTCCATATCCGAGTCAAGTCAAATTAATGTCTCCTTGGATGTCTCCAGATTTGTTGTTGGGGGGGGGATTGAAAAATGTGTGATTTTACGTAAGTGTAACTGATTAGGGATGACCCCTATTTGCCATGCTATGTCATAGTTCAGTTTTCTTTGATTTTTTGGTGCACCTTGTTCTTGTGATATCTTTGCCTGGATGATGGTGTTTGTTCGATCAAAGTTTGGTCAAATTAGCTTTCTGACATGTATGAATGAGCATCTTGTGAGTGCTAATTGCTAAAATTTGCATTGTTTACAGATTAATGGCTAGTGGCCCCAGTCCATCTGGTCCCCCTAACCCATCGCCTTGTTCCACAAATAAAGACATACAAAATGAAAATCCAACTCGGAATGCCAGTGCTAATGTCACCAACACCGGAACTAATGTTGATTCTTGTGAAACTCCAAATGTGCTGGAGGATGATGGAACAACATTAGAATTGGCAAAGAAAAGGAAATTTGTCTCAGAAATTTGGGCACATTATTGTCTTGAGGTTAGGGATAGTAAAGAGAAAGCAATTTGTAAATATTGTAAGAAAGCACTTGGAGGTGAGTCTAGAAATGGAACTACGCATTTGAGAGACCATTAAGACATTTGCCCTATGAGAAATCATAGGGATATTGCTCAAGATTTTTCCCAAAAGAAATTGAAGGTAGAGACTTCCGGAGAAAAAAAAGGGAAAGTTCTTCTTGTGAATAGTGTTTGGGATGAAGAAGAGGTCAGGAAGGAGCTTTCTAGCATGGTTATAATGCATGAATACCCTCTAAATATTGTAGAACATGTTGGATTTAGAAGTTATTCAAAGGCTCTTAACTCCTCTTTTAAGATGATATCAAGGAAAACTCTTAAGAGTGATATTCTTAAAGTGTTTGAATATGAAAAATCCAAAACAATGAGGTTGTTGGGAAGTGTTAGCGGTAAGGTGGCTATCACTACGGATATGTGGACTTCTCAAAATCAAAAGCGGGGTTTTATAGGCATTACTGCTCATTAGGTTGATAACACATGGATCTTGCAAAGTCGGATTTTGAGGTATTGCTTGTTTCTTTAATTATTGTTTTATGTATTAATGTATTATTTATCTTGTGCTTGACTTTTTTTTAAGTGATGAAACTCATTTTATTTTAATTTTTTTTACTAGGTTTTCATATGTTCCATGTCCTTATACCGCGGAGGCTATTGCTGAAGAGCTGATGAAGTGTTTTTCAGAATGGAACCTTAATAGGAAATTATCCTCTATCACGGTTGATAATTGTTCTTCTAATGGTGCTTTAATTGGGATCCTTAAAGAGAGGTTGGACATAAGGGCACTTCCTTTGAAGGGTAAGTTTTTTCATATGCGTTATTGTGCACATATACTTAACTTGATTGTTAAGGATGGATTGGGAATCATTGAGGGCTCAATTGAAAAGATTAATGATAGTGTAGCATATTGGAGAGCAACACCTAAAAGAGAGGAAACTTTCAAACAAGCTTGTGATAGCTTAAGTGTGGTGTATTCCAAAAAGTTGAAACTTGATTGTAGAACAAGATGGAATTCAACTTATTTGATGCTTCAAACGACTTTATTGTATAGAGAAGTTTTTCCAAAGTTGGCAAAAAGGGAAAGTAACTATAAATGTTTGCCTAGCGATGAAGAGTGGGATAAAGCTAGAGATATTTATGAGAAGTTGGAGACTTTCTTTGATGTGACTAAAGTATTCTCGGGCACTAAGTACCCCACTGCAAATGTCTATTTTTCGAAAGTGTTTGATATTCGGCTTGCTTTGGATGATTTGCTTTTTGATTCAAATTTGATGATCAAAACCATGGCACAAAAGATGCTTGCCAAATGGGAGAAATATTATGATATAATTAATGGCATTATGGGAGTTGCTTGTGTTTTGGATCCTAGATATAAGTTGAATATGTTAGAGTGTTGTTATACTACAATTTATGATTTTGATGTTTTGAACAAGGTGGATTTGGTTAAGGATACTTGTTATGCTTTATTTCATGAATATCAACAAAAATTTAAGCAAGCTAGTGAAGATCATGGTCCAATTCCTAGTGTTTCTAGTGATTCCACACGTGTATCTAATCTCACTTCTGAAGGTAGTGGATGTAATAAAAAGAGGAGTATGGAAGATATATATCAAAAAAAGATCAGGAGGGATCCTCCTGCACCACAAAAATCTGGGTTGGATTTGTATTTAGGAGAGGATGTGATCCCACCTTCGGACCACTTTGATATACTGGCTTATTGGAAGGGATGTGAGTCGAGGTGCCCTATATTATCTAGGATTACTAGAGACATCTATGCCCTATATTAAGTTGAGGTTACTTTCGTAATTTTAATTGGACACGGGGACGGGATTTTTCACCAAACGGATTATCGGGGATGGGGGTGTAGTTGGGGATAAATCCCCGAACGGGGAAACGGGGACGGGAACGGGGCCGATGTATGGCCCTGTCCCCATCCCCGTCCCCACGCGGGGATTGATTTTTTGCCCTGTCCCTGCCCCCATCCCTGTTGGGGGCTGGGATATTTCCCCACTTCGGGGCGGGCCCCCGATGGGGACAGGGATTCCCCGCCTAATTGCCATCCCTAAGTGCATTTATGCTGAACAAGAAATTGAGTTTTAGGTCTAGAGATAAAAGCTGGACAAATCATCTTATGAAAGCATATTCTAGAGAAAATAGAAAATTTCCTTGAAACGATTGAAGATAGGAAACAATTAGAAAAATTTCTTGGATGTCTTACCTATGCCTCATATTTTATTAAAGATTTAGCTAAATTAAAAAAAACCATTGCAGTAGAAACTCAAAAAAGAAGTAAGTTGGAGATGGACCTCTAGCGATTGAAAGATCATTCAAAATTTCAAAAAGCTGTGTAAAAACATTTTTTGTTCTTAATTTTCCCAATTAAGGAGATGATTTAATTCTTGAGATAGAAGCTAGCAATGAGCATTGGAGTGTAGTACTCAAAATCAAAGAAGGAGAAAATCTCTACCGATATTGCAGTGGAAGTTTTAATAAAGCAGAATGCAACTGTCCTATGATGAAAAAAGAAATCCTTGCAGTCATACGGGGAATTGAAAATTTCTTAATCCTTTTAGCGCCAAAACCTTGTCTTATTCAAATTGATTGCAAAGGCATACTTAGTTTTCTGAAAAAAGAATTTATCAAATATACAAGTGCAAGGGAGACTCTTGTATTGACAATTATGGCTTGACTAGTTTCTTTCTCCATTGAACATATGCAAGAATCAAAGAATTCTCAGGCAGATAGTTCAACTCATGAACTCTCCAATGGTGATTATTAAAGCAGACATCATGCTGGAAAAGGAGAAGATCCAAAATAAAATGCCATTACTACTAGAACAGGTTTCTCCTTCTAGTAGAATCCTTTTGAATATTTTAGAATTCATACAAAAAGTAGATCACGCTTTGGTATGCTATCTTCTTCCAATATGATAGTACAAAGATTCAGCCTTTTAGAATTACAAATGAATTACTTAAGGTATCCTTATGATATTCAAGAAAAAATAAGTTCCCATGTTCAAGAGAAATGGTTCAATGAATGGTATGTAGTACGGATTGACTAACACCATAATTATTCTTATGATATTTGGGAGTCATAGAGCACTACGATTTTCTTTCCTGACAAATTTGGAGTTGATGGTGTTAGTCTTCTAACAAATTCAATCTCTCTAGATGACCCTATCATGAAAGCATAGGAATATGGAATGGTGGTTTACCTCATGGAAATCCCAGATCCGAAGTACCCCTTTTTCTCAAGACTAACTAAGTTTCAATAGTGCATGTTTAAAAGGATCCATTGGATTCTTACATCTTCAGATGGCCCAACAAAAGTTCCATACAATAGACGCATGTTTGCGAAGTACATTGCACAGTAATTGAGTATGAAAATAGAAAAGCCAAACCAGCCCATTTTCTTGTTCAAATAGTTGATTTAGATGATCCCAACGATCAATGACAAGAATGGTTTCCAAAACGTCAAGAATTAGTTAGCAATCTTGCTTTAGCAAGTGCCATATGTTTTTACAACATTTATCATATAATGTGGGCATTGATTGAATAAGGAAAAATAATAATGCACTGCGGGAATACTACTTTCATTTATCATAATGATTGTAGCAAATATATGAAGGTAGAAGAAGCTACTTTAGAAGATGTCTTTGATTATCTTTTTGATGTTGGAGCTGGCAAATTCTTATCAGAAAAAGAAAAGAAATATTTTCATGAGTTATTTGAAAGATATGATCTAGGGCATTTTCTTTAATGAAGATTTTGATGATTATCTAGATAATGATTGATTGGAACACATTATTAGAGACGATGGCATGCAAAATTTCAATATGGATGACTAGTCATGTTTGCATTAAAGGCTCTGCAAAGTGGTTGCGCCATTATTGTACTATTTTATCAAGTGTCAAGTCAGTAAAACAATGCAATCTACTGTAACTATGCCAGTGTAACTGTAGTTATGTGAAAATATCATTCTGTACTGTAGCCATTAAGGCATCCTATGTAGTCCATCTCCTCTATAAAAGGAGAGGATGAGTGCTAAGAAGGGACATAATTATTTGAGCATACTTGAGCAAAAGAGAAGTCAGGATTCTCCATTTCTCAATGAATAAGCATCTCTGATGATCTTAATAGCTTAATGCCATCTTCAATATTTCCATTATAATATTTCCACTTTCAAGCTTTCAATAAAAGATGTTTTCCAGTAGGGAACGTTATTCAATTGAACTTTTTGTTTTACATATTATGATTTCTTAATTAAAGTCTCGCTATCCTTAAAAATATAAAAAAACTTGATTAGTGACTGTGGTCCGAGGTAGGAATCAAAACAAATCTGTGTTGTGCCTGATCTAATAAAGGTGTGGTTGAGATTAGCAATCTTTGTAAACTGGAAGTTAAAGGAATGCTAAGGTCCAACACCGACTAAGTTCAGGTAATGGTCGAAACTCCCTGGTTAAGCTTTAATTATTTTTGTAAGCATGTTGGTCCTCTAATCACAGAAAATATAATATTTATGATATAAGTATTTGCAAGTTTGAACCCCATTTGGGTCAAAAATAGAAATTTCAAAAAAGTTTGGGCCAAAAATAAAAATATTTGTTCTGCAAAAGATTATTAACCAAATAGTTACACTCCGAAAATTATTACCCAAACCTAGGTAGTTCTAAAATCTTCATCCAATTTGCCTGGATCAATTAAATGTTTACCCATACCATAGTGAACTCGGAAGCTAATTTTTCCATAACACAACCTACATTCCCAACTTGATTCTCTTTTAAGGTATTTAATAACTGGCTAGCCTTCTTTATGCTCTTGTGGTCCCTTTTCACTTCTAAACATCTGAAAAATGACAAGCTCATGAGCTCCTTATTATTACACTTTGCTTATTATCCGGTTTACACATAAGCACCTAATACATATAGCACCGAGAGTTATAACATTGGCATATAGCATATGGAATGCGGCATAAGAATATGCTCATGCTTTAGAGATATAATCATATGCTTCTTATATATCATGCTCCAAAAAATTCAGATACACACACATATACATCATGAGATAGGCAATTAATTAACTAAGCCATAGTTGTCCCATACTACGTACGATTTAGGGGCATTTGTTTCTACTTGAGTCCTTATAAAAATACCTTTGCTGGTCTATTAACTAAACTAACCATGAGTGTCCCATACTAACTATGTATTTTGGGCTCATGGTTCACACTAGACTGCAAAAGAAAGTAGAGCCTAGTAAGTCAAGCTAATGGCCCCACCATAACCAAAATTGTAACAGACAGATGCATATTCCTTATAAGCTTCCACACACTCACTGAAAACACATAATGTATTTCTTTAAACACACTTATCAGTTACTCATATACTTAAAATCAATCACAATCGCATAAATATCTTGAATGATCTTCCAAATCCAAATTTAAAATCCAAAATCCAAATTCAAGCAAAAATCCAATTTCATAACATAACCTGTATTCTTAGGTAATCAAAATTCCTTATTTTATAGGAAATCATCTCATGATCTACATAAAAACCATCGCAACATAAAGGTGTCAAACTCATCCTGGTGGACTAGCTGCAACTCATTCATATGGCACCAACCACTGGTGTAGCAGATGCAACTTATACATATGGTACCAACTAGGCATCTTCGATCTAGAGGATGCGAACTGCCCACAGATGCAAACCAAGGAGTCACATTTATATCCTAGTAATTTTAGGTCGAAACATTCCTCTCCAGGGACCCACATCGCTAAAATAACATACAAGGCCAACATTAATATCCTAAGAGATTGGTTAAAACGTCTCCCCCTAGGTAATTTGAACATAATTACAGACACTACTATGACCATAGCTCTAGAATGCAACGTAACAAACTCTGGCAAGACATGAACTATTTTCCATAAAAACAAAACTTATTGAGACCATATAGTCATATAGTGCGAATGATCAAGATATTATGTTTCAAAGAAACTTATCCTCACAATTCATACCCAATGTGTAACCAACCATTGTAGAATTCCAGTCTAAACCTTGTCCCCAAACTTCCAATATTTTAATCAGCTGCCTTATCATTTATAATGCTTAAAAATGGTTCATATATATTCAATTCACAACTAATGCAATTCCATAAGAACGCTAACAACGACAATATATAGAACCAAAATTCATGACACTTTACAGGAAATTGCCAAATATTACGAACAATTTACAGTAAAAGTTTTAAGAGTTTCCTCTAAGATGATCCTTCCCAAAAATCAAAACAGTATCCAAAATTATGTATTAAACAAGACAATTTTCATCAAAATTCAGAACTCATAAACTATACCTGTGAGGTTCATGTAAGCCTGCGGCAAAATACAAAATATTGTACAAAGCCTACAGTAAAATATTCGAAACTTTTCTCCAAGCCAATAATTCCATTAAATTCAAAGAGTATCCAAAATTATGCACTAAAACATGACAGCTTCAATTGAAAGTTCATAAATCATAAACTACACATCCAAAATTCATGAAAATTTATAGAAAATTGCTAAATAATATGGAAAACCTAAAGTCAAAATTTTGGAAGTTTGACCTAGTTAATAATTCATTGAAATCAAGAAAATGTCCGAAAATCATAGGAAATCCAAATATTCTATCGCATCTTTAATCTTCTAGTCCAAATATTCAAGCCAAGTACTCATAATTTAGTGAATATACAATCAAATTCATAGCATGAATACAAAATTCACGACATCCACGAAGTAACAATCACAATAAACATGAAACTTTTAGGGTTGGGTTTCAATGAAGTGAAATTAGGGCTCTAATCTACTAAACCCTAAAACATCAATTTCATAACTCCAACCTTGGCTTCAATTGATTCCTCAAATTCAAGCTTAAATTATTCAAACAATCTTCCCCTGGTCAATTTTAGATTGATGAAAATGTAAGAAATTAGTCACTTTTAATACATGCCAAGTTCCAAATTCTTGTTATTGTTCTTCCTTTCTCTTCTTCTTCTCCTCCGCCTCCACTTTTTTCTTTTTCTATGCCCCATCCTTTCTCTCTCATGGTGTGTATGTGTGTGTGTCGTGATTTTTAGGGGAAGGAAAATTGGGAAAGCCCCCCTTTTCACGTGGGAAAAAAATCTCTCCCCTAATTTTCTTTTTTCTTTTTATTCAATTCACTTATGCCTTTTTTTCTCTTTTGGAAGACAACTATACTTATAATAACATGTTCTGTTCTAATTATTCCCCAAAACCATAAAAAATTTAAACGAACTTGAGCTTAAGAGTCTAATGTAAATAACGTAAAATATATACATAAGTCACACACTGGCACATTGGTCAAATTTAGTTACTAAAATTTCGGGATGTTACATCCTTCCCCCCTTAAACAAAGTTTCATCCTCAGAACTTCACATATCTATCTTTCCAATATAATGGTCAAAGTCAAATTCCATAAAAATGCTTAGGCAAGGCAAATCACATTTTATTTACATAAGCATGCCTAGACACATTATGCACATAATCACATACATGCTAGTCATCAAACATATTGCCAAGCACATGTGCACACAAGCCCTATAGGTCAGGGGTTCTAGGATTATTGCTTTGATACCAATAATATCTTGCCCATTGGCACATGCACGTTACTGTCATGGATGTCATATAGGGAATGCCCACAAGGCTCTTTAAGCTCCTTATTCTTAACAAACTTATTAGAAGACTAATGCAGTGAAAGTCTTGATTAGAATTTGGTCGTGGTCTCCTTTTGCTTCTAAAAACCTTATCTTCCCCATTAGCTTCCCCATTTGTAACACCCGCATTCTTTGTTTTCATTAAGTTGATTCTATTGCCTTTTTACGTTGTAAAATCGTATTTTTATGAACTACATAAGTTAAATTATTATTGGAGTGCTTATGTGAATGGTAATTTTATTGAAAAGAATTATTATTGTTATTATTGATTTTGGATTTAATTTGTGTTAATTTGCACCATTAAATGGTATCGATAGTTTAATTTAGTCGTTTCTTGAATTTAGTTAGGACGCCGATTTTAGGATGTTTAAACCCAAGCCTAGATTGAGCGTTAATGAATTTGGGGATCAGGAATTTAGTTGTTGTAGCAATTGAGCACAAAAAAAAAGAGGGAAAAGGACCAAAAAAGGGGGACGAAGCCCTTTCTTCTTTAGCGAGAAATGCGAAGGGGCCCTTGCTGGCTTCCCCGTGACCCCTCCTCGGTAACCACACAGGAGAGAGACTGAGTGAGAGAGAGAGAGAGTTGAGGCACGACAGCAACGACGAAGATGCCACCTCGGCTCACAACGCAACCGCGACCTGTGCCGGCCAGACCAGAGAGAGAGAGAGAGAGAGAGATAGTCAATGAGGAGAGCGGGAGATGAGGCAACAGGCTACGGCTAGGTCTGAAATGGGTGGCGACAATAGGAATGGCAACGACAGCGATGTGGCCGGTCGTCCGTTCATCACCGGTGCAGAGATAGGGAGAAGGGTCAATTGAGGCTGAGGGTTTAGGGCTCTAAAAACCCTCAGTCACCACCACACAGCGCAACCACCACCTTCATGGCTGGTGGTCACGATTGTCCTTGCCGGGAGACAAAGATGAGAGGCAGTAGCAGTAGTAGAGGAAAACGTGACTCAGATGCGCCTAAACCAAACCCTAAATCGGGTTCTCTAGCATGGATTCAAGGTGGGTGTTTCTCGCCTCCTAAATTATTAGTAATTTCGAAAACGTTTTAGCCCTTAAGTTGGGATTCATGTTAGTTTAAGGTTAGTTAGGCTAAATGAAATTGTGAGAAATGATTGTGTGTGTGCTGTTCAATTGAATTTAGCCTTAGAATATGCTTGTTTAGCTGACCGAAAATTGCCCCAAAATTGAACTGAATTTATGCCTGAATATGCATGTTTGTTCGATTAAATTTAGACTTAGAGATTGCATGCATAGGCTAACTGAAAATTCGCCTAGAACTGAAAAATTAGGTCAGAATAACCTCCTTAGTTGGGCAGAAAGTACATCCTGTACTTTGAAAGAATTTGTGGTTTCATGTTTAGCAAATTGGGTATAACATGAATAAACAATGCTCTAAATCGATGCATGCTAATTTTATTAGTTCATGTTTAATAGTAGCCTTTGAAATGACCTAAGCATTCTTTAAATCCATGCATGTTAAGTTAGTTAATTCATGCTTGAGAATGGCCTTGGAACGACCTAAGAACGCTTTAAGTTGATGCCTGTTTAGTTGGTCAGTTATGCTTTGAAAATAACATAAGTATGACATGCTTATTTCCTAAATGTGAGTTATGAATGCAAGTTAGTTTCATGCCTTATTAGTTGATTTTAGTCTGTTGAGTACCTTATTTAAGTTAATGAGATGTATATATTTATATATGTCGTAATGTGCTGTTGGAACGATGCTGATTGCTCGGTAAGTTTAAATGTCGCTATTATACATTTCTTTATGAATTTTATGATTACATGCTATGATTATGAAATTGAAACCAAGTTGGTAGTTGGATGGCTTAAGGTTGAACTAATGAGTGCTTTTGAGGTTCTTTGTGGCCGTTGTTGTGTGAAGACGAAGCCTGGGTTGTGATTGACCGCAATCATGTGGATTACGAGACCATGTGTGGCTTATTGAACAATTTCTACCAAGTTGAATAATGAAGTGTTTGAATGTGTTACGTGTGAAACCCCTCCCTTCATGTCAATGAGCTTGATTATGCATGTGAGGGTGAAATTTTGAAAAAGAAGGTTTTTCATGGTTTGAAATAATAGTAGCCATGACTATTAGCGAATGATGGCCTATTTTTAGCTATTCGAGCACAGTTTTGGGAGTGAACCTGCTAGAATGGGGGAATCCCTGAGGAATTTTAAAAAAGAGTGAGTTGTATGATAAATGATTTCGCTGTAGTGGACATCAAACTTATTAGCCGCTATGGCCATACGCTTTAAATTGGCTAAGATAATGTGCTTAGGGACATAAGTAAGATGAGAGTGAACCTACTAGAACAGGGGAATCCCTAGCCTAGGGAGTAAGTCCCAGTAGTTGGAGACCCTAGAAGACCCTTACGAGGATGTAAGTCCATTTATGTTGCCTTCCCGAGAGTAAGAGCTTATGGGTGAGGATATTCTCACCAGGGGTTGAGAATAGATCTCACCCCATCAACACATTATGTTGATCTTATACCAAGAGTATTTTCCTAATAAGTAAGAAAAGCAGTCGACATTTCGTTAGTTTAATTATTTTTCGAAAACGAAAGATTTTTAAGGGCAATTAAGAGGCCAATTCGAATAAGATTCAAAATGCTTATAAAGGTCATTAACGGAGCAAGATGAAAGAGATTCTTTTAAAAAGAATATGAGCCTCAAGAGGCGAAGCAAAGTGTTTTCAAGAAAAAGAAAGAAAGCTTTTTGTGCATATTCTGTGCATATCTTATTAATGAGATTCCAAGATAGTTTGAATGAAATTTCAACTAAAGTATGTCTATATCCTTGAAATGCATCGAGCATATAAGTTCTCAATGTGCATATCCTATGAAAGTAAGTTCCTCGCATAATCCTTGCTCCATGCATTTAAGCATCTCTCATTAAGTGATTAGACAGGCAAGGCATGAATTACGTATTATACCACATAGCCTAATAGTTGGGAATTAATGAAATTCTCTACTATTGAATACGATAATAGTACTATTTAAATACGTGATATGTGGCTATTATTGATATTATTGCCTGTAGCTGTTTTGGTTTTAAGGAGTCAGGGAATACTCACTCAGCGTGTGGTTGCCCATCATGTTACTCTTTCCCCTTTTCCAAGGTCTTTTGTGTGATAGGTAGTAGTCGATTCACTTATACTGAGTTAGAGTTTACCCTTGTTTGATAAGGTGTCATGTGTGCACATAAAGAAGTGGATTTATGTGTTGAATGATGTAACATGATGTATTCCTAGTTTTGTAATTGTATGTAAACAAGAACCCTAGTTCATGTAATGCATATTATTTATAAGTCACTCTGTATGGCCATGTGAGCCAACCATCTTATTAGTCAGTTGTCTTTTCAGTTGAAGTTGGGTATATTTTAGGATGTAAGGCCCAGTACTTTGGATGTGTGATCTGTTGAGTTGTATCTTTATTGAATCATATTGTTTGGTGTACTCCGAGCGAGTGGCTCATTGAGTTATGGACTTTGGTGTGTAGCTGTTGAGCTTATTTTAGAGTTCTTTACGCTTCTGTTGATTACAAGGATTTAATGTAAGGCTTTTAGCTTGGGAAATGGTAAGTCTTCAGACAAAACTCTGTCTAATTCACCCTAGAATTTAAGCAGCGGTTAAGAAACCATTGACATCACTAGCCCTAGGGGTTGGGGGTGTTGCAGATGGTATCAGAGCAAGGTCTTGCGACCACAGGCCACGACCTGAGTCTTGCATTTTGTATAGTTGGCTAGGAGTGCGTTCATGAGGATGTGATTTATGGCTGCTTTTGTATCCAAATGTGGGTTTTGTGTGAACGTGGGTGTGTTTAGCGAGATATGTGTGGCTTGAGTGAGCTCATTGATTGAAAGAATGAACCATTTGCTAGGGTGTAGGCCGAGTGACTTGTATTCTTATGAACAAGTTAAGTGTTAGCTCAATCAAAAGCTATTTCGCTTATACACCTTGGCGATTTGAATCAAAAGTTTCAAGTGCACGTGGTTTGAACTGAAACAATTGAGAATGTTTTAACTCCAAGCTCATTCTTGCCCTTTCAATACAATTTGCTCCTCGGGCCCGATAATGGAGTGAGCAAACGCACTCAACGGTTGGTAGGGAAGGAGCTAGAAGCAGTTAAACGATCCTCTTTTTAAAACATAGAGGCTTTAAAAGTTAAGACCCTTCCTAAATAGTGAGTTAAGGTTTTTCTTTTGCATTAAAGACCTTTCTAATTATTTAGTTAGGCCCTACTGTTGCGTTTGAAGACTTGCATTTCTTTTACATTGATGTATAGAATACCTATATATCAAGATGCATTCGTTGCTTAATGTGTTCATGACAAGTTGTTAGTAAGTGATTAAAGATGGTTTTCCTGACTAAAAGCTGTCTTAGGCAATACCCTTTTTATGTGAATTCTCAATTGCTAAAGGAATTATGTGAGAACTTTGTATGCGCTTGTGCCAATATGGGTGATTGTGATAGAGTTCAGTTAATTATTGCCTAAGTGTTATTCCTAGCCTTTGTATATGTGCCATTAATGCTTAGATGTGGCCTTAACCTGGATTGTCATCTACATGGGGAGTCTTCCTTGCTTCCTAACACGTAACCACTCTTACTCACAAGTCAGCTAGGCGTTATGCTCATCGCAGCATGAAATGCTATTCTTATTGTAGGATTGATAGCTTCCTGGATATCACACCTAAAACGGAGATATAATGGAGAACTTGATAGACTTTGGAATTGTTATACCACGTGTATCTCCTAGTTATCTTTTGGGGAAACAATCTATACCTTTCCAACATCTTCTTAAGCATCAACACCAAGTGTAAAAGTCAGAATGCCCATAGTAGAAGGCAAGACCTTTCGATCTATACTAGGAGTTCCTCAAACCTCCACAATTGCCTTTTGAGACAAATGTGTTGCAAAACCTCAATGTATATCCGTAAGACCAATAATGTTGTTGTTCTTACCCCCTGTTAGTTGATTGATGGCTAAATCTAAACAGTTTGGACAAACCTCGAGGCATAACCTCGACCTTAGGTTTTAAATGAGGGTTGGATTCATGTATACTTGCCTAGATGTCTTTTCGTGGGACAGTACTAAGAGCCCGAACGCTTTAAAGCATAGTCATAACATTGTATACAGTCTAAAGCCATAGAAGCTTATATGGCTGTTGAAGTTCTTTATTGATGATCAGTCGTGTGTTTTATGAGTGAGTGGTATAGTAATTACACTTCATTGGAGTTGCTTATCTTGAATTTTGGTTACGTAAACGGCTGAATTGGTTAAATGATTAAACCTATGTGAACCATTGCTTGTATGATCTTTGAGTCATTACTTGCTCTCCACAAGTTCTATTATCTCATGTTATGGTTTGACCTACTGTATACATATGCACTTAATGTATGATGTGGTGGCCTTAGGCGTTTACCTTCACATTTGTTTACCTTTGTGCAATCCATGCTTGACCATATAGTATGCTAGTGTAACCATGTTACATGACTTTGAGGGTTATGGATGGGTGCGTGTAAAATGATCATTGTTTTGATCTGACTGAGTGCCTTGACGTACCGTGACCGAGCTACCCTGTAATATGTTTTGTGCAGAATGTTTTATGTAATTCGTGTTGGTTTTCATGAGGAACCTTAGAGTGATGCCTTGCTAGACATCATGTTGTTACCAATGCTATCTTAATATACCTTGGTTATTATGTTTGGCCTTCCCTCCGTTTTAGTTGTCTTGTAGCTAGGCATGTAACCATTTTGCATCTTACCATTACCATTTCTCGAGTTACGTCTATAGGTGTACGTACTTGCTCATGAGTACCTCAAGGAATCTGACAATATGTTGGTTGTACTCAGGGTCATATTGGAGTCTACGCCATATCCCTTCACCGAGTTGTGAAGCATAGTTGTCAATGTAATTAATCGAAATGCATACCCTAGAGTGGCTTGTTGTATCGCATTATAATTTGTGATTTTCTAATAAAGGTGTGAAGGGGCCTAGAGATAAATCCATGAACATACCCATGTATTTATATTATTCTATGACTTAGAAGTGAACAACTCTAAGCGGCGACCCTAGGGTAGGCTTTTCCACCCGCAAAGCCCTTGTGATTACCTTGTCTACTTGTCTTTGCAAATATGCATTTTGGCAAGAAATTTCCTACTTAGCTAAGTGCAATTGCCGAGGTATTTACCTAGGAACTCTGAATGAATACTTAGATCTTTCTCCCCTATGAAACTACAAGTCTTCTGGTGGCCATGCCCATGTGCAACCACCTTACCTAGATAATTAAACCCTTGTGAAATGATAGTTGAGCTATATAAAGGCAACACTAGATATACGAACCATGAACCAAACCTACCAAACCAAGAAACCATTTATCTAACTTCCTTAAATGATTAATGTACGGACCTATACTGGACTCTTATTACACATTGGCCCACATTCTTGTCATATAGCTTCACCAAGTTCTGTCCTTGCATGACAATTGGTAGTTGCAAAGGTTATCCCCTTGCAAATTGCTTGCCATATACATGTTAGATTTAATGTTTCTTATGATTCCTAGGCTTGAGAATGCTTAATTGTTGATTCTGTGCGATGCCATTGTGCTTAAGTGATGCTACGTGGTGCTATGTAATGTTCTTATTACTCTAACGTGTTATAGGAATCTCTAGATTAACCATTGGGATCCTAAAAGTGACTTGAATTCATGTTTTAGAATGGAACTACCCTTATATGACTTTGAGATGTGAATTGCCCAATTGTCCTACCTTTCGATTTCAATCCATAATGATGCATGTACATAGAGTTGTTTACTAGGCGAATTTAGTCTATATTATCGAAAGTCTATGTTCATTTCCAGAATAAGCTTAATAGGGCTTTCCATGCCAACTCAATTGCCCTTCCTCTATGCGTTTGCCCTTGGTGCTTAAATAAAGTGAGTAGACGCTTGAAGAGGATTGGTGAGGAGGAGACTGGATACCATACGCCGCTTTTTGGGTTTTCAACTAATTGTAAAACGAGATTTTGAATTTTAGTGCGAGTTGTGTAGACTGTGTCATGCGTGTTACACCTCTTAGGTATGACTAAACATAGCATGGGAATTTTGAGGACGAAAGTCTTTTAAGGAGGGAAGAATGTAGCACCAGAATTCTTTATTTTCACCCGCATTCTTTATTTTCATTAAGTTGATTCTGTTGCTTTTTTACTTTATAAAATTGTATTTTTATTAACTGCATAAGTTAAACTCTTATTGGAGTGCTTATGTGAATGGTAATTTTATTAAAAAGAATTATTATTGTTATTATTGATTTTGAATTTAATTCGTATTAATTTGTGCCATTAAATCGTATCAATAGTTTAATTTAGTAGTTTCCTGAATTTAGCTAGGACATCGGTTTTAGGACGTTTCAACCCAAGCCTAGACTGAGCGCTAACGAATTTGGGGATCGGGAATTTAGTTGTTGTAGCAATTGAGCACAAACAAAAGGGGAAAGGGACTAAAAAAGGGGGGCGAAGCCCTTTCTTCTTCAGTGAGAAACGCGAAGGGGGGGTTCTCTTGCTAGCTTCCCTATGATCCCTCCCTAGCAGCCACACAAGAGAGAGACTGAGTGTGAGAGAGAGAGAGAGAGGGTTGAGGCGCGACAGCATTGGCAGCGACGCCACCCCGGCTAACACTGCAGTCACAACTTGTATCAACCAGACCACAGAGAGAGAGAGAGAGAGAGAGAGAGAGAGAGAGAGAGAGAGAGAGAGAGAGAGA
>JACYFF010031954.1:82864171-82899273 GCA_017589665.1 Selenicereus undatus | reverse complement strand
AGAGAGAGAGAGAGAGAGAGAGAGAGAGAGAGAGAGAGAGAGAGAGAAATAGTCAATGAGGAGAGCGGGAGCAAAGTCAGCAGGCCACAACAAGGTCTGAAATGAGTGGCGACAATGGGCATGGCAGCGATGGCGATGTGGTTGGCTGTCTGTTCATCACCGGCGAAGAGAAAGGGAGAAGAGTCAAGTGAGACTGAGGGTTTAGGGCCCTAAAAACCATCAACTACCACCACACAGCGCAACCACCACCTTCATGATTGGTGGTCGATGATTGGCCATGCCGAGAGACAAAGAGGAGAGGCAGAAGCAGCAGTAGGGGGAAACATGACTCAGATGCGCCCAAACCAAACCCTAAATCGGGTCCTCTAGCATGGATTCAAGGTGGGTGTTTCTCACCTCCTAAAGTATTAGTAACTTCGAAAGCATTTTAGCCCCTATGTTGGGATGCATGTTAGTTTAAGGTTAGTTAGGCTAACTGAAATTATGGGAAATGATTGTGCATATGCTGTTCAATCGAATTCACGCTTAGAATATGCTTGTTTAAGCTGACCAAAAATTGCCTAAAAATTGAACTAAATTTGTGCTTGTATATGCATCTTTGTTCGATTAAATTTAGACTTAGAGATTGCATGCATAGGCTAACTGAAATTTCGTCCAAACATAAACTAATGTTATGGCTGAAATGCTGTTTAAATTAGGTCAGAATAACCTCCTTAGTTGGGCAGAAAGTACACCCTGTACTTTGAAAGAATTTGTGGTTTCATGTTTAGCAAATTGGGTATAACGTGAATAAAGAATGCTCTAAATCGATGCATGCTAATTTTGTTAGTTCATATTTAAAAGTAGCCTTTGAAATGACCTAAGCATGCTTTAAATCCATGCATGTTAATTTAGTTAATTCATGCTTGAGAATGGCCTTGGAACGACCTAAGAACGCTTTAAGTCGATGCTTGTTTAGTTGGTCAGTTATGCTTTGAAAATAACATAAGTATGATATGCTTATTTCCTAAATGTGAGTTATGAATGCAAGTTAGTTTCATGCCTTATTAGTTGATTTTAGTCTGTTGAGTACCTTGTTTAAGTTAATGAAATGTATATATTTATATATGCCGTAATGTGCCGTCGGAACAATGCTGATTGCTCGGTAAGTTTAAATGTCGCTATTACACATTTCTTTATGAATTTTATGATGACATGCTATGATTACGAAATTGAAACCAAGTCGGTAGTTGGATGGCTAGAGTTTGAACTAATGAGTCCTTTTGGGGTTCTTTCTGGTCGGTTTTATATGGAGATTAAGCTTGGGTTGTGATTGACCGCAATCGTGTGGATTGCGAGGCCATGTGTGGCTCATTGAACAATTTCTATCAAATTGAATTATGAAGTGTTTGAATGTGTTACGTGTGAAGCCCGTCCCCTTCATGTCAATAAGCTTGATTATGCGTGTGAGGGTGAAATTTTGAAAAAGAAGGTTTTTTGTGGTTTGAAATAATAGTAGCCATAACTCTTAGCGAATGATGGTCTATTTTTAACTATACGAGCACAGTTTTGGGAGTGAACCTGCTAGAATGGGGGAATCCCTAAGGAATTTTAAAAAGGAGTGAGTTGTATGATAAATGATTTCGCTGTAGGAGACAACAAACTTATTAGTAGCAATGGCCATATGCTTTAAATTGGCTAAGATAACGTGCTTAGAGACATATGTAAGATGTGAGTGAACCTGCTAGAATCGGGTAATCCCTAGCCTAGGGAGTAAGTCCTATTTGTAGGAGACCCTAGAAGACCCTGACGAGGATGTAAGTCCATTTATTTTGCCTTCCTAGGAGTGAGGGCTAATGGGTGAGGATAGTCTCACCAAGGATTGAGAATAGATCTTACCCCATCAGCACATTATGTTGATCTTATGCCCAGAGTATTTTCCCAGTAAGTAAGAAAAGTAGTCGGCATTTTGCCATTTTAAGTTTTTCAAGAAAAAGAAAGATTGTTGAGGGCGATTAAGAGGCCAGTTCGATTAAGATTCGAAAAGCTTATAAGGATTATTAGAGGACCAATATGAAAGAGATTCTTTTAAAAAGAATATGAGCCTTTAGAGGCTAAGCAAAGTGTTTTCAAGAAAAAGAAAGAAAGCTTTCAGTGCATATCTTATGAATGAGATTCCAAGTATAGTTTGAATGAAATTTCAAGTAAAGTATGGCTATATCCTTGAAATGCGTCTAGCATATAAGTTCTCAATGTGCATATATTATGAAAGTAAGTTCCTTGCATAATCCTTGCTCTATGCATTTAAGCATCTCTCATAAGTGATTAGACAGGCAAGGCATGAATTATGTATTATACCACATAGCCTAGTAGTTGGGAATTAATGAAATTCTTTGCCATTGAATACGATAATAGTACTGCTTAAATGCGTGATATGTGGCTATTATTGGTATTATGTCATGCAACTGTGTTGTTTTTAAGGAGTCAGGGAATACTCATTCAGCGTGTGGTTGCTCATTCTGTTACTCTTTCCCCTTTTCCCAGGTCTTCTGTGTGATAGGTAGAAGTCGATTCACTTATGCCGAGTTGGAGTTTACCCTTGCTTAATAAGGTGTCATGTGTGCACATATGGAAGTGGCTTTACGTGTTGAATGATGTAGCATGATGTATTCCTAGTTTTGTAATTATATCTAAACAAGTACTTTAGTTCATGTAATGGACATTATGTATAAGTCGCTCTGTATGGCCATGTGAGCTAGCCATCTTATTAGTCAGTTGTCTTTTTTGCTGAAGTTGGGTATATTTTGGGATGTAAACCCTAGTACTCCAAATGTGTGATCCGTTGAGTTGTATCTCTTATTTCGTTCTTTATTATTGAACCATATTGTTTGGTGTACTCCAAGCGAGTGGCTCGTTGAGTTATGGACTCCGGCGTATAGCCGTTGAGCTTATTTTGGAGTTTATTACGCTTCCATTGATTGTAGGGATTTAATGTAAGGCTTTTATCCCGGGAAATGGTTAGTTTTTAAGTAAAACTTCGTCCATTTCGACCTAGAATTTAAGTAGGAGTTAAGAAATCGTTAACATCACTAGCCCTAGGGGTTGGAGGTGTTACACGATTATTACAGTTTGGGCATTATCCAGTTTATGCATAAGCATATAATACATATAGCACTGAGAATTAGAATATTGGTACATAGCATATGGAATACGACGTAAGAACATGCTCATGTTTCAAGAATAGAATCATATCCTTTTTATCTAACATGCTCTAAAACTTCACGCATTATTCAACTAGAAATTCCATCAATTTATGCCCTTTTATGATCTAATACTTGCCCAAAATAAATGATCACATAAGGTTTTTAATATAGTTTTATCTTATTTTGTAGAAAGATTTAAAGGAATACATACATTGCTTTAATAAGTTGGCCAAAAGAGTTGGAAGAAAAGGATTTGGATCAAATGAAAGACAAGAAAGAAAAAACCCCAAAGCTCCAGCCCAGATGACCATGTTTTCTTGTACGACATATCAACCCATGACCCAAGCAACAGCCCTAGCCTTCGCTTTGCCCCTAATGCTATGTGCAGTGCATATAACTGCATTAGCCCCCCATGCAGCTGCCTTACTTGTGGGCTTGGTCATTTCTCATTTTACTCCGCCTAATATGAACTTCCTCAGCTAGTGGACCAACCAAGACTTCTCCATTCTCCTTTGTTTCCATCACGGGCTTGTTTTTTTCTCCATGCTCATGGCCCAATGTGCTCCCCCACTTCTTTCTTGTGGGCCACTCCTTTTCTTTCTTAGCCCACCAGACACCTTATCCCTCGACCTCACTTACTTGGGCAAGCGGTCGACACTTGAGGCGGCTTTCCCCCACCTCCTTTTATTTTTCTCTTTCTTCTCAACCTATTAAATACTCGAGAGCGCCGCCAATGCTTCATCTCCTCTGCGTCTTGCATTCACGGAACACCTGCCTTCCATCCCTTGTAAGTTCATCTTTCCATCTCATATACTCCTATTCAATCACCTTTGTCAATTCACCCATTATCATCTCCAGCCCTTACCCTCCATTCCCATCATCATAACCATCAAACATTTAGTGATTACAAGGGCTTGGCTCTAATTCGAAGGTAATGGAAGCAATAAAGAGTTAAGGGCTTATAAATCTAAAGTAAAGACATAAATTCAAGATAGATTAGGGTAGATTTTTATTTTCCAGTTTTCAACTTTTGTTTTTTTAGTTTCAGGTCTATTTTATTGGTATAATTGATTTTGTTTTTGATGAATTTGGATCCACTTGATGGTCTTGCTTGGGTTTATACAAATTTCAGTTCCAATTGGCTTGCTTCTTATAATTTTGGTTAGAATTTATTTGTTGTGGGTTGAGATTGTTTCAAGTTCTTGCACAATTCTTAGTTCTCATTCTAGGTTGAGATTAAAAGGGTTTGGAAGTGACGAGGTTAATCTCAAATTTACCTTTATTCATTTGGTTATGGCACTATTCAGTATACTCAAATTCAATTTTGTTTTGCTTGGTTTGCTTAATTTGTTCACTCAACTTCTTATGCTTGTTTGACTAGGTTCAAATAATTTATGAGTTAATTAAGTTCAGTTTTACTTAATTCTAATCTTGTAGTTCAATGCTCTAGATTAGTTGAGGCCATGCATGGGTTCAAGGGTTAGTGCTATTTGGTTGTCAATTCGTTGTGCTCTGACATGAAACAATTGGTAGTAGATGCAGTTTATTTCATTTTATTTCATTATTTTTGATTTGCTTTAGTGTCATCTATGATAAATTAGTGACTTTAACATGTGACCTAATCACATGACCCATCTCCGTGGAACGAAACCCTTAAGTACTACGATAATAAACCAGATGCCTATGAATTTCACAACAAGTTTTTGGTGTCGTTGCCGGGGATGGAATTTGTGAAATTAGGTTGCAAATTGATGCATAGTTTAGACGATTGAGTTAGTGTTAAGCCAAAAATCATGCATTATTTTTATAACTATTTCGATTATATTATATATATTATTTCGTCTAATTTTTTTTTTTTATATATTTTTCAGGGTTAGTATTAATTTAATAAAGAGGAGAAGAGAGGACGCAGAAGCTCAGGTTTTACATACTCGGCTATCAAGATGGTCGAAAAATAATAATTTATGAAAAATATTATTTTCATAATTATTTATTTGGGCTAGGGTTACAAGAGTTGGAGAGAAGCTAGAATACTTGAGGGAGAAGGAGTCTAAGAAAAACCCTAGCTACCTTTCCCACTATAAAATCATGCATCATCATCATCTCCAAAGGGAAGAAAAAAACCAGGACGTCCATCATATTCACGGCCAACCCCTCTTCATCATCTTCTATCTTCACCATAAATCATCACGGACGCCACCTTCTATCTCCCTCCCCACAACCACGCATCACCTCCATCCATGCATCACCTCCATCCCCTTTTATCATCATCATCACCATCCACTAATCCCACGTAGCCCATCTCACGCTTTGGTCCTCCCTCTTCATAACCTCACCATATCACGCCTTCATCTTCAACCTCCTCTTTCCCCATCATCATCTTCTTCATTCTACATTCCTCACGGCTGCTTTGCTTCAACCCAGCTCCCACGACCTTCTTCCTCCCCACGCCTCATCTTCTTCAATCTCCTCCCCATCACCACAATCATCATCTCCTCACTCATATTCATCCTCACGGCTGCCCTTCATCTATCAAACTCATCACCATAATCATCATCATCAGCCTTCAACCCCATCCTAATCATCAACCCAAGTCATGGCACTCATCAACCCTTTTTTTTATTTTTACTTTGTTTATTTTTTAGTTGTTTAGATTATTATTAAACATGATTTATTTGGGTGAATTTTGTGATGTTACTTTTAACATGAGTGAGTAATTTTTTTATGCTTAGTATAATCTTCTTGAAGCCATGCTAATTTTACTATTTTGAAACAAGTCTTTTGCTTTATTGCCTAATTGATTCATATTCATGATTCTATATCGATTAGCGTTTATCATTTATGATATTCATGTTAAATTCATTAGAATGCATGCTAGTTAGTTTAATACAAATTCGATTGATAGTTTAGAAGACTATAATACGTAAAAGTTATAGCCTTTTATGCTTAGGTATCACCCTAATAAACATGGAAGACTCACCCCATCTCTTTTAATTAGGTAATTGCTTTAGATCTTTGTTAAATCGATTTGCTAGTAAATTAGTTACAAAGTGTTAAATGATGTTTTTTTAATACGTAGTGCTCTAGTTTGATTAAATTCTTGCGCTGGTGTAAGGGTTATCAAATTAGTAGGGCTTATAGTAGGGCTGGACCTAATTAAACTATAATCTAAGAAAAAACGGGGAAGAACCGCTGGTAGATGTCTTCTACAGTTTAACTCATGAATGAAATTAACTTGTGTGTTAATGATAAATATTAATTTGCATGGTGGATTGAGATTATACTAAGTATTTTTCATAAATTTGACAACTTTTGATCATTATTTGTTGCTTGGAGTTAATTTGATTAGTTAGTTAATTTTTGTTCTATTTTTATTAGCTTCAATATAATTTCAATTTACCCTCCCCCCAAAAGTATAGTATTTTAGGAGTGTCTAGGTAATTTTAGATAGCTTATATTTTGATTTTTAGAGTGGTTATAATTTTAGATTGATTTATATTCAGTTTTAGTATTTAATTACCGGTTTGTTAGAAATAAGACGAAAAATAATTATTTTTGTTCTTTTTCGATTTTTATCAGTTTCTAGAGTTTATATAGTGTCCTAGTAAGCCCATATTTAATTTAGTAATTTTTGGAAGTTGTTTGATAATTTTTTAGAATTATTTTGTGAAATTGATTTGTGCAGGTTTTCGGGTTATTAATTCTGAAAATTTCGACTTTAATTTTTAATTCACGATTATTAGGTATTGTTAAGTTCAAAAAATTGGGTCCTAGAATATGGGAAATTTTATTGATTATTTTCGTATTTATATTTATGCAGATTATTTATTTCTAATTTAAGATTTAATATTCTGCATTGATATTCTGTGGTAATTTTCTGATTTGATTTTTCTGAAATTATTTGGATACAATTGAGGAGTTATAAGCTTATATACCTGAAGGACAATATTTTAGGTTACTGTTTGACATTTGTTTTCTTATTATTTAGAATTTCAGTAACTATTCCGATTTTTTTTCCAGATTTTTATTTTTTATTTTAGAATTATTAAGTTTAGATTTAATAAATTGGATTAGTAAAATCATTTAGGATTAAGGTAACCTTTTTAAAACAATCTTTCCTCGTGGATCGATCCCTACTTCTCTATGCTATAAAAAGTAATTAATAACCAAATTATTGGTTAAATTTATAGCTCTTGACAAGCTTAATAGTAAGTTTTGTTTCTTTTCATTTTTTTAATTTTGATTTCTATTGATTTTTTTAGTTTAGGTTTCTTGTGTTTTTGTTTTTGTTTAGAGTTATATATTTATTCTATTTTGATTAATTTTTGCTTGGTTTAGGTAGTAATTAACTTTGTGTTGGAAAAAAATCAGGTCGGAATTGATTGTGTAGGAAAGAACTGAAAATGCCAAAAAAAAAATAAAATCAAACATAGTACAACTTTTTCCTATTTTTGATTTTCTGTTTTGAATTTTTTTGGTTAATTCAATGCTGATTTTGCTTTGGTAATATTTTTACTAGGTTTGCATGCAAATTTATGGCCTAGGTGAATTTTGTGAAAATTTTAGGAATTTCTTGAAGTTTATTTTATTTCTAGAAATAGTTTTCTGTTTCGTCTGCACTATCTAGGTTAAAAAAATTTTAAAAAATATAACCATGCTCTCTGTGATTGTGTTGAATTTTTGGTGCAAATTGTTCTAAATTTGAAGTTTAATTTTCTGTTTGATTTTATTTTTATCTTTTCTTTTGTTTTAGGTTTGTATTTTCTGTTTTTTTTGGTAAAAAAAATCCCAAAAACACTAGAAAAAGAAAAATACCAAAAATATTTTTGCGGGTTTGTGCATTGTGTGATTGGTTGGGCTACAAACCCTAAGAGTAGACGACTTGTTTGAACCTGACGTTTTCCCAGAACACGAGCCTGAACCTGAATTAAAAGAAATGACATAGGTGCGGACCTTAAGTGATATTTTTTATCCTCCAAGGCCACTCTGCCTTTGTGCTTTAATTTGTCTGACTTAGGACCTAATGTGACCTTTGAACTGAGGCCTTATTGTACTCAAATGCTCCCTTGATTCATTGGTTTACAGGATGCACATTTGTTTTTGAGGGAATTTGAAGAATTATATTCCAAGATGCATTTTCCTAATATATTTGTTGATGTGATGAGAATGAAATTAATTCCTTGTGCTTTAAATGATGTTGTTATAAGATGGATGTATGACTTGACTGCTAATTCAGTTTCTACTTGGGATGGCTTTGTTAAGTTGTTCTTAAGAAAACATTTTCCTAATAACAAGAACTTAAAGCTATGGAATGAAATTAATCAATTTGTTAAACTAAAAAGGAAACCATTTTAGAAATACGTAGACAAGTTTAAGAATTTGTTGGGCCCTAATCAAGGTTTGGACCAAGTGCGTATTTGTCAAATTGTTTATGAAGGACTTGACCAACAAACTCAAACCATGTTAGAGTCCATGTGTTGGGGTGGCTTTCCTTCTAAGATCGCCACTGCTGCTTGACAATTTTTAGATGACTTAGCTGAAAAGACTATGCATTGGGAAATCACTAGGGATGACAGTCTAAGTTATAGGTTTGCTAGGGTGGATGTGAGTCACTTGCAGTCTTACAAAACCTGTTGAATGGGTTATTTGTTCAAACCCCCAAACTTAGAATTCTATGGTGTCATGCTCTCACTGCTAGGCTTTAGGTGATACACTTAGTTCATGTCCCTATTTTGCTCGTCAGTTATCTATTTGCCCGGAGCAAGTGAATATCGCCTAATCAAAGACCCAAGAATGACCCATTCTCCCCTTATAACCCAACGTGGAGAAATCATCCTAACTTTTCTTGGAATATTAAATCAAACGCTGCAGTCCCTAACTTTCAACCTGTAGTGTTTCCTGGAAACAACCTCCAACCAATCTCCCACTATTCTACCTATTTTTAAAGATCGGCTTTTCACGGTGTGTCTCATGCACCTAGACCTCCACCTCATGTTGCTCAGGTTCGGCCTCTTCATAACATTGATAAGATTGAGAGGATAATAAGCAATAATATGGAGAGGATGATTAATGCTTATATGGAAAAGACAATGAGAATGATGATTGAACAATTTTCTCAATTAGAATCATCTACTAGGGAGTCAGGTACTTTTCCTAGTCCACTAAAGGTAAACCCTAAGAGTCATACCTCACCTTATTCTCTTGGAGTCAACCCTAATGAGATTGTGAGTGTAACGCCCCACCTGAAAGGAAGTAAGCGTGTCACTATCATGGATGCCTAATTAGGAACATCCAAAAGACTTTCTAAACTTCTTAACCTTAATTAAGACGAGCGCAGTGGAAGCCTTGATTGGAATTTAGCCCAATTCAACGAAGTGATTCTATAGACAGATTCACATACATATCCGGCACAAATCCATAACAATCTTACATGCTTACATGCAAAATACATTCATAACACAATCAATAAACATAATCCATTACATAAACCAGTAACACGGTCTTAATTCATAGCTTGATTCTCCAAAAGGGTATCCAATAAATACCTAGCCTTCTTAATGCTTCTATGATCCCCCTTTAGCTTTCAAAAATCTTAAAAATGGTGAGGTCATAAACTCCCCGAGCCCAGTGAGTAACCCTTACCTTCTCGTTATTACACTTTGTACATTAACTGGTTAACACATAATCACACAGTGTACATATATTACAACATATAAACAGAACATAGCATATAGCATATAAAAGGAGAAATAAGAACAAGCTCATACTTCAAAAATCAAAATAAACTGATATCTTTCATATCTATAAGACTGATGAACAACATAAAATACACAAATACAAATATATGTCATGAGATGGGCAATTAGATTAACTTAGTCATACCTGTCTAATACCAGATACAATTCAAGGATCCTCGTTTTCACTTAAGTCCCTCAACAAATGCTGTTGTTAGTTTATTCACTAAACCAACTATGGTTGTCCCACACCAACGATGTCTGTTGGGCTCCTAGTCCTCATCGGAGTTTAAAAGAAAGCAAAGCCTACTAAATTATGCTAATGGCCCACTCATAACCATACTTGACATATATATAAAAGAAAATCTCTTTCAAAAGTCTACATACTTGATATAAACCCTTAATATGCTTTATTAAGCATATTTATTGATCACACATATAAATGCGAACCAAAATTACATGAAGTAAGCCAATTGGACATGAAATCAATCACAATTTCATAGATATCCTGAATAATCCTTTAAATCCATAACCAAATCCAAGCAAAAAGTAATTTCATAACATATCATATATTCTTAACTTGACCAAAACTTTTTAGTTTAGTGGAAATCAAGTCACGAACCACACAAAGAACCATTGCAACATAAGGGTGACACACACATTCCGGTGGCCTAGCTAGGGCTCATTAATATGGTACCAACAGAGGATGGACCAGCTGCAACTCATTCACATGGTAGCAATTAGGCACCCTCGCTCTAGAGGATGCAAACTTCCCTGTCCCAGCAAGCTTAGGTTGAAACCATCGTTACTTATCAGGGACCCACATGGCCAACATAATACAAGAGGCCGACATTCATATCTAAGGGGATTGGTTAGAACCTCTCCCACTGGGCAACTTGAACATAATGACAGCTATTACTATGGCCATAGCTCTAGAATGCAATGTAATATCCTCAGGCAAGACATAAACATCATTCCCCAAAAACATAGCTTAGTGAAATCATATAGCTCATATAATCATGTTTTTATTTGTCAAAGAAGCTTAATTTCGCAATTGTAACAAAAGCACAGTTCAAACAAACCATTAGTTCACCCAAAATAATTTTCACAATTATTATCATATCACAAACATACCTTGCTATTCTTAATGCTCAAAATCAACCCCCACATGATCAATCCAGAGTTCATGCACGTGAGCAACTACCCTAAGTATGACAATTTTACTTAGGAATTCACAACACAAGCACCTCATATAAGAAATTTACGAAACTTTGCAAAAAAGTAAAAAATATTACTACTAATATACCATAAAGTTTTTAGAATTTTCCTCTAAGCCAATCATCCAAAAAAATTAAAACAGTACCTGAAGATATACACTAAGATAGGGAAATTTCAACAAAAAATTCATAAATCATACAATACACATCCAAAATCCATGAAAATTTACATAAAATTGCCAAATATCATAGATAGCATACTAAAAAATTTTCAATATTTTTCACCAAACAAATAACTACAAGAAATTGAAACAATAGATGAAATCATGCACTAAAACAACACAATTCCAATCAAAATTTAATAAGTCACAAACTTCATGTTCATAATTTATGAAACTACACAGAAAATTGATACATGACATATAAAATATACTGTCAATGTTTAATGATTTTTCTCCAACCCAATAACTCACAACCATTAAAAGAGTAGGCGAATGTCTGCATTAATGAATAGGGTAGTTTCATTCAAAAATTCATAACTCATAAAATACACTTTAAAAAATTCAGAAACATTTTCATATAATTGACAAACAGAGTGAAGAACATATATTAGAAGTGTTAGAAAATTTTCCCTATCCAATAATTCACAAAAATTCGACCAGTAGCAAGATATCTATAAAATCTGAAAATTCAACCTCTTTTTCTACCATCTTATTCTTCCAATACAAGTAATCAAGTCAAAAATTCATAGTCTAGCATGTACATTAATGAATTCACAACATAATCATTAATTGACAACATCCACTAAATCCTAAAATCACAATTAAATATGAAACGTTTAGGGGTGGGTTTCTACCAAGTGAAATTAGGATCCTAATCTACTAAACCCTAAAAACATCAAATTCGAGCGTAAATTATCAAATTCATCTTGCCTTAATCAATTTTAACATTGGAGAAAGCAAGAACTACTCACCTTTAGCCAAATTCCTAATTCGTCTTTTCCTTATTGTACTCTTCTCTTTCTTCCTCTTCTTCATCTCCTCATCCTCCTCTTTCCTCTCCTCAACTTCCCCTCTCCCATCTCTAAGGGTACGTGTGGTTGGGGGTTTGGGTAAGAAAGCTTGGAAACCCCCTTCCTGTTTTCTTACATGAAATAGAAAAAATTCCACCTTTTTGTTCCTTTTCTTTTTCCTTTTTTCCTTACCCCTTTTTTGTCTTTTTTTGGTCGCATAACTATGACCTTTTTCCTTCTTTTTTTTGGGCAATTTAATTATTCCTCAAACATAAAATTGATAAATTAGAATACCACATATGTTTGTAAAGAAAAAATGCACAAAATTTGAACATGCATCACTCATCCAAAAATTTGGGGTGTTACATCCTTCCCCCTGAATCATAAGTTTCATCCTCGAAACTTACTATCACCAATTTTCTAATCTCAAACTCAAATTCAAACAAAGGGGCATTACAAATCACATAAACTTGGCATTCACGCAAAACACCCGTAAATCACATAATCCACATATATACACATCATCAAACAGATAGTCAATCACATGCGCACACAAGCCGTATAAGCCTTACGTCGTGGGAACCTAGCTCTAATACCACTTCTGCAATGCCATGCCCGAATGGAGGCAGGCAGGTCACTGCCACAGATGCCTGATTAGGAACCCCCACAAGGCCTTCTAAACTTCTTAGCCTGAATTAACCTATTAGAAGGCAAGCGTAGCGGAAGCCTTGATTGGAACTTAGTCCAATTCAATAGAGTGATTCTAAACACACATTCACATGCATATTTGGAATAAATCCATATAAATCTTACATGCTTGCATGCAAAATACATTCATATAACATAATTAATAAACATAATACATTACCTAAACCCATAACAAGGTCTGAATGACCAGCTTGATTCTTCGAAAAGATGACTAATGGATAGCTAGCCTTTTGAATGCTTCTGTGATTCCCCTTTAGCTTCGAAAAACTAGAAAAATGGTGAGGCCATGAGCTTCTTGAATCCAGTGATTAACCGTTATCTTCCTCGGTGTTACACTTTGCATATTAACTGGTTAACACATAATCATATAGCACACATATATTATGACATATAAACAAAACATAGCATATAGAAGGTGACATAAGAACATGCTCTTGCTTTAGAAATTGAAACGTACTTATATCTTTCATATCTACCAAACTAATGAACATCATAAAACACACACACATACACAAATGTCATAAGGTGGGAAATTTGATTAACTTACTTGTACTTGTCCCGCACTAGATACTATTCAGGGACCCTCGTTTTCACCCAAGTCGCTAAACAAACTCTGTTGTTAGTGTATTCACTAAACTAACCACCATTATCCCATATCTACCATGCCTTTTGGGCTCCTAATCATCATTGGAGTCCAAGAGGAAGCAAAACCTGCTAAATTAAGCTAATAGGCCACTCACAACCATACTTGACATATATATAAAAGCAAATCTCTTTTAAAAGTCCACATACTTGATGTAAACCCATAATATCTTCTTTAAAAATATTTATTAATCACACATATATTTCTAAATTAATTAAAATTTCATAGATATCTTGAATGATCTTTCAAATCCATAACCAAATCCAAAATCCAAATCCAAGCAAAAACTAATTTCAAAATATATCATATATTCTTAGCTTGACCAAAACTCTTTAGTTTTAGGGAAATCAAGTCATGACCCACACAAGGAGCTAGCACAACGTAAGGGTGACAAATATATCCCTATGGCCCAACTACAGCTTATTCATATAGTACCAACCAAGGGTAGACCGGCTGTAACTCATTTATATAGTACCAATTAGGCATCCTCGCTCTAGAGCACATGAACTGCCCACAAACATAAACCATGGCGGCACATTCACATCCCATCAAACTAAGATTAAAATCATCGTCACTTACTCGGGACCAACATCGCCAACATAACACAAGAGGTTGACATTCATATCCCAAGGGATTGGCTAGACCTCTCCCTTTGGGCAACCTAAACATAACGATAGTCACTAATATGGCCATTGCTCTAGAACGTAATGTAACAGCCGCAAGCAAGACACGAGCCTCTGTCCCAAAAAATAACTTGGTGAAATCATATAGCTTATATATTCTCATTTTTATTCGTCAAAGAAGCTCAATTTCACAATTGAAACAAAGACATAGTCCAAACAAAACATTATTCCACCTAAAATAATTTTTAAAATTTTTATTATACCACAAAGATACCTCACTATTCTTAATGCTCAAAATCAATGCCCACATGATCAATCTATAGTTCATGCATGTGAGCAACCCATAATTACCATAAATACGACAATTTTACTCAATTCATAATGCAAAGACCTCAAATCCAAAATTCATAAAAATTTGCAAAACAATACCAAATATTATGACTAATCTACCATAAAGTTTTTATAATTTTTCTCTAGCTAATCCTCCACAAAAATTGAAACCGTACCCAAAGATATACACTGAAGCATGGAAATTTCAATCGAAATTCATGAATTATATGATACACATCAAACATTCATGAAGATTTACATAAAATATGCAAGTATCATAGATAGTATACAATGAAGTTTTCACAATTTTTCACCATGCAAAGAACTCTAAAAATTAAAACAATAGACAAAATCATGCGTTAAAATAGGGAATTCCAATCAAACATTCATGACTCACAAACTTTGCGTACAAAAATTTATGAATTTCACAAAAAATCGATACATACTATATGTAATATATAGTAAAATTTTAATGATTTCTCTCCAACCCAGTAACTCATAGTCATTAAAGCATTGGGCAAATGCCCGCACAAATGAACATGGCAGTTTCGTTCAAAAATTTGTAACTCTAAAATACACTTCTAAAATTCACGAAAAGTTTCAGATAATTGACAAACATAGTGATGAACATATAGTAAAAGTGTTAGAAAATTTTGCCACTTTAATAATTCACAGAAATTCGATCAGTAACACGTACATGAATGAATTCACAACATAATCATCAATTCAGAACATCCACTTAATCCCAAAATCACAATTAAATATGAAGCTTTTAGGGGTGGGTTTCTATCAAGTCAAATTAGGGTTCTAATCTAGTAAACCCTAATAACATCAAATTCAAAGCTTCAATTTTCAATGATTTCTCAAATTCAAGCATAAATCATCAAGTTCACCTTACCCTAAACAATTTTAAAGTTGGAGAAAGCAAGAATTACTCACACTTAGCCAAATTCCTAATTCTTCTTCTTCCTTCTCTTTCTCCTTCTCTTCCTCTTCTTTTTCTTCTTCTGCTTTTTTCTCTTTCCTCATCTATTCTCTGTTTTCCCTCTCCCCACTTTGAGCGTGCGTGTGTTTAGGGGTTTGGGGTAAAAAGCAGGGAAACCCGCCTCCCTTTTTCTTATGTGCAATAGAAAAAATTCCCCTTTTGTTCTTGTTCTTTTTCCTTTTTATCCTACCCCTTTTTCACCTTTTTTTTTGGCCGCGTAACTAGGACCTTTTTCCTTCTTTTTTTTTTGGGCAATATGATCATTCCTTAAACATAATACTGATAAATTAAAATACACATATATGTGTATGAAGCCAAAATGCAGAAAATGAATCACACATCCAAAAATTTGGGGTGTTACATCCTTCCCACCTTAAAATAAGTTTCATCTTCAAAACTTACTATCACCTATTTTCTAATCTCGAACTCCTAGCCAAAAAAAGTCACAATGCAAATCACATGAACTTGGTGTTCATACAAAACACACGTAAATCACATAATCACACATATATACACATCAACAAATATTTAGTCAATGATATACGCACACAAGCCCTGTAAGTCCCATATCGCAGGAACCTGACTCTGATACCACTTCTGTGACGTCCCGCCTGAAAGGAGGCAAGCACGTCACCGTCATGGATGCCAGATTAGGAACACCCACAAGGCTTTCTAAACTTCTTTGTTGTAATGAACCTATTAGAAGACAAGCGCAGCAAAAGCCTTGATTGGAATTTATTCGAATTCAATGGAGTGATTCCAAACATAGATTCACATACATATCTGGAATAAATCCATAAAAATCTTAGATGCTTACATGCAAAACACATTCATAACACAATTAATAATCATAATCCATTACATAAACCCATAACAAGGTCTTAATTCTCAGCTCGCTTCTCCCAAAAGGTATCTAGCAGATAGCTAGCCTTCTTAATGCTTATGTGAACCCCCTTTAGCTTTCAAAAACCTAAACAATGGTGAAGCCATGGGCTCCTCGAGCCCATTGAGTAACCCTTACGTTTCCTGTTGTTACACTTTGCACATTAACCGGTTAACACATAATAACAAAGCAGACGTATATTATGACATATAAATAGAACATAGCACATAGCATATAGAAGGTGAGATAAGAACAAGCTCTTGGTTTAGAAATCGAAATAAACTCATATCTTTCATATCCATCAGACAATGAACTTCATAAACACACACACATACACACACATATGTCTTAAGGTGGGTAATTAGATTAACTTAGTTGTACCTGTCCTACACTAGATACGATTTAAATCATTTTTCTTTCAAGTCCCTAAACAAACTCTGTTGTTAGTTTATTCACTGAACTAACCATGGTTGTCGTACACCAACATGTCTTTTTGGCTCCAAATCCTCATTGGAGTCCAAAGGAAACCAAAGTCTGCTAAATTTAAGTTAATAGCCCACTCATAACCATACTTGACATATACATGAAAGCAAATCTCTTTCAAAAGTCTACATACTTGATGTAAAGTCATAATATCCTTCTTTAAACTTATTTATTAGTCACAAATATACTTCAAAATCAATCACAATTTTATATATATCCTGAATGATCCTTCAAATCCATAACCGAATGCAAAATTCGAATCCAAGTAAAAACTAATTTCATAACATACCACATATTCTTAGCTAGACCAAAACTTTTTAGTTTGGGGGAAATCAACTTATGACCCATACAAAGAACCATCACAACATAAGGGTGAAACTCACATCTTGGTGGCCCAGCTACAGCTCATTTATATGGTACCAACTGAGGGTGCACCAGCCGCAACTCATTCATATGGTATCAACTCAGCATTCTCGCTCTAGAGCACGCGAACTGCCCACAAACATAAACCATGGAGTCACAATCACATCCTAGCAAGATCAAGGAGAAACCATCGTTACTTACCATGGAGCCATATGGCCAAGATAACACAAGAGGCCAACATTCATATCTCAGGGGCTTACTTAGAACCTCTCCCACTGGGCAACCTGAACACAATGTCAGTCAGTAATATGGCCATAGCTCTAGGATGCAACATAACAGCTTCATGCTGGACATGAACTTCTTTCCCTAAAAACATAGCTTAATGAAATCATATAACTCATATAATCACATTTTCATTTGTCAAAGAAGCTCAATTTCATAATTGTAATGAGAACATAGTCCAAACAAAACATAATTCCACCCAAAATAATTGTCATAATTTTTATTATACCACAAAGATACCTCACTATAGTTAATGCTCAAAATCAGCCCCTAGATGATCAATCCATACTTCATGCATACGGACAACCCATAACTACCCTAAAAACGATAATTTTACTTAGAAATTCACAAAGCAAATACCTCACACCCAAAATTCACGAAACTTTGTAGAAAAATACAAAATATTGTGCATAATCTGCCATTAAAGTTTTAGAATTTTCCTCTAAGCCAATCTGCGACAAAAATTAAAATAGTATCTGAAGATATACACTAAAACAAGGAAATTTCAATCAAAAATTCATAAATCATAAGATACACCGCAAAAATTCATGAATATTTACATATAATAGCCAAGTATCATAGATAGTACACAGTAAAATTTTCAAAATTTGCACAAGCCAAATAACTTCCAGAAATTAAAACAATAGACGAAATCATGCACTAAAACAGGGCAGTTCCAATCAAAAATTCATAACTCACAAACTATACGTTCACAATTTGTGGAGCTTCAGAGAACAACGATACATAAGATATATAATACACAGTAAAATTTTCATCATTTTTCTCCAAGCCAATAACTCACAACCACTAGAACAGTGGGCAAATTTTTTGCACAGATGAACAGGGCAGTTTCGTTCAAAAATTCATAACTCATGAAATACACTTCTACAATTCACGTAATTTTGCATATAATTGCCAAACATAGTGTTGGACATACAGTAAAATGTTTAGAAATTTTTGCTGCTTCAACAGTTCACAGAAATTCGAAGAGTTGCAAGATACCTGTAAAATTCGAAAATTCAACCTCTTTTTCTACCATCTTGTTCTTCCAATACAAGTAATAAACCCATAAGTCCATAGTCTAGCATGTACGTGAACGAATTCAAAACATAATCATTAATTCAAACCATCCAATTAATTCTAAAATCACTACTAAACATGAAACTTTTAGGGGTGAGTTTCTAATATGTGAAATCAGAGTTTTAATCTATTAAACCCTAAAAATATCAAATTCAAAGCTTCAATTCCCAATTGATTTCTTAAATTCAAGCATAAATCAACAAATTCATCTTGCCCTAATCTATTTTAAAGTTAGAGAAAGCAATGATTACTCACATGTAGTCAAATTCCTAATTCTTCTTCTTCTTCTTCTTCTCCTTCTCCTTCTTCTCTTCTCTTTCTTCTTCTTCTTCTTCTTCTTCTTCTTCTTCTTCTTCTTCTTCTTCTTCTTCTTCTTCTCCCCTTCTCTACTTTCCTTCTCCCCTCTCTTAGCATGCGTGTGTTTGGGGGTTTGGGATAGAAAGCAGGGACAAAACCCCTCTCACTTCTAACGTGAAATAGAAAAAATCCCCCCTTTTGTTATTTTTCTTTTTCCTTTTTTTCTTACCCCTTTTTTGTCTTTTTTGGGGCACATGACTAGGCTCTTTTTCCTTCTTTTTTTTGGGGGCAATCTAATTATTCCTCAAACATAATACCGATAAATTAAAATACACATTTGTGTATAAAGCAAAAATGTACAAAATTTAAACATAAATTGCACATCCAAAAATTTGGGGTGTTACATACTCCCCCTCTTAAAGCAAGTTTCGTTCTCGAAACTTACTATCACCAATTTTCTAATATCAAACTCCAAGTCACACAAAGTCGCCTTGCAAATCACATAAACTTCGCATTCATGCAAAACACATGTAAATCACATAGTCAAACATATATACACATCATCAAATAGATATTCAATCACACGCGCACACAAGCCCTATAAGTCTCATGTCGTAGTACCTGGCTCTGATACCACTTCTGTAACGTCACACCCGAAAGGAGCTAGGCGTGTCACTACCATTGATGCCTGATTAGGAACACCCACAAGGTTTTCTAAACTTCTTAGCCATAATTAACCTAAGCGGAAGCCTTGATTGGAATTTAGTCCAATTCAACGGAGTGATTCTAGAGACACATTCACATACATATCTAAAACAAATCCTTAGCAATCTTACATGCTTACATGAAAAATACATTCATAACACAATCAATAAACATAATCCATTGCATAAACCAATAACAAGGTCTTAATTCCTGGCTTGATTCTCTAAAAAGGCATCCAACAAATAGCTAGCCTTCTTAATGCTTTTGTGATCCCGTTTAGCTTTCAAAAACGTTAAAAATGGAGAGGTCATAAGCTCCCTCAGCTCAGTGAGTAACCGTTGCCTTCCCCATTGTTAGACTTTGCACATTAACCGGTTAACACGACTTATAAACAGAATAGCATATAGCATACAGAAGGTGACATAAGCACATGCTCATGCTTCAGAAATCAAAATAAACTCAGATCTTTCATATCTATCAGACTGATGAAATTCATAAAACACACGTGCACACATATATCATGAGGTAGGCAATTAGATTAACTTAGTTGTACCTGTCCAATATCATATACGATTCACGGGCTCTCGTTTTCAATCAAGTTCGTAAACAAACTTTGTTGTTGGTTTATTCACTAAACTAACCACTGTTGTCTTATACCAACCATGTCTTTTTTCTCACTGGAGTCCAAAAGAAAGCAAAGTCTGCTAAATCAAGCTAATGGGCCACTCATAACCATACTTGACATAGACATAAAAGCAAATCTCTTTCAAAAGTCCACCTATTTGAGGTAAACCCATAACATGCTTCTTTAAATGTGTTTATTAATCACACTTATACTTTAAAATCAGTCACATTTCATAGATATACTGAATGATCCTTCAAATCCATAACCAAATCCATAATCCAAGTCCAAGCAAAAACTAATTTCATAACAAATCATATATTCTTAGCCTGACCAAAACCCTTTATTTAGTTTAGGGAAATTAACTCATGACCCACACAAAGAACCATCACAACATAAGGGTGATCAACGCATCCTGGTGGACTACCTACGGCTCATTCATATGGTACCAACTGAGGGTGGACCACCTGCAAGTCGTTCATATGGCACCAACTTGGCGACCTCGATGTAGAGGATGCGAACTGCCCACAAACATAAACCTTGTAGTCACATTCACATCCCAGCAAGCTCAGGTTGAAACCATTGTTACTGACCAGGGACGCACATGGCCCACATCACATAAGAGGCTAACATTCATATCCTAGAGGATTGGTTAGAACCTCTACCACTGGGCAATATGAATATAACGATAGTCACTACTGTCCATAGCTCTAGAATGCAATATAATAGCCGTAGGCAAGACATGAACCTCTTTTCTTGAAAACATGACTTAATGAAATCATATAGCTCATATAATCACATTTTTATTTCTCAAAGAAGTTGAATTTCACAATTGTAACAAAAACATAGTCCAAACAAAACATAATTCCACCCAAAATAGTTTTCATAATTTTTATTACACCACAAAGATACGTCTCTATACTTAATGCTCAAAATCAAACCCCACATGATCAATTTGCAGTTCATGCATACGAACAACCAATAATTACCCTAAATACAACAATTTTACTAAGAAATTCATATTGTAAGGGCCTCATATCCAAAATTCAAAAAACGTTGCACAAACAAACCAAATATTTTGAATAATCTATGAAAAAGTTTTTCAAATTTTTCTCTGAGCCAAGACTACACACAAGTTAAAATAGTGCCCGGAGATATGCACTAAAATAGAAAAATTTCAATCAAAAATTCATAAATCATGAGATACACATCAAAGATTACTAAAACTTTACATAAATAGCCAAGTATCATATATATCATACAGTAAAAGTTTCACAATTTTTCACCAAGCAAATAACTCTCTGAAATTGAAACAATAGACGAAATCGTGTGCTAAAATAGGGAACTTCCAATGAAAAATGCATAACTTACGAATTACTCGTTAAACATTTATAAAAGTTCACAAAAAATCAACACAAAACATGTGTCATATACAATACAATTTTAATGATTTTTCTTAACCCAATAACTCACAGTCATTAAAACAGTGGGAGAATCTCCGCACTAATAAACATGACAGTTTAGTTCAAAAATTCATAGCTCATAAAATAAACTTCTAAAATTCACAAAAATTTTCAGATAATTGTTAAACATAGTGTTGAACAGGCATAAAATGTTTTAGAAATTTGTGCTACTCCAATAATTCCCAAAAATTTGAGCATTAGTAGGATATTTGTAAAATCCAAAAATTCAACCTCTTTTTCTATCATCTGGTTCTTCAAGTACAAGTAATCAACCCAAAAATCCATAGTCTAGCATGTACATGAATGAATTCACAACATAACCATCAATTCACAACATCCACTTAATCCTAAAAGTGCAATTATACATGGAGCTTTTAGCATTGGGTTTCTACCGAGTGAAATTAGGGTTCTAATCTACTAAACCCTAAAAGTATCAAATTCAAAGCTTCAATTCTCAATTGATTTCTCAAATTCAAGCATAATCATCAAATTCATCTTGCCCTAATCCATTTTAGAATTGGAGAAAGCAAGAATCACTCACCTTTAATCAAATTCCTAATTCTTCTTCTTTCTTCTTCTTCTTCTCCTTCTTGTCCTCATCTCTTTATTCTTCTTCTTCTTCTTATTCACTTTAATCTGCTCTTCTCTGCTTCCCCTCCCCCTTCTCAGAGCGCACATCTATTTGGGGGTTTGGGGTAGAAAGTAGGGAAACCTCACCTCCCTTTTCTTACATGAAATAGAAAAAATCCCCTTTGCCCCCTTTTGTTCGTTTTCTTTTTCCTTTTTTCCTTACCCCTTTTTCATCTGTTTTCTTGGGTTGTATAAGTATGCCATTTTTCTTTCTTTTTTTTGATTAATTTAATTATTCCTTGAACATAAGGCCGATAAATTAAAATACACACATATGTGTATAAAGGAAAAATGCACAGAATGTAAACATAAATCACACTTCCAAAAATTTGAGGTGTTACGGTGAGGAAAAAGAATGCAGTCATATCTCTTTATATCAGGTTGTGAGATTGACAACGAGGTGAGAAATCCTCACACTTTCTTTGAAAATTCATCTTTTTCTCCTTTTTCTCCAGAGACTACTTCATCCAATAAGTCAGGGGATACTACTCATGGTGTTCTAGTGATTCCTCTAATGACCCTCTCCTTTTTGGGCCATCTTCTCATAAGGAAGAACCCAAGGAGAAGAAATCTGCTGATTTAGTAGATACCTCATCTCCTAAGAATTCTTCTTCTCTTTTTGTTGCTAAATGGGTTCGTAAGCCAGTGCCTCCTTTCCCTCGTAGGCCACAAAGAAGGACCAAGCCATTGGTCAGATAAGAGATAACTTCTCTCAAGTCAAAATCAACATTCGTTTGCTTGAAGCTATTCAGCTGATGTGTCCTTATTAGGGATGATATTATAGTCTGAGTTTGATGCAAATCCAATCAATCCCAGGTAAAATTATCCACTTTGAATATGATAAAAATAATCCAAAATGGACTTTGATCTTATCAAATTTGGAAGAGGGACCATCCGACCTGATTAAGATCTGATACGATTTTCTTTAATAATTTCATCTTTTTTTGAGGATGGAAAAATCATGATATTATAACCCTAAAAAAATCCACATAAGGTTTGCGCACTGCATGTGCTATACGCCCTTCTTTATTAATTAATTTTCTTTTCCCTCCCCATTTTCTTCTGAATCTCTTCTGTTTGTCAATTTGATTTGTACTTCCTTCCCTTTCTTCAAGCTATTGTAGTACTGTTTATCCTTTTACCTTCTAAAGTGAATTCACATCGTCCTTTTCTAACACTTTTTACTTTAACATATTAAAATTTTTGATATAAAAAGTTATTTGTCATTAAAGAGGTGTTTAACATTGCATTTACAAGTAAGCCAAACAAGCTCAAAAAGAAAAAATTATGCAAATATTGCATAAAAATGTATAATCAGATTATATCCGATTATATCCAGATTCAATCTGATTCAAATCCGATTCGATGGAGATAGATTTGGATCAGATTTTCAAATTCGAGTATTAATTGGATCGAATTTGGATATCTGTACATCCTTATTAGAATTTGACCTATTGTCATCTCTATTCCCTGTGCTAGATTTTTGAAGGATTAGTGTATTACCAAAAGAGCCTCTAGTGTTCCTAAGAGGGTTTTCTTAGCCCCTGGTGCTAATTCTATCTTTTCCTATCAGATCTCGGTGAAGTACTAGTACCCAAATTGCCCCACTATTTCTATAGTCATAGGGGACTAGCTCATTAATAGTGTATTGCTTGACTTAGGGGCTAGCGTCAATTTGTTACCGTTCACTAAATATGAGTGGATAGGGTTATGTGAGCTAAAACTTACAAAGATGGTCCTTCAACTAGTTGATAGATCTATCAGGTTGCCCAGGGGTGTGGTAGAAGACATGCTGATCAAGGAGGGTGAATTTATTTACCTAGTAGACTTTGTTGTGCTTGAGACTGGGAAAGTAGTTAATACTACTAGTCAGGTCCCTATTATTCCAGGGAGTCCTTGCTTGGCCACTACCCATGCTCTTATTAACTGTAGAAATGGTATGATAAGACTACCTTTCGGTAACATGACTTTAGAATTGAACATCTTTAATCTCAAAGACAACCTTCTGGATTTTGTGATATAGAGACTTCTACTGTTAACTGGGCAGAGCATTTTGTATTTGATGACATGTTCGATGCTAAGTATGAGTCTTTTCTGATTGATTATGAGCCTGAATCTATTGTGTTGGAATATCACGGCTTATGCTCTGTTGCTAACTGTTTGATTACTTATGTTTCTAAGTTTCATTCCCCTCCACCTTCTCTTGAATTGGAACTTCTTCCTAATTCTCTTAGGTATTCATTTATAGAACCCTGTGAATCTTTATTTGTGATTATTGCTTTTGATTTAGATCGGGACCAAGGGAAAAAATTAATTACCTTACTTAGAAAGAACAAGGAAGCCATAGGTTGGACTTTAGGGGATATCAACGGTGTCAGTCCCTCGAGTGTGCATCATAGAATCCCTTTGGAGGATAATGCTAGGCCCTATCGTGACCATCAAAGGTGTCTGAAGCCAACCTTACAGGGAGTAGTTAGAGCGGAAGTGCTTAAATGGTTAGACCATGGGATTATTTATCCTATATTTGATAGTAAGTAGGTAAGTCTTATTCAACTTGTTCCTAAGAAGACTGGTATTACGCTAATTAGGAATGATAAGAACGAGTTAATTACCCCTTGAATCCAATCCGGGTGGTGTGGTTGTATTGACTATAGGAAAATAAATGTTGCCACTAGGAATGACAATTTCCCCATTTCCTTCCTTGACCAGAGGTTGGAGAGGTTAGTTGGACATTCTTTCTATTTCTATTTAGATGGACATTTTGGTTACACCCAGATCTCTATTGCTGTTGACGATTAGGAGAAGACTACTTTCACAGGTCCTTTGCTACATATGCATTTAGGAGAGTGCCTTTTAAACTCTGTAATGCTCCTGCAACCTTTAAGAGACACATGATTTCTGTTTTGTCATCTTTATTTGAATAGTGCATGGAAATTTTCATAGATGACTTCTCTATGTTGGGTCTTCATTTGATCATTACTTGTCTAGTCTGAATAAAGTGTTAAAAAGATGTAGGGAGAAAAATCTGACCTTTAATTGGGAAAAATGTCACTTCATGGTGAAAAAGTTGAAATTCTTGGGCCATGTTGTCTTCACAGATAGAACTGAAGTTGATAAGGCTAAGTATGACTTCATTGTTAACCTTTCCATTCTCAATTTTGTAAAAGAGGTAAGGTCTTTTCTTGGACATGCTGACTTCTATCCTTGTTTCATTTTAGTAAGATAGCTAAGCCTTTGACCAACCTTTTGGCTAAGGATGTGCCATTTCACTTCTTTGAGGAGTGTTATGTGGCATTTGCTAAGCTTAATGAAGTCTTGATGTCTTCAATCATTCTTCGTCTTCCCATATCGGGAGAGCTCTTTGAGCTAATGTGCGATGCTTCTGATTTTATTGTTGGGCTTGTTTTAGAGTAACACATTGATAAAAAGCCCCATGTCATTCATTATGCTACTCACACTTTGAATGATGCCCAGTTGAATTACACTATCACTGAGAAAGAAAATTTTGGTTGTGATATTAGGTTTTAAGAAGTTTCGATCTTAACTGATTGTGTCTCATGTTATTATTTATATTAACACTATGCTCTTAAGCATCTTCATTCTAAGATGGATGCTAAACCTAGGCCTATGAGGTGGATCTTGCTGTTGTAAGAATTTGATAATGAGATAAGAGATAAGAAAGTTTTTGAGATTCTAGTTGCTAACCACTTGTCTAAGGTTATCTATGATAAAGAGCTTGAGTCCTATATTTCTGAATGG
The DNA here is from genome assembly GCA_017589665.1 of Selenicereus undatus. Taxonomy (NCBI): domain Eukaryota; kingdom Viridiplantae; phylum Streptophyta; class Magnoliopsida; order Caryophyllales; family Cactaceae; genus Selenicereus; species Selenicereus undatus. Next base: position 82,873,272 of record JACYFF010031954.1, on the reverse strand, counting down.
TTTCCTAATAAGCAGTTGTTTGTAGTCCACCATAACCCTTGGTGTGCTGACACTGCAAACTACCTTGTGTCTAGTAGGATTCGTGATGGTTGGACTAAGAATAATAGAGACCAATTCATCCACCTTCTAAAATTCTTTATTTGGGATGACCCTTAATTGTTTAAGTATTGTTCTGACAAAGTCTTTAGAAAGTGCATTACGACCATTAGGTTACAAGTGCCTTTTCATTCTATTATAACCAAGAATGTGGGCGGGGCATTTCAGTGGGAGAAAGACAACAATCAAAGTTCTTCAATATGGTTTCTATTGGCCTACAATGTTCAGGGATGCTTCTGAATGTTCTAAGAGTCACCCTAGACGCAACCAATTGGGAAGGATTAGTAAGAGACATATGATGCCACTTAATCCCATCATTGTGGTGGAGATTTTTAATGTGTCGGGGATAGATTTCATAGGACCATTTCTATCTTCTTTTGAGAATGAGTATATTATGTTAGGTGTGGACTATGTCTCTAAAGTGTTTGTGAAGTTCCTTAGAAAGCACATTTTTGCTAGATTTGGCATGCCCCGAGTTATTATTAGTGATTAGGATACCCACTTTACTAATAGGTCTTTTGATACTTTGTTAAGGAGGTACTCTATAGTTAATCGACTCGCTATCCCATATCATCCCCAGATTACTGGTAGATTAAGCAGATTCTTAAGAAGATTGTGAGTAAAAATCGAAAGGATTAGGTTTACAAGCTTGTGAATGCTTTATGGGCTTATAGGACAGCTTTCAAGACTCCCTTAGATATGTCACCTTATAGGATTGTATATGGTAAGCCTTGTCATCTACATGTTGATATTGATCATAGAGCTTGGTGGGCCATCAAAATGCTTAATTATGATTTCAATTAGATTAGTGAAGAGATGAGACTCCAACTTAGTAAGTTAGAAGATATCAGAGCTGAGGCATATGAAAGTGATAGATCTTACAAGGAGAGGGCTAGGTTATTTCATGATAGACACATTATAAGGAAAGAGTTTGCCCCAGGAACGAAAGTGCTCTTATATGACTCTAATCTGCATCTTTTTTCGGAGAAATTGAGGTCTCATTGGACAGGTGCCTATGTTGTTTCTCATATTTTTCCTTATGGTGCAGTCAAAATACAAGATCCTGGGAATGGGGCCAAGTTTAAGGGGAAGGGCTAGATATTGAAGCAGTGTTTGGAGCTACAAAGCTGTTTGCACCCTAAATATGATATTTTTACCATATGCTTATAATTAATTTGTGCTCAAAATAAATATGAAATGAGGATTTTTGTTTGATTTTATTTTGTTTTTGTTGGTGTTGGAAAAATTAGAAAAAAATAAAAAAGATGATGAAAAATGTTGAAGCAAAGAGTGTGGGGTACTTTCACTTGATTTGGCCTATTTTTAGTAAAAGAGGTCAGCACCAAAAAGAGTGAAAAAAGAGAAAATAGATAAAGAAAGCCCTACTAGAGCCCCACTTCCATTTTCTTATCTCACTCTTTCTCTCTTGAACTAGCATCCCCGTCCATCTCCACCATCCGTCATCATCATTAGCCCCATCACGAACACTACCAAATCCACTCTATCAAAGGCCGGCTCACCACCACCAGCACCATCAACATCCATCGTCTACGCCATCTGCGAGATTGATGACCAAGATGAAAAGGGGTGAGTATAAATCGAAGAGTAGCAGCTAATTGAAGGTAAGCTAGGGTTTTAGGATTTCATTCTGGTCTAGTTTAGATTTTTAGGGCTTAAATTCAATTTTCGTTTTAGAGATTGTTAAGGTTTTATTTGGATTTTTCTCTATTTTGATTTCGGTTTTGAATTCTAGATCCAATGTTCAACTCCAAATTTCATAGAATGAGTGTAACTTTGTTAATTTCAGTGACTCGTATTTGTGCTCGGTTACTTGTCATCCATTTCCCCTAATTTTCCGAGCATGAGTGTTGGGTTTATGGTGATTTTGCCATTTTGCGCGGCCTTTGAAGCTTGTTTGGTGCTAAAAAATCCTAATCTCTATACCCCTTACTCTATGTTTTGTTCCCTCTTATTTATGGTTCTTGAATTCCATATTCTAGGGCTAATTTCGGTATGGATTTTTGTTGAATGTGCTTCGATTTTGAGTCTAAGTAATGAACTGTTGCCCTAAAATTGCTTCAACTAATTTTGCCCCTTTCCCTTCCCCTATTCATCCTCTCTGTTTCTGATTTAATACAAGGGTCTATTTATGTTTATTTGGGTGTTTGGGAACCTCCAGTAAGAGAGCGTTAGTTGCATTCCACTTATGCATTTTATTTGGGTTACATCTGTTGTTTCTCACTACTTTCATTTTTGTGAGGAATGTGCTCGAATGTTTGACAAGCTATTGCGAACATTAGTGGGTTTTGATACAATTAGTAGCTTGTGAGCTCCTCCATGGACCTCCTCGACATCATCTGAGTAAGGCATTACTTTGTGTACAATTAGTGTCCAACCTGGTATGATCGTTCCACCCCTTCCCTATTCTTATTTTTCTTTCCTTTTGTTTCTTTCTTGTACATATTTGTGGATATTTATGGTTTCGATTGTGTACATGACTAATTTTGAGGAGAAATTTGGGATTTGTTGAGCCGAGTTGGCTATGATCACCCTTGGTTGTGTTATGCATTTTGCTATTGGTGGTGTATTTTGTTTTGTGAATACCTATTATTCCTTTTAGTTGAATTGTTGTGGATATCTAGGATTATGATTGTGATTGTGATTGTGTTATGGGTGATCTGTTTGATTTTTATTTAGTAGGTTCTTGTCTAGTTTGGATATTTTTGTTTTTATTATGTTTTAGTTGTGTGTTTTGTTTCTTTGGTTTTGTTTTGTTTAATATTTTGTTTTTTTTGGGTGTTTTAGTGGTTTTGTTTTTGTTTTGCATTTTGTTTTTCCTTTTTTTTGTATTTTGTTTTGTTTTGTGGCTCCTTGATTTTGATTTTGTTTTTGTTTTTGTTTTATAATTTGTTTTTGTTTTTGTTTTCTTTTGTGACTTTGTTGACTTTGGTTTTGGCTTTGTTTTTTTATTCTGGTGGTGTCCTAGTTTATATATACCTGTGAGTTTGAGCTGGTTTTACGGATGTATAGATCATGTGATTGCTTTTTAGTGCTTTAGTTCCCACAATGAGGACATTGTGGAGTTTTGGTGTGACGCCGAGGTGCCCATTTGTGCATATTTTTCAAAAATTTACACAAATGCAAAACATTTTTATTTTTCTTTGGCCATTTATATTTTTTCTTTGACGATTACGATCCTATGTTGCTAGGTTATTGAGTTATATGTAAATAGAGTTTGCATGATAAAATTTCTAATTGAGGATGTAGATTCGATTTTTCATAATAACCTCATCTCATATGTGTGATTTGTGCCTACCCTGTTCACTTTACTGTCAATTCTTTGGGTGTTGTTGTTAAGTTGGCATATGAACTTTTTATTTGTCGAAGTTGCATTCTAAGTTCAGGAAAGATGTCAAAAAAGAAATAAAAAAGGAAAAAGTCTAAAAAAGTTAATAAAAACCCGAGCACAATGTTCATTAGCTACTATCTTTTTTTCATATTTTTAATTGGCTTAAATATGTGCTATTTAGTTGACTAAACATCTATTTGGGTAATGAAATAAGTGCTTTGCATATTCTAGTAAGACATTTCTTTGGGGAATGTCCAAATATTTATAAGTCAAGTGGGTTAGAATTTGTGCGTTATTATTGTTGGAAAAAAAAAATGAAAAAAAGGGAGCAAAGAATGCAATTAGGTAAGGAAATGGGGATCATATCAATGTTAGTAACTTGACTCATAAGGATTGATACATATTTGCACATACACCAAAGTATACATATCACTGCACATTGTGTGTTTGGGGTGAAAAATGAAAGTTGGGATGCATCTTGTGACTTAGTTATCTCTTGATTGTACATTCTATTTGTATATAATTTGGTGTTTTGGTTACTAGGCTGACACAGTTGCCTAAGTCGTGTACATAATTTCTCAATTACTTGTATATATGTTTATGTTTTGGAAAAAAAAAATCGAAAATATTTTCCCTTGTTTTTCGAAAGATTTTTTTGTGTGTATTTGACGTAAAAACCTTCACAAAACCTCACTCGTCACCTGGAACACTGAGGGGTTTAAAGGGCTTGTTGCATATGCTAAATGCAACCGTGATTTCTATGAAAGTGAGTTAGAATTTTCTTTTTCTTATTTTTCATTTCTTTTTAGGTAGTTTAGTTTGTTTTCCTCGAGGACGAGCAAAATCTTGGTTTAGGGATATTTGTTTCCACCAAAAATATGATCTTTTTACGATACGTTTGTGCCTAATTTGTGCTCAAAACAATTGTTATGTCTAGATTTTTATTTGACTTTATTTGATTTTGTAGGTGATGGAAAAAAAAATTAGAAAATAAAGAAATTGTTGGAAATGAAGAATTGGGTCATAAAAACCCACAAATAACCCTCAGCCCACACATCCCCTTGGCCCACTTTCCAATTTGACGTAACAAATGAAAAAATAATAAAACTAAAATAAAATCCTAAACGCCGCCCCCCTCGTGCGCAACACATGACCACACCCTCCCCTTAATCCTGTTTTCTCTCCTCCCTCATTCCAAAAATGTGATACAATCCCCATCTCGTTCTCTCCTCTCTAACCAGCACACACCACCATCTTCATCTTCAACTCCATCACGTCCATCCTCATCCACCATCATGCACCCACGCAACACCAAATCCTATCCCCCTTCCATGGCTACACCACACTTCATCTTCATCGTCCGCTTCAGGCATAAAATCAAGGGCCAAGATTGACGAAGGGAGTGAATATAAATTGAAGAAGGTAGCAGCGAATGGAAGCTATCTAGGATCTAATATTGGGAATTTTTTTTTAGTTTTAATTCCAATTTTAGATAATTTTACGATTACTTTTGAGTTCAGTTTTAGTGACTTAGGGTTCGATTTCATTCATCTGTTTTGATTTTGAGTATTAGATCCATTTGTAGCTTGAAATCTCACCTAATTATGCTTTGTCTTATTAGTCTTTGATGATTTTAAGCTTGATATTGAACGAATTTGGGACTTTACTTTTGATAAATTGTGAACTTCCCCTTCCTTGTTTCTATGGTTGTTCTGTTTTGTTTTAATTTGTTTGGGACCTCCATTAATGGAGGTTGGTTGCAACTTGCTTGAGCTACAACCTGGGACACTTGGTTCAAGTGTTGATCTCTTCACATTGCTCTTGTTTTCTACTTAGTTTTGTTCAGGATTTATTGTTTCGATTCCTATTTTTCCCGATGTCTTGTTCTAGGCAAGAGTTGTTCTGGGTTTGGTTTGTGTCACAGGCCAATATGGTTGATTCATTACTTGGAGGTTCGAGGTCAATTGTAAATGATTTCTGATTAACAGTTCAATATTCTAAGGAGCTAGGATTGTGATTTCATGAATTGGATGAGGGTGACCCTCTATTAATGGTGGTTGCCATCGCTGATATGATTTCTAGGTTTGAATTTATTTCAATCATTGTTCTGGTTCTTGGTGATTTGATGATGGTTGTCTAAATGAGGCTGTAGATAATCAAAGGTGTTAGGAGTGAGGGATGCACTGCCCTATTCTCATAGTTCTTCGTCTCTTTTGGTGCTTGATTTTTAATTCCATGTTTTACTTTTAGTTTTCTATATGGTTGGGTCTCGAGTTTATTCAACTAGTAGGTTTAATTTTCTTATTTCTTGGTTTCGTTTTTGGCTTGTTTGTTTAAAGTAGATATTTGATAAGTGCTTAAAGTGCACTCTATTTCGAGGTCATTTTGTTCCATTTTTAGGGAGAATGGTGTACTTTATGTAATATTATGCACTCCTTTTTTTGTTTTATGCTTGGGTATAGTTGTTTTCTGTGTTTTGCAGGTTTTTGGACCATTTTACCCCGAAATTGACCATAATTGAGTGTAGCTTCACTCCCTACAGACACCCCCAATTCTCTATGCCCAGGGAAGGAATAAAGAACGGAAGCGTATCGAGACAGTCCGTGGTGGGGCCATGACTGCAAGCTTGATCGTATTCCTTCACCGCGTGGCTGAAATTGGTCGAGTTCTTCTTTAAATAGGGCCTTTTTTGCTGTCGAGAAGACAGACACAATAGAAAAGAGAACTCCTTCTCTCTAGTGTTTCCATTCTTTTCCATTTTTCTATGTTTGGTTTAGATTTCTAGTAGTTTTGAGTGTGAGTGTTGAAGAAGTGCTTGCTATTTCGAAGTGCTTGCTGTTTCGAAGTCCTTGTAAAGTTGGGAAACCCTTGAAGGATCTCCAATTGCTCTAAGTTTTATTCTCTCAAACTCTATTTAGTTTTCCTAATTTAAATATGTGTGAGTAGTTTTCTCAATCTAGGGATTATTAGCCAAGTATTGATGTTGGAATCTCTCGTCTTTACTTACTTATACTAGTTCTTGATTGGGATTGGTTGAATTCTATCTTGTGAGTGAAATTGTTGTGATTGAATTTTGGCCGAATTCATTTGGTAACTCTAAATAGTTAAGTGAAGGACTGAAAGGTGAAACGTGATATTTGATAGATAAGATAGGGCTTGACTTAGCAATACTTGAAACAGATTCGCTTGTTAAGAAGACCCGTTCAGTGATCAGAAATCTATAACTTAGACTAAATAAGGAGATTTGAAAGAATGATTGGTTAGTTTAGGCAAATCAGTTTATTTCGAAAGAAGATAGAATTCTAAATGCTACACCTCTTTCAATATTCCATTATAGATCAAGTATATGATATATTTCATTGATCCACATCTTTACAAGGTGAAACAAATCCCTAGATATTTTAGATTGATTGAATTTTTCTAACTAGGTTATAGTGTCGTTCAAAGTCTCTATTGAAATTACTTGCTTAGCCCCTTCATAGGACAAAGCTCCATGTATTATAATCGGTCTCCATGGGAATGATGTCTTTACTAAACTACAACACCCGTGCGCTTGCGGGCATAGGTCAAGTTTTTGGTACCATTGCTGGGGACCAAATTTGTGGAGATTGAGTTAGCCCTTAGAAATGAACTAGGCAGTTTGTCATTTTTTTCTTTTTTCTTTATATATTTTATTTTCACTGGTAGTTTTGTTGCTAATTTTGTAAATTTCTCCTTTATTTGCAAAGTCCCTTTACGTTTGAATTCGATCCAAAAATCAAAAGGTCTTTTCGCTTTATGAGGAAGAAATTAAGGGTAGAAGAGCAAAGACTGAATGCTCAAGCAATTTTTTCAACGATGGCAGGAATAGGAGGTGACCAGAGAAGGATACTTTGGGATTTTGTTACCTCGAGAGTCTAAGGCATTTCCTCGAATATCGCTCAGCCAATTGTAAAAGCGAACAATTTTGAGCTCAAACCAGCCCTTATCTCAATGGTGCAGCAATCCCAGTTCGGAGCCACCCTGTTAGAAGATCCAAACTTACACCTCTCGGCCTTTTTAAAGGTGTGTGACACGTTAAAGCTCAACGAAGTTTCTACTAGTGCCATTCTCTTGCTCCTATTTCCCTTTTTACTAAGGGATAAGGCGAGGGCATAGCTTCACTCGTTGCCTCTAGGATGTATATCGACATGGAATGAACTTACAAAGTCTTTCTTACCAAGTTCTTTCCTCCGAGTAAGATGGCAAGCCTGTTGAATCAAATCACTATTTTCTCTCAAAAGGAAGAAGAGACGCTCTATGAAGTTTGGGAGCGATTCAAGGATGTTTTACGATTATGCCCTTACCATAGTCTTCAAAGATGGATGATTGTGCAAACATTTTAAAATGGAGTCACCCAACCATTGAGGTCTAGTATTGATGCGGCAACAGGAGATAGGGATGTTCATCGGTCCAAACCCGGACCGGACCGGACCGGGTTGGACCGAGGACCGAATAAGAGGAAAATTATGGACCGTGGACCGGACCGAATAGGACCGGGACCGGACCGAAAAAAATTGAACCGGACCGGACCGGACCGAATTGTCAACCTAGCAATTTTTTACGATATGAACATCTTATATTTATTTTCATATGAATAAATTCAACATATTTTCATCATGAAAAACAAATCAATATTCTTAAACGTTTGAGAAATTATAAGTTGCAAAAGAAAATTAAAATTGAACAAGTAAAAAGTCAATTTTCAAATTTTTTTTATTCGATCCTCGGTCCGGACCGGACCGGACCAAAGACCGAATAAAAAAATTTTGTGGACCGCGGACCGGACCGAATTCATTCAGTTCGGTCCGGTCCGGTCCGGTCTAGGCCGGTCTTCGGTCCGGTCTGGGTTTGGACCGAATAATGAACACCCTTAACAGGAGGTACTCTTATGAACAAAATTGAAGATGAAGCATACAATTGTATGGAAGAGATGACCCTTAACAATTTCGACTAGTCGTCTGGGATAGCCCAACCCAAGTGGGTTGGAGTTAAGCTGGAATTAGAAGCTATTTCTGTGCTTTCTTCTAAAGTTTATAGTATGTCTCAAAATGTGGACCGCTTGAATGTTAATTCTATTAGATCAAGTACCCCTTCCCCATCATGTGATATATGTTGATCAATGGATCATTTGACTGTGCATTGTCAAGTGGGTTGTCCTTTTGCCTAAGATGTAAGTGATCAGGTCAACTACGTGAGCAACTATTACCCTAGACCAACAAATGATCCTTTCTCTAACACATATAATTCAGGTTGGAAAAATCACCCTAGTTTCGTGTTAGGCGATAAATTATCGCATTTTACATGCCTTTTTCATCTAATTTTAGCTCATGTAATAATCTAATCTTTAGAATTTTTCTTGTTTTATTAAGTAATCTTTAGGATTTTTACTTGTTTTATTTACTTTTGTAGGTAACAAGTTCAATCGGGCAAGTGCCACAAAAAGGAGTGAAAAAGGGTCAAAAACGAACGGAAAAAGGGCGCGCAGGCAGAAAAACGGCATAGGCATGCCACCTGTCTAGTTTCGGCCTTTTTCGACTTCTATTTAAAGGGCTTGCTTTGTGATTTTTACGGGGGTTCGCTCGGGGTCACTTGGTGCTTCTCTCTGGCGATTCTTAGGTTAGATTGTAGGTTAGTT
>JACYFF010031954.1:82838218-82849052 GCA_017589665.1 Selenicereus undatus | reverse complement strand
AAGATTTGTAGAGCTGCTGTGAACACCAAGGCCACCTTGTTTGCTGGGGTTGTTCTTTGCATTACTAGAGTTTCGGAACCACATGCTTTACGTAGAGCTGATCTTGCTAGAGTCCAGGAACAACATGCTTTTACAATCGAGTTGTTCTTAATATAGAACCACCAAATAGAACCTGTTTTAAAGACTTGTTCTCACATGTAGTAAACCAGTTAATACAAAAAAGAAAACACCAGTTAGGCCTGTTTGGAGATCGTGTTTGGAGCAACATTACTTGGACAAATTTTCACACTTGGATTTGTTATCATCAAAACTTAATCAAAATAACTCAACAAATTCCCCCTTTTTGATGATGACAAACCAAGTGACCATATTGACAAAACAACACAAAAAAATTGAATGCTAATAGTGATCCACGTAAGTCATTTTCACTCTCCTTCATTCTCATATTCAATCAAAAGGTTTTTGTCAATTGGTTTCTCACTCTGCTTCCCCCTTTTGGCATCATAAAAAGCAAGAACAACATAAGGTAAAGTGTATAAAGCTTAAGAAACAACAAGCAAGAAAGACTGCAAGCAGATATTTCATTAATAATCAATGCAGTACCATTGCAACAAACCACAAAAACAGAGAACAAGCTTGACAATCAGGGGGCAGAGGGTGGTTTCGTTTGCAAAGGAGGAATGCTAGGGGCAAGAGTGGAGAGAAGAGCAAGCAAGTCGTCATGACGCTTGGCAGAGAGAGCTTGTTCCTCAGCAAGAGCAGCCTTAACAGCTGAGAGCTCATCCTTGAGGCGAGCATTGTCCTCAGGAACAGCCTCAAGCTTGATGGTAGGTTGCCCAGAAACAGGTGGTCGAGGTGTTCGACGACCCTGTTTGGAGACTGACCCTTCACCAACGTCATAGCCACACCCTAGCAGGGTGTCAATCCCAATCTCATCAATGATTTGGGCCGCCACTCTTCGTGTGAGCACTATCCCAAGGTGCTCAAACACCCTTGTCAGCAGAAACCCATACCCGAGATCATGAGTCCGGGTGGTGCTCGCAATTCGCCCAATGTGGCGAATCATGACTCCCGGAAGATTGATGGGTTCCTCCCTATCCAATAAGTCGATCAGGCACTGATCGAAAAGGTCTGCTGAGTTTCTCCCTTGACCCCTTGGAATCACGTTCTTAATGATGAACATGAAAAGGAGTTGGTGGAGAGGAATCAGATCGCCCTTTTTGACAGAAGAGGGTGTTCTCAGACCCTATTTGTGATTGAGGCGTTTTGACACCTCAAGGAGCCTGGCTGGTTCCAGGGCTGTTTTGTCCTCCCTCATATACACATCAAAGCCTTGTGAGGGCACTCCCAAAATGTTTCCAAGTGTGGGCGCATCAAGCTGGATGCTTTGCCCACTTACTGAACTTTTCACCACCCCGTCAGTGACTCTGCAGTTGGCCTAAAACTCAGCCAACTCAGGCACAGAACACCCCAACTGGGTGTTCGCAAACAAGTCAAGCCAGCCTTGGGTGCGAAGCTTGGTCAAGAACACCCCCAGACCTTGTTCCGCAAAGAAATTAACAGATACTACCTTCCCCTTGACGACATTGCGCTTAAGCAACTGCGCATGTCTGTCAGACATGGGAGAGGGAGTGAACTGTTTTGGGCGTTTGGAGGCAGGAACAGAGGTGGTAGTTTCTAGTAGGGGGGTTGTTCTGGGCTTTCGCTTGAGGGGTGTTTTCGCAGGAGAGGTCTTCACAGCAGGTTTAGTGGCTGGTTTAGGAGGTTGATCATCAGAGGACTCCGAAAACACTGGTGTCCCCTGTTTGAAGGTGGAGTCTTCAGAGTCAGAACTCGAGACCCCTGAGGAAATCTCCTCGATGATGGGAACAGAGAGTTTGGAGGATCTTGGCGTCGATCTGGAACCAATTCTCGCAGATTTGCGAGAAGGTTGAGAAGGAGGAGAAGAGGGAGTTAGAGAGGGGTGAGACCTTGGTTGTAGTCTTGTTCTTGGCGTTCGGGTACGCCTAGCCACCGTCTTTACCCTTTTCCTCTTCTCTCCAGTTCTAGAGACTAGAGGAACGGAGTCGTCCTTTTGGACAGGATTTTCTCCTGATTTCTCATCAGAGTCCTCCTTCAGATCGACGAACAGATCATCGAAGAACACATCCCCTGTTCTTTGAGTTGTTTCTAGGGGTGAAGAAGAACAGGGTTCAAAATCCCCATCAAATGTTTCTGAGTTTGTCAAGAATTGTTCTTGAAACCCCAGAGAACCAGCACCTGCTGCAGAGGAGATGGGACAAGGGATTGTCCCCACATACAGCATACAGCACTAACTCCCAACCAAAGGAGTAGGGAATATCGCACAAATCAAGCCCAATATTTTTGAGGTTTATCTGAGTGATATACCCGAAGGTTGTGTGGGTAATTGGGTGAGGAGGAGCCGAATTTGCAAGTATAATCATGCTATTGTTCTCAGAGAGGAGTGAGGAATCGGTTTTGGAAGCCATTAAAGCAGGATAGATTTTTGGGTTTTGAGGGTTTTGCTAGGGTTTTGAAGTTAAGAACAGGGTTGAGAGAGAGAGCAAGACAGGGAAGAAACACACACGAGGGCTTTTAAACTCCCTGCCCGTTAAGAAGGGCCATCTAGGGAATACCTAGAAGTTAAGCAAGCAGCAAGCATTAAACACAATCAATGCATACCTGATCTAGCCGCTTGTTCTTGAGTATGCTTCTCTCTTTCCAAGATATGTCATGATTACTCTTTCTCCATCTCCCAAGACAGCAGTATATCGTCACATTGGCACACAAGACTACACATATTCTTTAATCAAAAGCCACTGAAATAAGAACAATTTCAAACAAGAATATGGAACAGGTATTATGGGGTGTTTTTGTCAGCTTTGGTCAACCTCTGAGAACAGGTGTTCTCAGGGTGTTTTTACTAACCCCAACTCTAGCCTGTTACTCTCGAATTGATCCCGAGCTAGAGCCTTAGTGAATATATCAGCAATTTGATTATCCGTTGAGCAGAAATTCATAGAAATTAAACCTTTTTCAACATTATCTCTCAAGAAATGATGTCGAATGTCAATATATTTTGTCCTTTTGTGTTGACATGGGTTTTTGGCAATGTTAATAGCACTAGTATTGTCACAAAAAATAGGAATGCATCCAGTGTCAACACAAAAATCCTTACGCTGTTATCTTATCCACAACAGTTGAGCACAACATGAAGCTGCTGCAACATATTCAGCTTCTGTTGTGGACATGGCAACAGAATGTTGCTTCTTGGTAGCCCAAGATACCAAACAAGGTCCAAGAAAATGAGCCATACCTGAGGTACTCTTTCTATCAACTAGGAAACCTGCATAGTCAGCATCAGCATATCCAACAAGATCAAGATTGCAACCTCTAGGATACCATAGAGCTAAATCAGGTGTATGCTTTAAATATCTTAGTATCCGTTTAACAGCCTTAAGATGAGTCTCTTTAGGACTAGACTGAAAACGGGCACATAAACCAACACTAAAAATGATATCCGGTCTACTAGCGTTTAGGTATAGGAATGACCCAATCATGCCCCTATAGAGTTTCTCCTCAACTGAGGGACTCCCATTATCCACAACCAACTTGGTTGAAGGAGAAATAGGAGTGTCTATGGGTTTGGATGACTCCATCCTAAAACGCCTAAGTAGCTCCTTGATATACTTTTGTTGATGGATCATGGGGCCGTTTGGAGTTTGCTTGATTTGTAAGCCTAAGAAGAAATTAAGCTCACCCATCATGCTCATCTCAAACTCACTCCTCATCATATTTGAAAATTCATTGCATAAATCATGATGAGTCGCACCAAATATAATGTCATCTACATATATTTGGACAATCAATAGATGTTCCCCCTTAGATTTCAGAAACAAGGTATTGTCTACCTTGCCTCTTCTAAAATCATTTTCAAGTAAAAAGCTTGACAACCGTTCATACCAAGCTCTTGGAGCTTGTTTTAAACCATAAAGTGCTTTGTTAAGTTTAAAAACATGATTTGGGAAATCACCATTTTCAAAACCAGGGGGTTGTTTGACATACACGTCTTCTTTAAGGTATCCGTTTAGGAATGCACTTTTCACGTCCATTTGATATAGCTTGATTTCCATATGAGCAGCAAAGGCTATTAAGATTCGAATAGCCTCAATTCTAGCAACTGGTGTAAAGGTTTCTTCGTAATCAATCCCTTCTTCTTGGTTGTACCCTTGAACCACCAGCCGTGCCTTGTTCCTAGTAACTGTACCTGACTCATCTAGCTTATTTCGGAACACCCACTTGGTTCCAATGATTGTTCTCTCTGCAGGTTTAGGTACAAGGTGCCACACTTTGTTTCTTTCAAATTGATGAAGTTCTTCTTGCATAGCCGTGATCTAATCTGAATCTGCAAGAGCTTCATTCACACTTTTTGGCTCAATGTTAGAAAGAAAAGCATAGAAAGCACAAAAATTCTTAAGTTTAGATCTAGTTTGCACTCCAGTATTAATATCTGACAAGATTTGATCAAGAGGGTGCGAACTATGGTGCTTCCATGGTCTTGGATTAATTGGATCCACAGACACATGTTTTGTTCTAACTGAAGTGTGTGTAGGATCAGGCTCAAGAACACCTCCTGATCCTGTTTTTGCACCTGTTTGCGAACTGGTTCCTGAAGAACATGGTTCTGAACAGGGTTCAACGGTGTTTCCCCCTGTTTGAAGTTCACCTTGCCTGTCGCTTTGAGGAACAGCTTCTGTACCTATTTCCTTCAGGGTGTTCTCACCTTGTTTTTCTTGATTCAACAGCTCCTTTTGGACAAGACCTAATTCAAACTCTTCATCCTGTGCATTACTCTCATTCAAGGAGTTAGATTCATCAAAAAACACATGCACACTTTCCTCAACACACAAGGTTCTTTTGTTAAAGACTTTGTATGCCTTCTTGTGAGAGGAATAACTAAGAAATATTGCCTCATCACTCCTAGGATCAAACTTTCCTAAGGCATTCTTCCCGTTGTTATGCACGAAACATCTACAACCAAATGTTCTTAGATGCATAATGTTGGGTTTTCTGCCTTTAAGAAGTTCATAAGGAGTTTTGTTCAAAATGGGTCTAATCATGCATCTGTTTATAATGTAACATGATGTGTTCAAAGCTTCTGCCCAAAAGTTCTTAGGAAGACCACTAGCAATAAGCATTGTTCTAGTCATGTCTTCTAAGGTACGATTTTTTCGTTCAACCACCCCATTCTGCTGGGGTGTTCTTGGGGTTGAGAAGTTTTTATCAACACCATGTTCATTACAAAATTTTGTAAAGCTTGCATTTTCAAATTCAGTACCATGATCAGACCTCAAGCTAACCAATGATTGTCCTACTCTCTTTTCAATCTTTTTGAGAAGGGCAATAAAATTTTCAAAAGTTTCATCCTTGGAGGCCAAGAACAGGGTCCAAGTAAATCGAGAGTAATCATCCACTATTACAAGCACATACCTTTTCCCTCCTCTACTAGCTATCCTCATGGGACCACATAAATCAATATGCAATAACTCAAGAGGTCGGGTAGTGCTTACACACTTTTTAGATTTTAAAGAAGATCTGACTTGTTTTCCTTTTGCACAAGCTTCACATACCTTGTCATCATTTTACTTGATGGAAGGTAGTCCAACAACCAAATCCTTGGAAACAAGTTTATTTAACAAGGACAGACTTGCATGACCTAGTCTCTTGCGCCATAGCATTATATCATCATTTAATGCATTTAAACAAGTCAGATTATTTTGGGGGAGAGTGGAAATACTAACTTTATAAACATTTTGACATTGCTTCCCCCTCAACACAACATCTCCTGTGTCATCATTCACAACCAAGCAACGTGTTTTTGAGAACAGTACTAGGTTGTTCTTGTCACACAGTTGGGACACACTTAACAAATTGTGTTTTAACTCATCAACTAAGTGCACATTATCAATTGAGTGGGAGAGAGTTTTACCAATATTACCTATACCGACAATTGTCCCAGATTTGCTGTTTCCAAATGCTACACTCCCACTATTCAAAGCTGTAAGTGAGAGAAAATTTGATTTTTCACCAGTCATGTGCTGTGAACACCCACTATCAACAAACTACAACTGCCTGTTTTTAAGGGTGTTGGTGGGGTTGTTCGTAAGGTTGTTCTCTCTCACTTCAGCCTGCAAAACAAATCACGGGTTAGTTTTGGGAACCCAGATCCACTTGGGTCCCATTCTTTTAGACATGTAAAGCTCATATTTTCTAATCCAAATTTGTTTCACATACCTTTCATTCTTTTCATTGGCATGTTTTCTTAAAGGGCAAGTGTATCTATAATGACCCGTTTTACCACAATGAAAGCAAACGATGTTTTCAGGTAATCCCACATACTTCCTATGTATTGGGTAAACGGTCCGTTTAGGCTTATATCCAAGTCCCTTTTTGTTTCGACTGTGGTGAGTGTTTAACCAATCAAGGGCTTGTAAGGACTTGTTCGAACGCTTGGTCGTGGCAAGTTCGGTTTCCAGTTTTTCTATATTAGCATGCAAGCTCTTGTTCTCTTTGAGCAAGTCTTCAACCATTCCTTCCACCTCAAAGAGTTTTTCTTCCACTCGAGTATAATCTCCTTCTTTTATAAAGAGATTTTCTTTGAGCATGTTAATATTTTTATGTAAACCAAGTTTTTCATTTTTAAGAATTTCATTTTCAGGCTCTAGGTCACGAACTTCTCTTTTTAGATCAGCACAGGTGTCTATCACATTATATAGAAGTTCTTCTAAAGTAGCTTTGTTAAGACCATGTACCTTGTTCTTGAGATCTGAGAGGCTGATTGTTGATTCATCATTTGAATCTGAATCACTTTGTGCCATCAGTGCTACACCCTCTTCTTCAGCTTCAGATTCTCCTTCATCCTCAGAGGAATCTCCCCAAGCATCCAGCATAGCTCTCGAGAAACGCTTGCCCAGATTGTTTACAGGGTATTTTCGACCCTGTTTTCGAGGTTGTTCGGGCATCTGATCTTCTCGAAGCAGAGGACAATTTTTGATTAAGTGATCTGGTTTGCCGCACTTGAAACACCCTGTGAGCTGTTCTTTGGGGGTGTTTCTGGACTTACTGAAGTTTTTTCTTTTGTTGCTTTCCTTGACCTTTTTGAAGAATTTCTTGAATTTTCTGGTCATTAGGGCCATGTCTTCATTTTCAAGGTCAGAGTCAGTGTCCTCATGTGCTTTCAAGGCAAGCCCACGATCCTTCTTCTGCTCCTCTTTTTGTTGTGAGTTCTTTCTGAGTTCATAGGTTTGAAGATTGCCAATCAACTCGTCGAGGGTGATCTTGTTCATGTCTTTAGCCTCTTGGATGGCTGTCACTTTGGCCTCCCACATACGAGGTAAAATTCTGAGGATTTTCCTCACCAACTCTTCAGTGGTGAAAGACTTTCCCAGAGATTTTAATTCATTTGTGATGTGGGTAAACCGTGTGTACATATCCATCACAGTTTCACGATCACCCATATCAAACAACTCATATTGTCGCATAAGTAGCTCAATTCTAGATTGTTTAACTTGACTCGTACCTTCATGAGCAACTTGCAGGGCGTTCCAGATAGCTTGGGCTGATTCACACTCAGAGATGCGAGTGTATTCATCTGGACCTAGGCCGAAATATAATAGCTTCTTGGCCTTAGCATTCTTTTCCATTTTCTTATAATCTTCAGCATCAAACTCTTTGGGTTCCTTGGGAATCATCTTGCCATCTTCAAGCACCTTGCTGGGAACAAGGGGCCTGTTCTTGATGAGCATCCATGACTCATAATCTTCTGCCTGAATATAGTTCTCCATCCTATTTTTCCACCAACTATAATGTTGGCCGTTGAAATAGGGTGGACGAGCAATGGATTGCCCTTCAAGAATTCCTTGTGGTGTACTCATCTTCAGAATCTCTCAAGGTGTTAGCCTTTTGAAAGAGAACCTACTCTGATACCACTTGTTGAATTAGTGAGTATTCTACCACAAGAGGGGGGGTGAATTGTGGTGTCTGATTTTCGCGTTGTAAATAACAAACACCCCTATGACTTGTTTGCAGAGGGTGTTCTCAGATATACCAAATGCGAAAATCACCAAGATAAATGCGGAAAAATAAAGCACACACAATTTTTACGTGGAAAACACCTCTAGCCCAACTGAGGTGTGAAAAACCACGACCTACCTCATGTACGATTTAACCACTTCACTAAACCGGGCTTAACTCGTTACAATTGTAACACACCTTGTTACAACCTTGCAACCACGTAATCTCCTTCTCTAAGGAAGATTACACCACGTCCAAATCTCACCAGATAGGACACGTCCAAAGTACGCACGACTAGGACACACTCTTTCACTATTGATTGATCTGAGATCAAGGTCAACAAACACCTCACTGGGGTGCTTCTTACTAAGCAGATGTAAGGTACAATGAAGATCCTATTATGCCAATATATCGAAAGCTTGGTTTAAACACAACTTGAGTTGGTTTTTCTTTTCTCAAGAATACTTCAAAAACTCTTCTAGAAAAACCTCTTTTTGAAATTTCCTATATGTTGTGTGTTTCCAGGTTTTCACTCTTTGCTTTCTTTTTCTTCCCTTTTCTCTCAATGTCTCAGTGTATGTGTAGGTGAAAGGGCTGAGCTTTTTATGTAAAAAAAACCCAACGGTCAAAAACCAAGGAGAAGAGAAGAATTCAGCTAAGTTTGGAAAAGGATTTTCAAGAGAGATATTCCCAACGGCTAGTGGCAAGTTTTTCCAAGTTATAAGGTATTTGTTATCTCAAGAGATAACCCTTATCTTTTCATAGCCGT
This sequence comes from Selenicereus undatus, assembly GCA_017589665.1. Taxonomy (NCBI): domain Eukaryota; kingdom Viridiplantae; phylum Streptophyta; class Magnoliopsida; order Caryophyllales; family Cactaceae; genus Selenicereus; species Selenicereus undatus. The sequence continues at coordinate 82,840,210 of JACYFF010031954.1, read as the reverse complement.
GAAGAAGATTCAAAAGCAACCAGAAATCTTCAGTTTTGGGATTTTTTATCGAATCCGAAAATATGGGCAAAGGAAAATATTTAGATTTGGCAAATTCCCCAAAAACTATTTTCGCCACTCTCCCATAATATATTCAAGGAATATCCTTTCCAGAAAGATAGCAATCTTGGGGTTTAAGAAAAGTATACTGGAGATTTTGGCCAACCGAAATGAATTTTCAAAGATAACCGAGTATGACCACTTCCGTTCAGAACCACCCTAGGCACCCTGTTTGCAGGGTTGTTCGCAACTGGTGTTCTGAAGTACTTAGTGCGAATACCGATTCAAGAGGTGTTTAAAAAGCGTTTTCAATATTGGCATATTAACAAGAGTCTAAATAAATAAAACCTATATACCCAAGACTTCTTGTTTTGAACCAGTCATCTTGTCTAAGATTTGTAGAGCTGTTGTGAACACCAAGACCACCTTGTTTGCTGGGGTTGTTCTTTGCATTGCTAGAGTTTCGGAACCACATGCTTTACATCGAGCTGATCTTGCTAGAGTCCAGGAACAACATGCTTTTACAATCGAGTTGTTCTTAATATAAAACCACCAAGTAGAACCTGTTTTAAAGACTTGTTCTCACATTTAGCAAACCAGTTAATACAAAAAAGAAAACACCAGTTAGGCCTGTTTGGAGATCGTGTTTGGAGCAACATTACTTGGACAAATTTTCACAATTGGATTTGTTATCATCAAAACTTAATCAAAATAACTCAACAGGCAGTGATGAAATTCATTGATTGAGATTTTTTAGAATCGATTCAAGAGTGAGAATGATTTTTATTATGATTTTGAGCTTGATGAAAATCGTTGTTTGGTTAGTTTCTTCTGGCGTTACAAGTAGATGTTTGAGGATTATAAGTTATTTGGTGATCTGGTTGTTTTTGACACAACATATCGTATAAATAAGTATGACATGGTTTGTGCTCCTTTTGTTGGCATGAACCATCATTCTAAAAATGTCATGTTCGGTTGCGGGTTTCTTCTGAATGAGAGAATTGAGTCTTTTGAATGGTTGTTTCGGGTGTTTTTGAAATCTATGGGTGACAAATTTCCATGTACTATTATGACTGATCAGGCTTTTTCTATGGCTGCCGCGATAGAATCAGGTTTTCCTGGTGTTCAGCACAGGTTGTGTTGTTTTCACATTATTGAAAATTCAAGAAAGCATATTAGAGCATTGAGGGAAAAGGAAGGTTTTACAAAATTGTTTAACAAAATTTTGATGGATTGTGATATGAAGCATGAATTTGATCATTTTTGGAAAAGGTACTTGATATTATTATTGCTTTGTCACTTGTATTTATCTGAATAGTTTTTGTTTTTCTGGTTTGGTTATTTTGATATTTGTTCAATAGGTTGATTCCTTTTCATTCATTGAAACTTATATTATTATTTATTAGATATTTTAATATTCACTTTGTACGTCATGGTTAATTGGTGACTTATTGTTATTCATTGGTTCATATGATGTTGTTCATTTCTATTGTTTATAATGTTCAAGCATTTTGTTCATTGGATCTTATGGTGTTGTAACTTTTAGGTTAGTTTTTAAAATGGATTATCTACATACATTATTTACTATATTGGTATTCATTTGTGTTACTTGTGCAAAATATTTCTAATATCTATTTATTTGTATAATTTTAAGGATGGTGACAATGTATGATTGTGGTGGCAATCGTTGGCTGAACAATCTTTATTCATTAAGGAAAAAGTGGTGCCCTGCTTTTTCAAAGAAGAAATTTTCAGGAGGAGTATTATCTTCACAAAGGAGTGAGAGCATGAACAACTCAATAAAAAGGCGGTTGCATGCAACTGCTAACTTGTGTGACTTCTTCAACATTTTTTGTGGTGTTGTGTCGGAGTGGAGGGAAAAGAAAAATGGTGAAAATCACAAACTCTCTAAGGGTAATGTTGAGATGGCCTTTCCGTCGGTAAGTTTGTTGA
>JACYFF010031954.1:82744919-82788222 GCA_017589665.1 Selenicereus undatus | reverse complement strand
AATAATAATAATAATAATAATAATAATAATAATAATAATAATAATAATAATAAAACAAAAGTAATCCTACTTTGAGAGGAGGGGGTGCGTGAAGAGGGTGAGGAGCTGATGATGATGATGATCGATGATGATGGTCAAGGTGGCTGATGATGGTGACGATGCTGATGACGATGAAGATGGATGATGGTGAGGATGACGACCGAAGATGACGATGCTGATGCTGATGACGTGCTGTGATGATGAAGGTGGTGGCTTATGACGATGATGAAGGGGCTGATGTTGATGATGAAGCTAATGAAGATGATGAAGCTCGAAGCAAGAAGGTGATGGCTTTGGAGGAGATGATGATGCGTTTGAGGAGAAGAAGGGGGGATGATGATGATGATGGTAGAGAAGGAGAGGGGGTAGTAGATGATGGGTGCATGAAGAGGGTCCTAAAGTTGGGAGGTGATGGGTGTGTATTAATAGGGTGAGGGTTTAGGGTTTTTGTTTAGGGTTTTCTTCTCCCTTCTTCCTCAGGTTTCTTCTTCCCCAAGACTTCTAGCTTTTCACCAACTATTGAAACCCTAACCCAATGTAATAATTATGAAAATAATAATTTTCATAATTATTGTTTTTGAACCGTCTTGTAGCCAAGTGTATAAAACCCGAGTTTCTACGTCCTCTCTTCTCATCTTTATTAAATTAACACTAACCCTGGAAAAATATATAAAACAAAACAAATTAAATGAAATAATATATATAATATACTCAAAATAATTATAAAAAAAATGCATGATTTTTGACTCAACAAATTCCCCCACACTTAGACTTTGGACATCCTCGTGCAAGGAAATCTTATACTCGACCTAAAAACTTACCCTCTTTCTTTCTTATAAAGTCATGCATAACTATGATGTTCATACTGGGCTTTGGCTTGCTTTAGAAAAATAGTTTTATTGCGTTAATTAGTTTTTTTTTTTTTTTCAATAAGTGAATACACGCTAAACATCCAACTATCCTTAGAGAGTTTATTCATCAACCTCACAACATTTTCATAATGAAGTAACAAGATCAATAATTATCCATCTCTTTTTTATTATGCATACACCAATCAAGACGTCGAAAAAGAATTTAAGATAGAAAAATTTAGGCATGGTCTAGCTATAGAGACAATTGAACTAGGCTGAATAACTTCATTAAATTGATCCTAAACTTGCCTTGTATTTATTTTCCTCTTCTTCTTCTGTTCAAACTCCACTTGCGCACATATTCGAGGCCCATTTAGGGTCTTAGAAATTAAACACTCCCTGTCTCACACTCACCCAAATAGAGGTGCTGGAGTAAGTAAATCATTCTCATCTTATTATTTCTTTATTTTATTGGTTCCCTTGTATGGGAAACAAGCTTTCCAGTGGCAATATTGCCTCAAAGGGTAACACCCAGTAGCGCATGCCTTAAAGGGGTACTTGTCATTCCCAACTTTGACTCTCTTTTCCCTTTTATTTCTTTTTCATAGATGAAAAATAGACAAGTAAAATCACAATTTTAATGAGTTATTCAACTAATTCAATAGTCTAGGAGATGGGCCATGCCATTTTATTGCCTTTGAATCGGATATATTACATGACCAAATAAGATGGATAATCAAGAGAGTTGTTCAATAAAAAGATGTATGAGGATCAACTCAAACTTCTCTAAAGGATAGCTATTATGCCTAGAAGTCTTCACTTATAAAAGAATAAACTATAAAATAGCTAATAAAACAAAAAAAATTTCTAACCAAGCAAGCCTAGCATAAACTCATATCATACATTATTTATAAGAAAAGATTTTATTTTATTTTTTGATTTTCTACTTTTTTTTTCAAGAATAAAAATTGTAGGAATTAAATGCAGGATGCACCCCCCCCCCCCACTTAATTCATGCATTGTCCCTAATGCATACAAAAAGATAGAATCAATGAAAACAAAAGCAAAAGTAAATAGGAACTTCCCTGAAAACGTTAGGTTGCCTCCGAACCAGTGCCATTGTTTACAGTCATTGGCTCGACTTTATGAAGCTCATGGATCCTCAAGTTAGATCTCTTCTATTAAACATACCTAGTCTCCTTCATAGAAATGCTTTAGCCTGTGACCATTCACTTTGAAAATCTTGCTAGTAGCAAAGGATTTAATCTCTACAGCACCATGGGGATAATTCTTTACTACTTCAAAAGGTCCTAACCACCTAGAGTTTAACTTACCAGGAAAAAGTCTCAGTTTAGAATTGAACAATAGTCCTTTCTCACCCACCTGAAATTCTTTCCTAATAAGTTTGGCATCGCGAAATGCTTTGGCCTTACCCTTGTAGATGACCTAATTGTCATAGGCTACTGAGCGTATCTCTTCTAGTTCTTGCAATTGCAATTTGCGCTCTTTCCCTGCTAACTGATAATCAAGATTGCACTGCTTCACAACCCAATATGATTTATGCTCTATTTGTACAGGGGGGTGACACGGTTTCCAAAGACTAATCTGTAGGGTGACATACCAATTGGAGTCTTCTATGCAGTCCTGTAAGCCCAAAGAGCCTCCTCTAGCCGAAGGCTCCAATCCTTCTTACCTGGCTTAACTACCTTTTCAAGGATGCCCTTAATATCTTTATTAGAAATTTCAGCTTGGCCATTAGTTTAGGGATGATAACTAGTAGATACCTTAAGAGTTATATGATATTTAGCTAATAAGGCACCTAGAGTTTTGTTACAAAAATGAGTCCCCCTATCACTGATGATCGCTCTTGGCACTCCATATTGATGCAAAATTAGAGATTTAACATGTTTCACCACAATCTTAGCATCATCAGTCCTAGTGGCCACAACTTCTACCCATTTGGATACATAATCAACAATCACAAGAATATAGGTATATCCAAAAGAAGGGGGAAAAGGTCCCATGAAATCAATGCCCCATATATCAAAAATTTCACAAACAGAAATATTATACAAAGGCATTTGATTCCTCCTTGATAAGTTTCCAGTCTTTTAGCACACTTCACATCTTTTACAGAATTCATAAGTGTCACTAGAGATAGTTGGCCAATAAAAACCACACTCAAGCACTTTATGTGATGTTCTTTTAGGTCCAAGGTGTCCCTCACTTTCTGAAGAATGATGGAAGGTTAGAATAGAATGAATTTCACTATCATCTACACATCGCCTTATAATCTGGTCACCACAAAACTTCCATAAATATGGCTCATCCCAAACATAATATTTGGATTGAGCTCTTATTTTCTCTTTTTCAACTCTAGTCAACTCAATGGGAAAAGTTTTGGTGACTATATAATTTACAATATCAGCATACCAAGGCAATCTACTAGTTATAGCATACAGAGTCTCATTAGGAAAACGATTAGTAAAAGGGCTACCACTCTCCCCTGTTTCCAATCTACTCAGATGGTCAGCAACTAAATTCTTAGCCCCAGGCTTATCTCTAATTTCTAGTTGAAATTCTTGCAACAATAACATCCATCTAATTAACCTGGGCTTAGAATCTTTCTTTTCCAATAAGTGTTTGAGAGCAGAATTATCAGAATAAACAGTAACTTTAACACCTAACAAATAAGGACATAACTTTTCAAGAGCAAAAACAATAGCATACATCTCTTTTTCTGTAGTGGTGTAGTTACACTGTGCAGGGTCAAGAGTTCTAGAAGAATAGTATATTACATGAGGTACCTTCCCAACTCTTTGACTTAGAACTGGCCCTACTGCCTTATCACCAGCATCACACATTAACTCAAAAGGTAAGGCCCAGTTTGGGGGTTGCACAATAGGAGGGGAAGTCAATGTTAACTTCAACTGATCAAAAGCCTTCATACAATTCTCATTAAAATCAAAAGGGACATCTTTTGCCAGCAAGGCACATAAAGGAGAAGCAATCTTAGAAAAATCCTTGATGAGCCTCCTATAGAATCCTACATGTCCTAAGAATGAAAAAACATCTTTGACACACTTTGGATAGGGTAGAGACTGGATGATGTCAACTTTAGCTCTATCTACCTCTAATCCCCTCGATGACACTACATGTCCCAGTACTACCCTCTGCCATGAAAGACCACACCTATAGGTCATCACCTTTGAATTCTTGAGTACCTTGCATGTTGAGGTTACTCGAGGTCCTCAATGTCAAGTGGGATATGTTTCATTTTATTTGCAAGGAAAGTTCTATGAATTGAACCTAAGTGCATTAAATGATGTGTTTGGTTTTCCCCTTAGTTTGGACTTGCCATGGCACAAAGTCCCCCAAGAATTTAACCCAAATGCATTCTAGCATTAGATTTTGGGGGATCATAGGTACAACAATAGTACTTGTAAGGCCACTCTCATTAGGAATACTTGTATACGTGTGGCCCAACGCATGCTTTCTTGTGGTGTTTTTGCTAGGGATGATAGTTTGAATGTCCCTCGATTATCTAAGCTGTACTTTTTGTCCAGTATGATGAATGGTGATAGGATTAACCCTGGTCTTTCTTGGGTCGTCAATTGTATAAGTGCAGCTACGAGTACTATAAGTAGGATAGCCATTGGAGGTCTCACGACCTCCACTGCTCGGTCTTTGGGAGTTGAGCCTAACCTTGAGGATAGAGTTTCGGGGTCTAAGTGGCTTGATAAAGCCGCTTTTAAGCAAATGAAATTCTGTAAGGTTGAGGCTAGGCGTTTGTGTTGGGTCAACCCTGGGAACTGGCTTTTTCCACCTCCTTATGTTAAGTGAACCACTTTACTTCATCGGGTTGACCTTGTTCACTCCACAGCCTCCTTGCCCTCCTCTCTTCTGATTGCTTCTTCACTCTCTGTCGTCCCTTTTCTTTATATGTGCTTGCATCGAGCACAATGCTTTGTCCAAGCATTGGGGAATTTCGAGTTATGATGGTGTCCGATGCTAGGTATTTTCGTTTGAGTACGTATATATATTGTACATGATTGCATTTAGAGTTGCTTTTTAGGATTAACCTTGCGCAGCTAGGGCATGTCCTTAGAGCATTTAGTTTTATTCTCGCAGTTTTGCATTTCTTGTGCATTAGAAGCATGACATTTAGGGTGGATTTGCATTGTAGGTTTAGCTTCATATAGGACGACATTTCCGATAAAAACCCAAAAAAAATTCCCAAAAGTAAAAATTTTGAAAAAAAACACTACCAATGATGAACTTTGTCGACTAGGTAGTCTTCTTTGGTTTAGAATGACGCTTTGACATGCCCTATTGTGAATAAAAGTGCTTGAAAATGAGTTTGAGAATTGTGTGCTTCATATTTTAACCATGTGTAGAGTGCAAATTGATTTCCCCATGATTCTCTGCATAAATGTTGGCATGTGGATCCAAATGAGCTAATTATGACGTTGTTAGACGTTCAATGAGGCTTTGAGCTTATAATGACTAATTTATCAATTTTACTATTTTTGGCTTTTGTTGTGTGACTCTTCTCATATGTCCTTTCTCTAGAACTTACTTTGACTCTCATTCAAGATCACACTTAGCGTATGCATTTAAACAAAATGTTTGAGACATTTTTTGATTTGATAAACCCCAAAGACCAAATAACCACCCTTGTTATACATGATATACGCCTTACTAGCCCCTTTGAGCTTTAACCCATGTTTATTGATGTGGCCCTTCATACATGGCCTTCGCCCAAATGCATATCTTACCACTAAGCTAAGACTAGAAAGATTGTCACCTCTTAATGTTTTTATTGGGAGTTAGCTTAGAGTATTGAAATCTTTTGGTGGTTCGGTTTGGTTCGTTGGTGAAGGGATTCGTGTTCTTTTTTCATATGAGAGATCCCTTATTTTGTTATAAAATGATTGGAGAAGGGTTTAAAAAAGGGGGGAAATAAAAGGAGTTTGATGTTTATTTTCATGGCCAAATCCCTTAAAAAAAAAGAGAAAAAAAATGAACAAGTGAAGGAAAAAAAAAAGAAAATCAAAGGGTGAAAGGTCAATAAAGGGTTTGGCCCTGTTGGATTGTATATTATTGTTTTTGAATTTCAACTCTATTCTGCTCATTTGATTGCATAAGGAGATATGCTTATGCATTTGAGTTTTAATGGTTTGAGGAGAGTATTTCATTAGACCGTTGGGGGAGTTTAGCTATTAGTCTTTTGCTTTTAGCTCTACATTCCCAACAATATTTGTTCCCCTCTTACCTTCACCCATAGCCCGTGACAACCCATGTAAGCTCCTCATGATTTTCTAATATGTATTGCATACTAGTGATGGTGAATTGGGAAGTTTTAGTGAGCTTATGGTAGATTTTAGTCATTGGAATGAGAATTAAGGGCACCTTACTACATAGTAAAGCACATTAGTGAAGATTATCACATGACTAAAGTGAGGCTCCACCGGATTTTCCTAACTCTATCCATTTCATGTGCTGATGTGATTGTATTAGACGATTTGGGTGATTGATTCAAACTTTGACACTATGGTCTTGATAAATGATTAGAGTATACTTCATTTTGGGGTCATTTTGCTGTATTTTTTGGGAGAATTATGAACTTCATATTATAATCTATACTCTTATTCCCATTTTACGATTGGGTATTGCTCTTTTCTGTGTTTTGCAAGTTTTTTGGACCTTTTTCCCTTGCTTTGACCCCAATTAAGTACGTTTTGACTCCCCACAGATGCCCCTAAGTCACCATTCCTGTGGAAAAGAAAGAAGACCCAAAGAATTTTGAGAAAGAGGCAACCACAGACGGTCCTTGGTGAGCTTGAAACTGCTTGCCTCTTTGTCTTCCTTCATCTTCTGGTTGAGGATGCCCGAATTCGTCCTTTAAAAGGGTTTCTTTGCTGCAGAAGAAGGGGAGCCAAGGCATATATCACTAATCTCTATCTCATTTCTATCATTAGTTTTAGGAATCTTAAGTTTTCTTTAAAGCAAGGGCGGGAATTGAAATGGAAGATTGCCGCTTGGAGATTGGGAAGTCATTGAAGACCACCATTGTTGCTAAGCTTTCATTCCTTCTAATCTCTTCATAAACTCTTGTTTAGACGTTGTTAATTTCAATTATGTATGAGTAGTTCTACTTAATCTAGGGACTTGTCAACCAAAGTATTTATGTTGGATATTTAATTTTCATTATTTGTGAATTATTTAAATTGGTTTGATTGAATTTTAGCTTGTGAATGAACAGTTGTGAGTAAATTTTTGGCCAGATTTGTATGCTTATGCTAGATAGTTAACTGAAGTACTGAAAGGTGAAACTCACTATTACAACAACAAGTTAGAACTTAATTTAAAAATTCTTGGAAGAGAGTTGTTTGTTGAGAGGAAATCCTAGCAATCAAAAATCTATGACCAAGACTAAAAACAAGGACATTTGAAGGAATGTTAATTGGATCAGTTTAGGCAATTCAGTTTGTTTCGAATGAAAAATTGAATTTTTAGTTTGATTGCGCTCCTTTAAATCATTCAAATCTAGGTAAAAGGCATATTTAAGTCCAACGATCCACCCCTTTACTAGGCGAAACAATTCCCTAGATGTTTTTAATTTGATTGAATTTTCCGAAAGTTAAATAGTGATAGTTCAAACAACCCATTGGAATTTAGTTGCATAGACTTTTTTATAATAGGTCAAAACTCAATAGATTACATTTGGTCTCTGTGGGAACGATATTTAAACTATACTACAACACCTGTGCGCTTGCGGAAATATCAAGTTTTTGATGCCATTACTGGGGACCAATTTGTGGATATTGAGTTCGCCTATTTAGCTTGAATATATATTTTTTTGTGTTTTTCTTTTTCTCTGTAATTTCATGATTTGTGTTGGTAGTGTTTTTTGGCAATCTTTGCAGGATTTCTCCTCTTATAAGTTCCTTTCCATTGGAATTCGATCTGGAAATAGAAAGGACTTTTCGCTCTAGGAGGAAGAAGTTGAAGTTAGAGGAGCAAAGGGCCCAAGCTTAAGAAGCCTCTTCAATAATGGAGGGGTGAGGAGATACCAAAGAAAGACTCATTGGGATTTTGTCATCCCGGGAGTCCAAGGCATTGCCTCTATTATTTCTCAACCAAATGTGGAAGCCCACATCTTTGAGCTCAAGCCGGCTCTTGTTTCCATGGTGCAACAATCCCAATTTGGAGGCACCCTGCTAGAAGGTCCCAACTTATACCTCTCAGTATTCTTAGAGGTATGCGACACATTGAAGCTAAACGGAGATTCTACCCACGCTATTTGATTGCGGCTATTTTCCTTTTCACTTAGGAACAAGGTATGGCTTCATTCTTTGCCTTCTGAATGCATCACAACATGGGATGACCTCACCAAGGTTTTTCTTTGCAAAATTCTTTCGTCATAGCAAGACAGCAAGTTTGACAAACCAAATCAACACTTTCACTCAAAGAGAGGATAAGTCACTATATGGAACTTGGGAGCGTCTTAAGGACCTATTTACGCTATGTCCACATTATGGGCTCCAACAGTGGATGTTAGTGCAAGCCTTCTACAATGGAGTCACTCAACTGGTGAGGTTTACTATAGATGCGGTGATAGGTGGCACACTTATGAACAAGGCGGAAGACGAGGCTTAAAACCTTATTGAGGAGATGATGCTAAATAACTACCAATGGTCCAATGAGAGAAACTAACCCAAGAGGGTTAGAGGTAAGCTAGAACTAGATGTTATCCCTATGCTTTCCGCTAAAGTAGATGCCATATTTTAAAGGTTAGAACGATTGAATGTTAAGTCTATTAGTTCAAGTACCCCTTCCCCATCATGTGAATTCAATGGGTCTATTGATCATTTGACTGCGAATTATAAAGTTGGGACTCCATTTGCCCAAGATGCAAGTGACTCAGTTAACTATGTTAACACTTATAACCCTAGTCCTACCAATGACCCATTTTCTAATACATACAATCATGGTTAGAGGAATCGTCCCAATTTCGCCTATAGCTCTAACACCCCTCATATGCCTTAAATGAATTTTAAACCACCCCCTGGATTTCAAGGCCCACCTTACCCTTAACAAACACCTTAAAATCCAATTTTGAGACAATGATGGAGAGTATACTTTGGGGGGTAGCAAAAGAAGATTAGTATATTAAGCAACTAGCCTCTAAGGTTGATGTGCGTATTACTCATAATAAGATGTTAGAAGCTCAAATTGCCCAACAAGCTACCTCTTCATCTGGACCCTCGGGTAGACTTCCTAGTAAGCCCGAGCCAAACCCCTGTGAGTAGTATAACTGTGTTACCTTGAAAGGAGGATTAGAGGATTCTAAGGGTACGGAGCTTGAGGAGGGTGGAGAGCTGCATAGAACCAAGAGTGAGGTGAAAAATGTTGAGATTGAGACCTTACCCTTTGGAGGGCTAAGTAATGTGGTGGTACCTGAAGAGTTTCTCCCTAAACTTAAACACCCAAGAAGCTTTTCTATTCCTGACATGGTCTGTAAGGTGAGGATTGATAGGGCCTTATATGATCTTGGTGCAACTGTCAGCTCTTTAAGGGAATTTCAAAAACTCTGTTTCCCTATCTGATTGTTAAATGTTTTTTAGCTACTAATGTCTTCCCTGAAAAGGTTGTGAATAAATTTTTAGTTTTAATATTGCTTAGGGGTAGGCAATGGTTTTAAGAATGTGCTTCATTTTAGGGTCAATTGATAGCATTCCCTAAGGGATTTTGTGTTTAAGCATATGATTTACACCCCTTTTTCTATTTTACACTTGGATATGCTTCTTTGACGCATTTTGCAACACTACTAAAAAAGTTCATATTAACGACGGAACTCGGCGACGAAAAATATTAACGACAGATTTCGCGACGGAAATGACGACGGATAAATAGCTTCACAAAAAAGTCAGATTGGACGACAGATATGGCGACGAAAATTTAAATCCGTCGCTGAAATTGCCGTTAGGCGACGGAATTTCCGTCTCCACAAAATTATTTTTTTTTTTAAAAAGTGGCGACGGAATAAATATTTTTTAAAAAAAAAAACTTGGCGACGGAATTTCCGTCGCCAATTTTAAAAAAATATAATTTTTTTTTCTAAAAAAGGTGGCGACGGAATTTTCGTCGCCATTCCGTCGCCACCCCATTTAAATGAAACCAGCTTCTGGTTTCATTTCACTACAGCCCGCGTCGAGGAGAGAGAGAGAGCGACCAAGAGCTCGCCGCGAGCAGCGCCAGAGCCCCCCCGCCGTGCCCAGCCACTGCTGCCGACCGTCCGCCCCTCCTGCCGTCACCGGTCACCTCCCCTTGCCGTCCGCCGCCCTCAGCCACCCCCCACCGCCGGTTTTTTGAAGTTAATTGAGGTATTTTTCTCACCTAAACAACTTGAAATTTCTACAAATTTTTATATTAAATTGTTAGAATTTTATAGTTAGTACATATTTATGTTGAAATTTGGTGTTTGTGTGAGATTATTGGTTTAATTTGGTTCAAGATTGGGGTAAATGCGATTTAGGGTTTAGGCTTGGTAGTTTGAAGTTAAAGTTTGATATATTGGTGGAATGAAATGGTTTCATTGATAATGTTGTTGAAATGTGCAATTTGTGTGAGGTTATTGGTCTAATTCGTTACAAGAATTTGTTAAATGCGATTTAGGGTTGAGGTTTGGTAGTTTAAAGTTGAAATTTCATATGTTGGTGGAATGAAATGTTTTAATTGATAATGTTGTTGAAATTTGGTTGGAGATTTTGCTCAATGCAATTTAGGGTTTAGGTTTGGTGATGTGAACTTGAAAGTTGATATGTTGGTGGATTGAGACACTTTAGTTTATTATTTTGTTCAAATGTGATGTTTGTATGAAGTTGTAACTCATATTAGTTTTGTGATGTTCGTGAGAATGTAAGTGTATTTATCACGTAGTTGTAATATTTTTTTTTTTTGGTGCATGTGGAAATTTTGAAGTAAGCAAAAAAAATATATAATTGCGTAATTTATGTACTTATTATAATTTTGATTAAAATTGATCCTTATCAAATACTTTATGTGGTTATTGTTATTTGAGCAGAATATGAACGGTCATCCAGATTATAGGTGGATGTATAATAGATTACTGCATGATCGTAGTGGTTATACGCAAGAATTTCTGGATGGAGTAAACGAATTCGATCAATTCGCACGTACACGGACAGAGTTTTTGAATGGGGGAAAGTATAGATGTCCTTGTGCGAAATGCAGAAATAGGGTGTACTTGACACCTGATGAGGTCAAGATGCACCTTATGTATAAGGGTTTTGTGCAATGGTATTGGTTTTGGATAAGTCATGGGGAAATAGAACCTCAGGAATATGGTTGTGGGTATCAAAATAGTGAAATTTTCGAAGTTGGAGGTTCAAGTCATGCTAATAATGACTATTCTGAATCCTACATAGATCGGATGGAGGACATGGTTGATGATGCTATAATAGCAAATCAAAATGTAAGGGAAGAGGGGTCAAGCACTTGCCGAGAACCATTTTATAATATGGTTCAAGCTGCTCAACAACCCTTATATAATGGTTGCTCCACCCACAGTGAGCTATCTGCGGCGGTGAGGCTGTTGAGTATTAAATCTTATTATAGTATGCCTCAAAACTGTTTTAATGAAGTTATTCAATTAATGAAAGAGATGTGTCCTCCTAACAACCGCGTGCCTAACAACTACGGGCAAACGATGTGGTCCAAATTGATTGTTGCCAGAAAGGTTGCATGCTATTTTATAAGGATGATGCAAACTTGGATGCGTGCAAGTTTTGTGGGCATTCAAGATGGAAGAGGCAAAGGTCTCATCAAAGGAATCAGAATCCATTGTCATACGCAAGGATGCATTACTTGCCATTAAAACCTCGACTGCAGAGGTTGTACCCATCAAGAAGTACTGCAGAGCACATGAGATGGCATTATGAACATCGACGTGAGGAAGGTGTTTTATGTCACCCATCAGATGGGGCAGCATGGAAACATTTCGATTCCAAATACCCTCAATTTGCTGCAGAGCCTCGGAATGTGAGGCTTGGCTTTTGTGCTGATTGATTTAATCCTTACACATTGTCTTCAAGATCATACTCCATAAGGCCGGTGGTCGTTACACCATATAACCTTCCCCCTGAAATGTGTATGACCCCACCGTTTATGTTCTTGACTTGTGTAATCCCCGGGCCCAAAAATCCTAAGAACAACATAGATGTATATTTACAACCTCTTGTCGATGAGTTGAAAGGGTTGTGGGATGTTGGAGTTGAGACTTACAATATTTCTACGGGGCTTACATTTCAGATGAAGGCTGCACTTATGTGGACGATTAATGATTTTCCCGCAAACGGATTGTTATCTGGGTGGAGTACTAATGGCCAATTGGCATGCCCCGTATGTATGAAACAACAAAAGGCTTTGAGATTGCAAAATGGAGGTAAATTCTCATGGTTTGACTGTCATCGGTGTTTTTTGCCAAGGAATCATGCGTTCAGAAGAAATAGAACCGCATTTAGGAAAGGGAGAACTGTTACAGGGGGTCCTCCTCGCCGATTGATCGGGGAAGAACTGTATGTGGAGGTGGAAGATTACCCAATGGTAACCACAAATGGTGACTTTGTCATACCAGGATTTAAGGAGAATGAGCACAACTGGACGCAGAAGAGCATATTATGGGAGTCGCCTTATTGGCAACACCAATTGCTCCGCCATAATTTGGATGTGATGCACATTGAAAAGAACTTCTTCGAGAACATTATCAACATTGTGATGGATGTTAATGGGAAAACAAAGGACAATGCCAAATCAAGAATGGATGTTGCCGAAATATGTGATCGGCCGGAATTACATTTACATTCAGGCCCAAGTGGTAGGCCGGTTAAAGCAAAAGTGAAGTTCATACTTCTTGTGGATAAACAAAGAGAGTTGTGTGAATGGGTGAAAGAGCTTCAAATGCCTGATGGATATTGCTCTAATTTGAGAAATATCGTGGACCCTAATGAGGCTAAGTTCAACAACATGAAAAGTCATGATTGTCATGTCTTCATGGAGACTCTTTTACCAATTGCATTCGGTGCGCTCCCAGATGATGTGTTGAAACCTCTTATTAAGATAAGCCAGTTCTTCAAGAACTTATGCTCAACAACATTGCGGGAAGATATGCTTGAGGAACTGCATCGCAACATTGTCATCACTTTGTGTAAGTTGGAGACCATTTTCCCTCCTGGCTTTTTCAATGTCATGGAGCACCTGCCACTGCATTCGGCAGAAGAGGCTCAACTAGGTGGTCCAGTACAATACAGATGGATGTATCCATTTGAGAGGTAAATTATACTGTAACTGATGAAAATCTTCTATGAATTCTTATATGTGGAATCACCTAAAAGTGATTGCAATTGTGAATTTGGTAGGTTCTTTGGCCGATTGAAGAGAAAGATAAAGCAGCAGGTGTGTCCTGAAGGTTCAATCACAGAAGCATACCTAGAGGCGGAGAGGACATTCTTCGCCTCGAATTACTTTGGCTCTAATGTGCCCTCCATGCGCAGTAGGTGCAGGAGAAGTGAGGACGACGATGAACATATTAATCATTTTCCAACTCTGTCCGTGTTTGAACCGCAAGGAACCGCTATTGGTAGGGAAAGATCAAGGTATCTCACGGATGCCGAATATGTTGCTGCTCATCTTCACGTGCTGTTAAATTGTGACGAAGTTAAACCTTATATAGGGTGAGTTGTATTTTCACATCGAATTCAGTTTATCATTCATAACGTAAGTATGTTAATACGCTTCGTAAAATGTGATAGTATTTTCACGGACCAAGTGAGAGCTGCACGTCCCAATGTCAGCGACGCAGATGTCGACACCATCATCGAAACTCATTTCGCAGATTGCTTTAGTGAGAATGTAAGTATTCGAACTCATTTATTTATAATTTGAACATAACCATTAATTAGGTGTAGTGTATAAATTAAAACCACATGTTATGTCACCTTAGGTGCATTATATTCAATTGTTCGAGACCGACAAACATTGCTACCTGAGCCAATTGGCTATGAAGCCAAAACGGTGTGTGTCGACGTGGACGGCATATAGAGTAAATGGATTCAAATTCCACATAGAAGCTCGCAGCGTCGGGAAGAGAACATATAATTGTGATGTTGGTGTTTGTGGCATTGGGGAAGGCGATATTGAGAATGATTATTATGGTGTACTGGGGGACATTGTCAAAATTGAGTATGTAAGCAAACCACTTAAACGATGTGTGCTCTTCAGTTGTCAGTGGTTCGACCCCACATTGAATCGTGGGACACGATCTCATAAACTAAGCAACCTTATTGACGTCCACCGTAAAAGAAGGTACCAAAAGTACGACCCATTTATCTTCCCAAACACCGCATCACAAGTATACTTTATGCCACATACAGATCGCTCAAGGGATAGGGCGAATTGGCTTGTTGTCATACCAACCAAACCAAGGGCGAGAGTGGATCAGCAGTGCACTCTACCATCTGCGTACCAACAAACGGACATGACGACTATCGTCCAACCTGCGAATGACGCCATCCCTGCGTTATTAGTGGATGAAAGTGCACCACCGGAAGAGGTTAACGATGAAATAGAGTTTTCATTCGTTCAGGGTAATGACGAGATAGATGAGGTACAGAATGATGAGGATGAAGAAGAGGGGGAGTGGGACGACGGTAATGAAACAGATAAAGTTGAAGAAAATTTGCATTTTTATGATGATGATGACGATGACGATGACGATGCGGATGATTGAGTGGTTACGAATTCTTATGTGTATGAGTAGTTTGCATGTCAAACAATTGTTTGTGACTATACTTATATTGTATGAATGAGTTTTGCAAAATTTGTGTCACCTACATACCTATTATGATGTATGATGTCAAACGATTTACATGTGCAATCATTATATATTTGCACTTGGCGTTGTTGTCACCTATTTCAGGTATGGATTCAAATTCTCGTCGAGCAAAGTCCTCCCCTCGAGGTAGAGGACGAGGGCGTCGAAGCTCTGCCCCCCAGGTACCTCATACACCAGGTCAGCCAGGAGTGACAATGGCTGCTTACATACCAAGTATTTCAGGACCCCTTCCTCCCCCATTTGGGGCTTTCCATCAACAGACCTCATACATTCCCAACCAAAGCATGATGTACGGCCAATTTGCGTACAACATTTCTCAAAACCCCCATGTTGTTCACAATGTGCACCCTACTCCCCAACCCACTCACCCTAACACAAACCAGTCCTAAGAGAACATTGGAAGTGGTGAAAGTGAAGCACAATCCAGTCATGGGAGCACTCGAGCAAAGACTTGGATTGAGCCAGATGGTAACGGGTAAGTCTTCATTTGTTATATCTTATGAAGTACTACATGAATTTTGCATAACAAGAAATGAATTTTATGTGTAATGTTCAATTAGGTTTCTCCCAATGATGGTGTTGTTAGTAGGATTTCGCTCATATTTCAGAGCAAGTTTGACGGAGCTTGGCCTACTTGGAGCAAAGTGCCCAAACCAGTACGAGATTTGTGGTTCGGAGAGTTCAAGGTAACTACAGTGACTTCGTATTAACAATTTCTGTCAACGTGCTATATTAGTATTGCATTATTTGATGTGTTCTTTGTTTTCATAATTGCAGAAGTGGTTTACTAGGGATCCGATCCATGACGATCGTATGAGAAGGAATTTTGAAAACTGAGGCAACGCACGCTTGAGAGACTTCTTTGGCAAAGCAAGGAAGCATAACAAGAAGCCTGTCTGGCTCGGTGATGCTCAATGGGAGGAAATCCAACAGCACTGGGCAAATGAACATTACAAGAAATTACGTGAGACAACCCAGAAGAACCGACTGGGGACTCCAGAAAGTGGTGGCCCATCTCTCCACACCTGTGGCTCGATCCCCATGCATGAGCATAGGCGGCGTCTGGTAAATGAATTAATGTTTGCTATGTATTCGTTAAAGTTTAATACTGTATTTTGTATTGTGCTTGACATCATTCTTTCTGGCACATACATAGAGGGAACAACTTGGGACGGAGCCCACCATTGTCGAATTGTTGAGTCGCACTCACAAACTCCAAGGTAAAGAATGTGCCCCTTGGGTTGACAAGAAATCACAACAAACATATGTAAGCAATTAGCTATTCTCAATCTTCATTGGTAGTTCAACATGAACTCGTATACTTCATTTTAAGTTATTGTACTATGCATGATTTCGTGCGCATGTTGCGGTATTGTAGGAAACTTTTGAACGCGATTTTCAAAATGTTATCAACTCTCAAGGGAGCGGGGATGACTCTTCTGAAGATCCAAACCAGTCATTTCCCAACCCGAATGAGTTGTGGGTGAAGACATTCAAGAACAAGAAGGGTCGGATTTACGGCATTGGTGACGAGGCTGTCAACATGAGGGAATTCGGTTACTTCAGTCCCACTCAAAAATCCGGTATTGTTTTCATATTACAGTCCCAACAACCATGGTTATACATTTAATTTACTTAATGACAAACCTAGTATAGTAATTTACTTAAATGTCTGTCAGCAGGTTCGGGATCTACGCCATCGCAACAAGAGCTCAATGAGTTAAGGGGTGTAGTAACCAACTTGGGGGGTGAGCTACCTTCACAAGCTGAAAGCTACCAGTTGGTAATGGAGAAATGTAAGCAACTGGAGGAATCCAACAGATTGCTCACACAAAGCAACCAACAACTGAGCCAACAAATGATGAGCATCGATCAACGCCTCCAAGCTTTCTTTCAAATGCAACAGGTGTCTGGCTCGGGATCTCAGCCACCACCTACTCATGCTCGCAACATAATGAGGAAGATGGTGAGGCAGAGGAAGAGGAAGAGGAAGGCGAAGAGGAAAAGGAAGACCTGGGTGATTGATGAGTTGGTTGCAGGTTTCCTTCAGCTGGTGGCTCTTCTGCTTGATTCTTCACGAAGTACATCATTTCTCTTGCTGCTTGCTTCCCCTCCCCTTCCTGCTAATTTCACTCCCCTCCCCCTACTGCTTATTTAACCTCCCTCCCATTTGGCGCTTACTTCACCCTCTTCTGCAAACATATATATCACTTTATTCTCAATTACTGGTAACTTGTGGTTATTTTGTTTGGATTTGTGGTTTGTGATATATACAGACATTGTTTGGAACTTGTACTTTGTGATATGTAGAAAGTTTGTTTGGAACTTGTGGTTTGTGAATTGAAAACCCTTGGTTTTCAATTTGTGTGTTGTTGTGGATGTGAAATTCCACCTTTGTGTGGTTTGCAATTGCTGAGAACGCTTCGAATGAAGCCGTATTCGAAGCCATTGGATGTTGATTGAGTGCGAAAATCTTGTAAATTTTTTGCAGGGAATTATTTGTATGTACGGATTTGATCAAAAACAAGCGATTTTATTAAAAAAAAAAAATAGAAATCTAGCGACGGAATGGCGACGGATAAGAAATTATTTTTTTTTTGGGCAGGGTGGCGACGGAATTAAAATTTTGTCGCCAACCCTGCCCCCGCCACTTTCCCCGCCAAAAAAAGTATGTCGCAAATTCTGTCGCTGAATCCGTCGCCGGATACTCAGTGGCGAGCGAAAATCCGACAGTAGTATTCCGTCGCCAATTTCGTCGCTGATATTAAATTTCCGTCGCTGATTAACAATATTCCGTCGTTGATTCCGTCTGTATTTTGCATTTTTCTTGTAGTGCAAGTTCCTAAACTTATTGACCTGACATTAACCCTCATTTGGGTACATTTTGGCTCACTACAGTGCTACCGAAATCCCATATGCCCGTGAGGTTGCGTGTGTGTGTGAGTCATCATTTGTGGGGGAAACAAAAATAGAGAAAGCCCTCCTTTTGACGTGAAAAAAAAAAACCTCTCCCCCTTACTTTCTTTTTATTCAACTCACTTGTTCCTTGTTTTCCCGTTTTGAGTGAGTACTACGCTAATAATAATATCTTCTTGTATAATTATTCTCAAAAATAATAAAAAAACTTAACGCAAACTTAAGCATAAGAGTCCAAAGTAAATAACCTAAAATACACACATAAGTCACACATTTGCCAAAATTTAACTAATATTTCGGGTTGTTACATCTTTCCCTCCCAAAACAAAGTTTTGTCCTCAAAACTTAACATACATAATCTTCCCAATGTCATAGTCAAAGTCAAATGTCATATCTGCTTAAGCAAGGTAAATCACATTTCATTTACATAAGCATGCATAGACACATTATGCAGAAAATTACATACATGCACATAATCAAATGTATTATCAAGCACATGTGCATACAAGCCCTATAGATTAAAGGTCGCATGATTATTGGTTTCATACCACTTCTGTAATGGCACTTACATCAAAGGCAGGTGTGTTACCGCCCCGGATGTGCAACAGGAGACACCCACAATGCTCTTTAAGCTCCATATTCTTAACAAAACTTATTAGAAGCCAAATGCAGCAAAAGTCTTAACTAGAATTTGGTCAAAGTCAATGGGGAAGTTGTAAAACATGTATTTTATATAATTATACAGGTCATAAGCATAACAGTCTTACATAATTACATACAAAATGCATCCATATCGAATTCACTAAATATGATCCACGACATAAACACATAATAAGACGTACATTCCCAGTTTTATTCTCCAAAAAAGTACTTAACAACTAGCTAGGTTTCTTAATTCTCTCGTGGTCCCCTTTTGCTTCCAAAAATTTGAAATATGTTCAGTCATGAGCTTCCTAAGCCTAATGAATAACCCTTATCTTCCCCATTATTTCTTAACTAGAATTTGGTAAAAGTCAATGTGAAAGTTCTAAAAGATGCATTTCATATACTTACTCCGATCAAAAGCATAACAGTCTTACATAATTACTTACAGAATGCATCCATACCAAATTCACTAAATATAACCCATAACATAAACACAAAATATGACGTACATTCCCAACTTGATTCTCGAAAAGGTACTTAACAACTAGCTAGGTTTCTTAATCATCTTGTGGTCCCCTTTTGCTTCCAAAAGCCTAAAAAATGGTCAATCATGAGCTTCCCGAGCCCAATGAATAATCCTTATCTTCGCCCTTATTACACTTTGCTCAACATTTGGTTTATACATAAGCACATAATACATATAGCATCAATAATTAGAACATTAGCATATGACATATGGAGTGCGATATAAATATGTACTCATGCTTCAGAAATAGAATTATATCCTTCTTATCTATCATGCTCCTAAAATTTCACATATACACACATATACATCATGACACGGACATTAGTTAACTCAGCCATACTCGTCCCGTACTAGGTATGATTTTTTTGGGGTAAAAATGGTAAAAGTCTTCCATTACCAAAAATACCCATCCTGTGTACATCCTATGATCATGTCTTTGTTAAACTATATGCTTAAACTTTAGTTCAATTCTCTCCATTTTCTTAACTTCCTACTATGTCCAACAATATAATCTAACCTACATGAAACTTCCAACTTGATCAATTCACTGACTTGTTGTGGTTCCTTTTTTGGCTTCCTAAAGTGTCTACAGTTTCTTTCCATACATACATGATAATATAGTGTTGCTTATCCCACTCAAATAAGCTTCTTCTTCTCCCTTCTCCAATTTCCCTGTTACAACTCATTGTCAACTTGTTGTAGGCTTTCTGCTTGAACAATAATATAAGCCATTGAAAACTTGGTCTCTGATTGAGCTCATGAATGAACATGTCAGGAAGAGGTGACATACCTCTTGGGCCAAATTACACAACTCATAGTTCATCTCAACTTCAGGCTTGAATTTCTGCATTCTGTCCTAGGTTGGTAGTCTGCTAAGCATCAACAACCACCATATGAATACATGCTTCGGTAGGTTTACTCTATTCCACACCATTCTTTCCTATCTTAACTGGTTAATCTCTCCTATTAGACAGATATGACCACTTTTGATAGAATAATCTCCATTTCCATAGGCTTTCTACCACCAATCATACCTAAATCGTTTTGTTTTTTTCCTCCTTTACTCTATAAAGTTTCCTCCAGAACTAGCATCTATCTCCTTGAAGCTGATACTCCCATCAGTTGCAGGTTCTCAGATAATTTTCATGAACCCATTGACCTACAAATTGTCTCTCTTCTCAGCCACGTCCCATATGTGTTTAGCAATTAAAGCAATATTCCAGGCTAACAGATTCTTGAGTCCCAAACCACCCAATTTTTTGGGTGTCAAAAATGCACTCTCCCCCACAAAGGGAACCCTTTCATAGGTATTAGTTACTGCCCAAAGGAAATTACAACATGCAACTTCAGTTTCTTTGATAACAAGTTGGCGACTATGAAAACTCTACTCCAAAAGGTAATAACTCCCATCAATACTGAGTTAATAACATCACCCTCCTAGCACAAGAGAAATGCCTACTTCCTCATATCCTCACCTTTGCTATTGCCATATCAACTAGTTGTTAATAGTCAAGTTTGGTCAGCCTAGTAGATGAAATAGGTACCCCAAGATATCGAAATGGGAAGCTACCCTCACCAAATCCCATGAGTTGCAGTGAAGATGTTTTGTGATTCATATCTTTTACTCTTCTTATGATTGCCTGTGATTTTTCGTTATTAACTTTTACATCGGATGTAGCAGCAAAATCCTCAAGCGCTTCACTTAGACTTTGAATTGACCTCTGATTTGCTTTACAAAATAGCATCAAGTCATTTGCGAAAATAAGATGGCAAAGCTGTAAATGCTTACACTTGGTATGCTAGCGACAGTTCTGAGTCGTCCGTAATTTCAGCAAGTAAAAGCAACATTTCACAGCCAAGACAAATAAAACGGGGCACATGGGATCCCCTAGACCTACCGCACTTCCTATATGAAAGAAAGCATATGTTTCTCCATTTAAAATATAATGAATATGTCACACTAGACACACTATCCATGGGCCTATGATCCACCTTGTCATTTTCTGAGGAAAGTGTAACCCATAAAAAACTTCTTCCATAAATTGCCATTGTAGTTAATCATATGCTTTTTGTAAATCAACCTTCTTTAGATAGCGGCTCATTGTGGAGTAGGATGGAAAAATAGGGTTTGTTTGTCTCGAGTCGGTTGAACCTGAACTCTTTTTTCTGCGTAAGGTAACAAATAAGAAATATCAGGCAGAGAGGGGAAATCTTACTCACTCAAGAACTCATTGGGGGAAGCTGACTTCTTGCGGTAACCATGCGTTAATGCTCAACTAAGGAGGGCATTATGAACTAGCTCCATGCCTTGCACAAATGCACATTGACTCTTATCAACAACGGTGAGCATCAATTCTCTCAATCTGTTGCAAATAAGTTTAGTAATGCCTTTATAAATGACATCATAGCAAGATATTACTTAAAACTCACTTGCCTTTTATGGATTTGCTACTTTGGGATGCAACACTATGTTTATTGTATTCAATTGAGACAACAATTTCCCTATTTAAAAGAATTCATACATATCATCACATACCATAATCCCCAATTTGCTCCAATTAGCTTTAAAGATCCATTGTCGTCTGGGCCTGAAGATTTACTTGTAATGGACAAAATAGCTTTCCTAATATCATCTCTACTGAAAGACCTAAAAATGAGGAAATATTGTTCAAGTAAGTGACTAGGACCTTCCTAAAACACTTGAGTTAAACATTTAACTATGTTCTTTTGTTGCCTTCCTAACTATTTTTCATGTAAAGCTACTAGAATATTAGCCACCTTTTTCATTCCCTTCATGGATAATCCCATTATCACCATGAAGTTAATGAATTTGCTGCTGTGATGTTCTTTGCTTGACTCTCACAAACAAAAATTTTGTGCAGTGGTCACCCATGCAGTCCAGTCAAGTTTACTTTGTTGCCTCATTAAACTCAATGAGGCTGAAGTGCATCCTAATAGTTCTTTCGTAAGACTCGCTCTTAAGCTTGAAACTTTGTATTTAAAGGATTCTATAATAGCTTCATTTGGACTGCATTCAACTCCTGTCTGGCTATATCACACCTATTATATATGTTCTTGAACTTGTCCTTATTGAGCCTCTTCAAAGGTCTTTTTTTATATATTTTAAAAACTCACTAGGTTATACGTACAAGTCCCCTCATAATCCTGTTTTAGACTCCAAGATGGCATGGAAATTACCGTCTTCCATCTACATATCATAGAATTCGAAATGAAGTCTTGGGACTCGCCACATCATGAAAATTAAACTTCAATAGGGAGTGATCTAACATATAATCATCCATATGTTCAGTCTTAAAATCCCCAAATTGAAGTACCTAAACCATATTAATAACTGCTCTATCAATTTTAGAAAAACCCCGAGGTCCAGCCTTATGTCTATTAGACCATGAGAATGACACTCCATAACTATTTTCTTGTAAACCATAACTGTTAAGACACTCTTTGAAATCCCTTAACTCTCCAACTTCTATAGGATTGCAACCTAACCTATCATTTGTGTCTAACACCGCATTAAACTCACCCATAATGAACTAAGCCCTCAACATAATGTGTGAAACGGCTAGTATTTGTGCCCATAAAGGCTTCCTTTCTTTGACTTTATTATGTCTATAGACAAATGAAAGGCAAAAATTTTCTTATTTGAACCTATCTTCCAAACACTGCACACAACCATTTGATCAGAACTACTAACAATATTAATATCATACTCCTATCTCCTCTATACTACCCATATACGTCCCTAGGGTTGATAGTCATTGTTAACATAACTACCCCACCCCCACCCTGGGAAACAGATACTATAAACCTACATCATATGTTGTTCTTCGACCTTTGTCTCCAACAATCCTGGCAACCCTACTTTATTAGCAGAGATGAACTTCTTCAAGTGCTCCTTCTTATTAGGACTGTTGAGTCCACTAATGTTCCAATTGATGATTTCAATTGGGAGGAGTTTCTCTAAGATTGGTACCCACTGTAACCTCCTCATCATTCAATGCCTCAAAAGAATTGGAGCATTCTAACACTTCTAATCTATTAACTCCTTCTATTTGTTATCTACTCACATGTACTACCCTTTTACCAGAGACTTATACAAATCTCCCTTGATATGCTTCTTGTTCATCTTACCTCTGAACTAGTATCCAAACTCTTATGACCCCTTGTTTCTTCCTGCATTCATTTGTACTATGTCCAAAAAATTACAATTAGAACATTCAAGAGGCCTCCGCTCGTACTTGACCTCTTCTTGCATCAGGATTCCATGTTCATTTACAAATTCAACTGCATCTAGGAAGTTTTCATCAATATTCACTTTGATTAGAAGCCTGGCAAAGTGCACTCTATACTTGTTCTGTGTAGCTCTTTCTGTCTTAATTGGTTTGCCAATATAGCTCTTCAGTTTGCTTAAACTCCTGACACTCCGGTATTTCATGTCTACCCGTGGAAATTGCACCCAGATTGGCAATTATTACTGAGCATTTCTGTCTAATTTCAAATCCAAACCATGCTCGAACAATCACAAGTTAATGTCCCTCAAATATTGCATCTATCTATGCTCAATAAAATCAAATCAAACCATGAAAAGGCCCTCATGTAAGTCCATAACACATTCTACATAATATTTTGTCCAAACTCTCTTAAGATATCCTTCCATTACAAAAAAAATGGAATATTCAAGCCCACAACACCACAAACCACAACATTCCCCCAAAATTCAATCTTGCTTTGAACATCTTCCATTCCAATTTGGGTGTATTTCTTTCCATTGATCTCATAGCATGGAATGTAATGTAATTCTTCCCCCTCATCCGTGCTAACAATTGATGCATATGTTTCAGCATTACCTAGATGAATACCCACTCCATCATCTTCCCCAAAATTCCACCACGATGGTGAGCCCATTAGATTTACCAGTGCATTTGGGTTTGCTTGATTAGGGTAAGAACCCCAATTATCAAATTAATGTTTGTAGGAGTCCTTGCACTTACCTTATTCTGTGATCCCGTTGGTTGAGTAGCTTAAGATTGACCGTTAGAATTTAGATGTTGTAGTAATTTTTTTGTACAATAATTGTACCTTTACTTCCACTTGAGTCCCTAACTAAGCTTTATTGCTAGTATATTCACTAAAATAATCATGAATGTCTCACACCAACCATGCCTTTTGGGCTCCTGGTCCACACTGGAATCCAAAAGAAAGTAGAGTATGCTAATTCAAGCTAATGGCCCAACCATAACCAAAATTGTAACATACAAAGGCATATTCCTTATAAGATTCCACATACTCGCTAAAAAACATAATGTATTTTTTTAAACATACTTATCAATTACTCATGCTTAAAATCAATCATAATCTCATAAACATGCTGAATGATCCTCCAAATTGAAATTTAAAATCCAAAATCAAAATCCAAGCCAAAATCTAGTTTCATAACACAACATATATTATTAGGTTAACCAAAATTCCTTATTTATAAGAAAATCAACTCATGACTTACAAAAAAACCATCACAACATAAGCGTGTCAAACTCATCTTGGTGCACTAACTGCAGCTCATTCATATGGCACCAACCACTGGTTATTCATATGGCATGAACCAAGCACCTTCGCTATAGAGAATGTAAACTGGCCACAAACACAAACCATGGAGTCACGTTCATATACTAGTAATTTTAGGTCAAAAACATTCTCACTATAGACCCACATGGCTAAAATAACATATAAGGCGACATTCATATTCTAGGAGATTGGTTAGAACCTCTTTACTAGGTGATTTGAACATAATTACAGTCACTATAATGACCATAGCCCTAGAACGCAACATAATAGCCTCAGGCAAGACATGAACTCTTTTCTCCATAAAAACAAAACGAATTGAGATCATACAGTTCATATAGCTTGAATTATCAAGATTTTGTTTTTCAAAGAAACTTGTACTCACAATTCATACCCAGCATGTAACCAACGAAGGCATAGTTCCATTCTAAACCATTTCCCTAAACCTCCAATAATTTATTCAACTACCTTATTTTTTTTAACACTCAAAAACGGTTCACATTTATCTAATTCTCAGCTAATACACACAAACAGCCCACAAACAAACTAAAAATGTGGTTTCATTCAAGAATTCACAACTTAGAAAATACACATGCAAAATTCATAAAACTTTATAAGAAATTGAAAAATATTATGAACAGTTTGTAACAAAATTTTTAAGATTTATTCCAAGTCCATCCTTCACAAAAATTAAAACAGTAGCCGAAAGTATGCACTAAAACAGGACAATTTCCATAAAAAAATTTATAACTCATAAACTATTAATTGGAGATTGATGAAAATTTATGCCAAATGTAAAATATTGTACAAGACCTACGATAAAATATTTTTAATTTTTTGTCACGCCAATAATTCTCATAAATTCAAAGAGTAGCCACGAAATTATGCACTAAAAAAGGACAGTTTCTATTGAAAATTGATAAATCATAAATGACACATCCAAAAACAATCGCAATTTTCAAAGAAATTGACAATTAGTATGGAAAGCCAGTGGTTAAAATGTTGGAATTTTTCACCCAGCCAATAATTTACAGAAATTAAGACAGTGGCCGAAAATCATGCAAAATCTGAAAATTCATGTTATTCTTCTACATCTTTGCTCTTTCAATCCAAATGTTCAAGCAAGTACTCATAATTCAGTATACAAACAAATTTGTAGCATGGATATGAAATTCACAGCATCCACAAAGCGCCAATCACAATTAGGCATAAAACTTTTAGTGGTGGATTTATAGGAAAAATTACATAGAGGTACCATCTGTTTATCGTAAAATATTTTAAGGGCCCTCTAATTAGATAACTAATTATAAGGTGTCCTGTATTTTGTGGTAACTAGCAAAAAGGGCCCTATTTATTGTTCACCTATTTTGCACAAACACCCTAAACTTTTCATATTTACAAATCTGCCCTCGATCCTTAAAAACTTACTTTTGAAAAATCTAAATTTGTGTTTGTAATATTTTTCTCACTAGTACTTCTTCAAGTCCTCTTTCAATTGGTATCAGAGCCACGTGACCAAAAATAATTAAGATTATTAATCTAATTAATAATTAATTAGACTAATTAATTGTGATTGACTGTGATTAATGCTAGAATCATCACCTACTTACCCTGGACCAAATTATTCACATATTATTCACTCACCTGAAGGTCTTTCTCCATTAGCACCCTAATTAAATTATATCACTAATATAGCTTTAGACTTAAAAGCAGAATTAGTTAAAATTAAGACTGAACTTAAGGAGTTTAAGAATCAGTTAACTGTAGTACATCTTTCTCTTATTAACGAAGTTAGGCATAGCGAAAAAGCTATTCCTAGTATTAGTACTCCTTTTAAGCATAAATATCCTTTCCAAAACCCAAAAAACAAGATTCCATTTCCTTTACACGAGATTAAAATCCAAAAAGAATTAGGAGAAAAATCAGCTGAAAAAGTAGAAAAAGAAGATGGAGTATGAACAATGTACTCTTGAAGAGTTATAAAAAATGTTCAGGGAAGAACAATATCCAGAAGAATTAAACAAAATCATAAGCACTATTAGTGATAAACAAGACTTTTTATTTGATGAAAATGAAGAGACTAATAATATCCAATTAGAAGAAGAAATATATCAGCAAATGAATCTGATTAAATTAGAACATCTCAATGTATTACCAATAGAAGAAATTAAAAGAAAGCTAGATAAAAAAATTGGTAAAATGATTATTGAAGATGAGACCAATGAGATTGGTGAAGAACTCGACTTAGGTGAAACAGAGACCAATCTAATTAAAAATGTCATTCCTAGAACTAAAGAATTTGGTGAACCTTCTAGAAGAAATACTCATTTCTTAAAACCTAGGTACGTTACAGCGGGTCGTACAAGCAATTTTTTCTTCGGGTTCATCCCAAGAAAAACTACAACTTTTGAGAAAATTGACCTTGCCCCAATTAGCCAAATAGGGTACATCTTAAACATTGCTGGAGCCCATAATAGAGAAGAAATATTTGACCATTGGAAGAGATGCATGAATAGTGTCTTAAATTTAAATACTACATGGACTACTGCTAATTTCTTAAACTACATCAAACATAGCTTTTCTGACACTGTAGCTGACCGGTATGATTCATTAACTGAAGAAGGGAAAAATACATTGAGAATAATGGAGACACCAGCTGCAATGTTCAAAAATCTATATAAAGAAATTGAAACCAAGTTCATCGGAGCTAAACTTGATTCCGAAGGAAAAGCAAGACAGTGGCAAAGAAAAATTAATAATATAGAATTATGAAAAATGAGATATCTGAAAAATTATATTGCTGAATTTAGTCAATATTATTACAAATTTGGGCATAATGAAACCAACCTTGGTATGTTTTATAACAAATTTCCATATCCTATAAATTCCATAATAAATGAAAAATACATTGCATATCTGGAACAAGCAGATGTCATTGATGCCCTTGGTTCTAGAATCTCGTATCTAAGAAAATAGGTCAATGATTAATATCTTCATCTCCAAAAGCAAAACAAAATTAAGAAGCAATTCTTAACTTGTTGGGATTTGCCTCACCAATTGGGAAAAGAACCTAAGAGAAGACGAAAAAGAAAGTTTTATAGGAAAAAAAAGCTTTAATAAGCAAAGGGGAGAGAAATATAAGAGAAAATATTATAACAAGCCAAGTCCTAAAAAAACGTAGATTTTTTAGGAAAACAGCTTATTGTCTTGCATGGAAAAATAATTGCAAATGCTGGGCATGTGAAGAAGTAGGACATTATGCTAATGAATGCAAACATAGGAAGAGTAACAAACTGATTGAAGCCTTGAAAAGCTTAGATTATGTTGAGCTTAATGAAAATGGGGCTTTAGACCTAGCCTTAAGCAACAGTAAATGAATTGTTGAAATTATATTGGACAATGAATATGAAGAAAGTGATTATGAAGAAACAAGTTACATGATGGAGAGTAGCTCTGTTGGCCTTGGTGATCTCAAAGGAGAAGAATTTGTTGTAGACAATGATCATCAGGAAATCAAAGGAGGTTGGGTTTTTCTCATAATCCAAAAGGACATGATCTATAAAAAATCTATCTTCCAATTGAAAAGCAAATACGTATGTGAAATGATAGAAGGAGATCTGGAGATAAAGGATTATGAGTATGACGTTGGGGAAGTTAATCTTATTAATTGGGAGAATATCCTTAAGTATAACAAAGATAGAAAAATATAGGTACATCTATGTCGAAAGTGTCCAAGTTCAAATCACTCCATTACAATATTACGGTAAAGATATTGATCTTTACGCTTTACTCTATGATATTAAGCACACCAAATTTAATAATCAGATCATCATAGGGATAAAAACCAATTTATGTAATGCATCAGTAGGCTTCAACTATCAACCTGGATATTATGTGAGTCTAAAAGATGAATTTGCAAAAAACTTCTTATCCCTTAAAATAAAAACAGTTGGGATGGACATGAAAATAGGAGGATATCCTTTAAGGATATTTTGAAAAATCATCTACAAATTAGATAATACTATAGACCCAAGGACTAAGGTGATAATGACAGAAGCAGAAAAATTTGAAAGTCCTACCCGTATGCAAAAGATCCAGAGAATTAAGTCTAACCCTCAGGATATAAAAATCAATCGTCCATGGATATCTAGCTTCGCCAACACTACAAAAATTAATAAGAAAAATGTAATAAAAATTGATGATGACGGTAAAATTACCATTAAACCCCAATTATTAAGAAGTATGAGTACAAGATCAGATTGGTGAGAAGGATCTTCATTAGCTAAAGAAGTCCTTAAAGAAGATGATACAATTAGCATGACCCGTGAAATGAGTAGAATGAGTTTTGAAGCTGCAAGACCTAGCATAGATCGAATAACGAGTCTAGATAGAAAGGTCATTGGGTACAAAACTAGAACTGTTAGTGAACCAATCCATGAGGATGAATTAGTCAAAAACATGACTATGGAATATATGCTATGAAGCTGCCAATACAAATCCCAATAGTATCTACATCCCAATAAAAGTATGTTTAGAGGGATATAACAAATATGAATTGTGTGCTTATATAGATAGTGGTTGTTCTATATGCTTTAGAAAAAGATCATTATTTTCATCATTTATGTGGAAAAGAGCTAAAAGTCCTTTACAAGTGAGGATAGCTGATAATAGCACTATGAGCCATAATGAGACAATAGAAGGGTTATTCATAGAATTAGGAGGAGTTCAATGCATTACATCGGTTCTATGACCTACTGATCAACCCTCTCATGATATGATTATTAGAAATAATTTTTAGAGATTATATTCTCCATGTACAAAGACGATAAACCGGGTAATATTCACAATTAATGGGCACTCAATTCCTATTAAAAAATTAAGGCTTACACTCATCAGAAAATTGAGTTTACACGCAGCCAGTGTGGAGAGAAGGTAATGCCAGCACAACGTGAAGTAGCACTGACAATCTCATTACTCGAATAGTCTATTAAAGAACAGATTATTGAACAACAAGAAAAATTATGTAAGAAACTCTACTCTGATAATTCACTAAAGTTTTGGGATAAAGATAAAGCATTTGCTAAAATCACTCTATTAAATCCCAACTCTATTATCCGAGTCAAACAAATAGTGTATACCCACCAGGATATCCAAGAATTTGATAAAAAAAATTAAAGAACTTATGGATAAACGATTAATTAGGAATAGCAAGAGTTCTCACACCAGTCCTGCTTTCATGATAAGAAATTATGCAGAAGAGAAAAGGGGAAAAGCTAGAATGGTAATCAATTACAAAAAGCTTAGTGATAATACGATCATTTGAGCTTTCTTGAGCACAAGAGAAGTCGAGATTCTCCATTTCTCTATGAGCAAGTATCTCTAATGATCTTAGCTTAAGTCCCTCTTCAGAGCTTTCCATTGTAATATTTCCACTTTCAAGCTTTCAATAAAAGAAGTTTCCCAGTAGGGAACGTTATTCAATCTAACCTTATGTCCTACATATTATAATTTCTTGTTTAAAGTTTCACTATCCTTTAAAGTACTTAAAACTTGATTAGTGACTATGGTTTGAGGTAGGAAACGAAACAGATCTGTGTTGTGCCTGATCTAAGGAAGCTGAGGTTGAAATTAGCAATCTCTATAAACCGAAATCTAGAGGAACGCCAGAGTCCAGCTCCAACTAGGTTTAGGAATGGTCAAAACTCTCTAATTAAGCTTTAATTATTTTGCTAAGCATGGTGGGCTGTTAATCACAGAAAATATAATATTTATGATATAAGTACTAGATTTTAATAACTGATACCAGCAAAGTCTTTATAAGAAGTTAAAACCATAAAAACGAAGCATATTTCCTTTTTAGACACTTATTTGCGTAGTTCACCTAATCCAGGGACTTTTCTATAATTTCTAAAAGTTCAAAGACTAAAATAATAGAAAAAGGGACCTAAAATTAGTTCCCTAAAAAAATAGGGCGCCCCATAATTAGATCTCAAATAACAGGGACCTAAAAATAGTTACCATAGAACATTAGGCACCTAAAAGTCACTGATTGTGGATTTCTATGAAGCAAAATTAGGAATCTAATATGCTAAACACGAACATATCAAAGTCATAACTTCAACCTTCAATTGATTCCTCAAATTCAAGCATAAATTATTTGAATAATCTTACCTTAATTAATTTTAAGTTGAAGAAAAGGTAAGAAATTACTCACTTTTAATCCTTGCCAAGTTCCCAATTCTTCCTCTTCCTTCCTCTCCTCCTCTTCTATCTCTCTCTCTCTCTCTCTCTCTCTCTCATGGAATTTTTATTTGTGCGTCTTATGATTTTTAGGGGAAAGAAAACAAGAGAAACCCCACTTTTGATGTGAAAAAAAATCTCCTCTCCTTTTCTTTTTTCTTTTATGATTTTTTCCCTTTTTGGATGAGTACTATACTACTAATAATATGTTCTCTTCTAATTATTCCCAAAAATAATAAAAAAAATTAATACAAACTTAAGCATAAGAATCTAAAGTAAAAAACCTAAAATATATACATAAGTCACACATTTGCACATTGGTCAACATTAGAAACTAAAATTTCAGGTTATTAAATCCTTCCTCCCTTAAACAAAGCTTCATCCTCAAAACTTAACATATTTGATTTTTCGAATGTCATGGTCAAAGTCAAATGTCATATATGATTAGGCAAGGTAAATCACATTTTATTTACATAAGCATGCGTACACATTCTGCACAAAATCACACACATGCACATCAAGTATTAGTATCAAGCACATACACACACAAGCCCCATAGGTTAGAGGTGGCAGGATTATTGCTCTGATGCCACTTCTGTAATGCCCCTCCCATCAGAGGCAGGCCCATTACTACCATGGATGTCCTGCCGGAAACACCCATAAGGCTCTAACCTCCTTATTCTTAACAAACTTATTTGAAGACAAATGTAGCAAAAGTCTTCACTAGAATTTGCTCAAAGTCAATAGAGTAGTTCTAAAGCATGCATTTTATATAGCTACTTAGATCATGACCATAACAATCTTACATAATACATACAAAATACATCCATATCAAATTCATTAAGCATAATCCATAACACAAACACATAACAACACCTGCATTCATAGCTTGATCCTCCAAAAAGGTATTTAACAACTAGATAGCCTTCTTAATGCTCTCCTGGTCCCCATTTGCTTCCGAAAACCTGAAAGCCAGTGAGGTTATAAGCTCCCCAAGCCTAGTGAAGAACCCTTATCTTCCACATTATTATATTTTGCTCATTACTCGGTTTACACATCAACACATAATATATATAGCATTGAGAATTAGAATATTAGCACATAGCATATAGAATGCCACATAAAAATGTGCTCATACTTTAGAAATAGATTCATATCCTTCTTATCTATCATAAGCCTAAAACTTCACAAACACACATGCACATATATGTAATAAGACGGGCAATTAGTTAACTTAGCCATACCTAGGCTATGCCAAGTACGATTTAGGGATGCTCATTTCTACTTTACTCCCTAAACAAACTCTGTTACTAGTTTATTCACTAAACTAACAATAATTGTCTCATATCAATCATATCTTTTGGGCTCCTGATCTACATTAAAGGCCAAAAGAAAGTAAAGTTTGATAACTCAAGCTAATGGTCTAACCATAACCAAAATTATAACATACAAAGGCATATTCCTTATAAGATTCCACATACTCGCTAAAAGCACATAATGCATTTGGAACAACTCTAAGTTCAACGGGGAAACTAGGGCTAGGAATAGGCAAATAGAAGCTAACCTCACCACGGGAGAAAGTGTCTCTTTATAGTCTATAAGCTCAATTTAGAAAAATATTTTTGGGTTACAATATATTAGTTGAAATGATTTCAGGGGACAAATGTTTATTAATTTGACTGAAAATTTTCTGAAACTATGAATTGGCCCCAAAATGGGTAGCTAGTTCTGATTTTGTTGTTTCTTGGGTCTTGAGAAAATATGATTATTTTTAATGTTTTTAACTTCTTATAATGACTTTGCTAGTATGAGTTAAAACAATCTACTACTATATCATAAATATTATATTTTCTATGATTATAGGTCCATCATAATTAACAAAATAATAAAACTTAATTAGAGAGTTTTAACCACTACCTAAGCTTAATCAGCATTGGATTCTTACATTCCTCTAACTTCTAGTTTACATAGATCACTGATTTAACCACACTCTCTCGTATCTGGCATAACAAAGATCTGTTTTGTTTTCTACGTTAGACCATATTCATTAATCAAATTTTTATATTTTTAAGAATAGTGGAACTTTAATAAAAAAATTATAATACTTAAGACATAAGATTTGATTGAGTAACATTTTCCACAGGAAACTTCCTTTATTAAAAGCTTCAAAGTGGAAATATTACGATGAAAGGATTCGAAGAACGACTTAAATAGTAAAAATCATGAGAGATGCTTACTCATAGAGAAATGGAGAGTGCTGACTTCTCATTTGATAAAGTGTGCTTAAATGACCATGTCCTTCCACAATACGCAGCTTCTCCTTTTATAGAGGAGATGTAATGCATAGGATGCCCTAATTACTATAGTATACACACTGCTATAGGATACTATTTCATGGCTACAGTAGATTTACTGCCTTGTCATTTAGATAAGATAATACATAATCGTGCAACAATATTTCCAGGATATTGAATGTTGATAAGACTAGTCATCCATATTAAGATTCTACATATTAAGACTAGTCATCCATACTAAGATTCTACATGCTATAGTCCATCATTATCCGCATAATCATCAAAATTTTCATCAAGTCCAAGATACTCTAGATCTCATTTTTCAAATAGATCATGCAGACATCTCTTTCTTTTTTCCGATAGGAATTTTTTAGCTCCAACATCAAAGAGATAATCAAAGATATCTTCAAAAGTAACTCCTTCTACCTTCAACTACTTGTGAAATCACCATGATAAATGAAAGTAGTCCTTTCACATGCATTAGTATTTTTCCTCGTTCAATCAATATCTACATTTTCGCCAAGATTCTAGAATATCATAGGAAGATTTATGATAGTACTCAATGCAAGCTGCATACCAATTCTTGAATCATTTTTCTTAAACATAGAAATTTATTTTTGCTTTGAGTATCATAAAGACGTCTTAAGTATTCCATTTGTAACTCTAAAAGATTGAATCTCTGTACTATTAGAAAGCTAAAAGGTAACAAACCAAAGCATGATCTACTTTTTGCATGAAAATTTAAAATATCCACACGAATTCTACTGGAAGGAGAGGCTCGTTAGCAAGCTCACGAGTTAAACTATCTCCAGAGAATTCTTCGATCCCTGTATAAGTTCAATAGAGAAATAAAAATGGTTAGACCATAATCGTGTACACAAGAGTCGTCCTTGCACTTGCATATTCGATAAATTGTTTTTCATAGAACCGAGTATTTCTTTACAATAAATTTGGAAAAGAAAGGCTTTGGAACTAAAATGATTAATAACTTTTCAATTCCCTTTACAGCTATAAGGTTTTCTTTTTTCATTGTAGGCTAGTGGCATTTTGCTTTATTGAAACTTCTACTGTAATATTTGTAGAGTTTTTCTCCTTCTTTGTTTTTGAGTATTGCACTCCAATCCTCATTACTCTCAAGAATCAAATAACCTTCTTTATTAGGCAAGTTAAGAATAAGAGGATTTTCGCACATATTTTTAAATTTTGAACATTTTTGAGCTACTTGGGATCCGTATCCAACTTAATTTTTCCTTAAGCTTCTACGGTAATGGTTTTCTCAAGTTAGCTAAAATTCTAATGAAATCTAAAGCATAGGTTAAACATCCAAGAAACCTTTCTAATTGCTTCAAATCTTTAATCTTCTCAAGAAAATTTTTACTTTTTTCCAAAATATGCTTCTGTGGAATAATTTGTCTAGCTTTTATTTCTAGATCAAAAAAAACTCTATTTGTTGTTCAACAAAAATGAACTTGTTCTTACCAAGGATAATATTATGATGAAGATATCTTTGGGTGATAGCTACAAAGTCATCTCTGTGTTATTCTATGGTCTTAGAAAAGATAAAAATATCATCAATGTAAACTAGACAAAAATGATTGAGATCTTTGAAGATGTTATCGATTTTTCTTTGGAATATTTGAGGCATATGTTTAAGACGAAATGGCATCACTATCAACTTGTAATGTCCTTGAGGGGCACTTAAAGCGGCGAAAGGAATGCTTTCTTCATCCATTTTTATCTATTATTATTTGCTTTTACAATACATTTTTTAGAACCAAAAGGCTTCTGAAATCTTATTGAAAAGAACTATTTTGTTAGACATATAATAACTGTACAAGACAGTTTTGTCATTAAGTTTTTTGTAATTAATTATCATTCTAGCTTTTCCCTTTTTTCTTCAGCATGATTTCTCACCATGAATGAAGAACTAGTGTGAGGACTCTTACTATTCCTAATTAACCTTTTATCCAAAAGTTCTTTGATTTGTTAGCAAATTCTTAGATATGCTAGTGGGTTTGCACCATTTGTTAAACTTGGATAATAGTCTTGGGATTTAACAAAGTAACCTTTGCAAATGCTTTATCTTTATCCCAAAATTTAGCTGATTATTAGAGTAGTTTTATTTGTATAATTCTTTTTTGTTGTTTGACAATTTGCTTTTTAATGGATAACTCAAGTAGTAATAATGTTAGTGCTACTTCACATTATGCAAGAATTACCTTTTCACCATGCTGGCTATGTATAAACTAAATCTTCTTATACACCCTATTTAAGTCATCAACAGAAATTGAACGACATTTTATTATGAATATAAATTAGCTTTTGATCTGTGTGCATGGAGAACACAACCTTTGAAAATTATTTCCTATAATCACATCTTGAGATGGTTGATTAATAGCCCAGAGAATTGGTAAAATGCATTGGGCTCTCCTATTTCAATGGATAACCCTTCTATGCCTTCATTGTGGTCCATTATGCTATTATCAGCTATTTTTGCCTGTAAAGGATTTTTTTTTTCACATGAGTTTTGAAAACAGAGATCTTTTTTCGAAGACACAGAGAATAACCACTAGCGATGTAAGCACATAATTCATATATATTATACCCAGCCAAGCATATATTCATTGGGTTGTAAATGCTAGTAGGATTAGTATTAGTGACTTCGTAACATATCCTTGTAGTCATATTTTTTTATGAATTTGTCCTCATAAATTGGCTCATTAATAGTCCTTGTTTTGTATCTAATAACTTTTCTATCAAGACTCATGCTTCGATCTACACTATTTCTTGTAGGTTGAAAACTCATTCTACTCATTTCGCTAGTCATATTAATTGTATCATCTTTTTTAATTTCTTCTGTAGTGGTTAAAGATCATTTCTCTCCATTTTGATCTTGCAAGATTGGCAAAGCTAGATTTCCATGACCTACATATTTTTCTCTCATACGGATTGGATTTTATCCTTTTGAATTTTTGGTGTTGGAGTTGGGCCTTCACATTTTTCTACCTTTATCATTAGTACCTTAGTTTTTGGACCTATGGTATTATCTAGACCTGACAAAAACTTATCCGAACTGAAAATGTGATCCAAACCCACCCGAAAATTCTGGGTTCTAAACATGATTTTCTTACCCAAACTTGAAATAAACCGAATTTGAAAAACCGGTAAATTTTTGGGTCAACTTAACTTGAACCCGAACCTACCCACTTAACCCAAATATTATATCCTTATTTTTTATTTTTCTCTAATGTTTCTCCATTAACAATAATAGTTTTTCATTTAACGAACCGTTTAGAGAGAGAATGTTATATAATTATCGTATCTCTTCGCAAATTAGACAATAGTACCCATTCTTACCCAAATTCATTCCCACAAAATAACGCCATATAAAACTTATTGATTGAGCAATTTTAGATACAACAACAAACTCCCAAAGTGGGTCCCGCTTTTGCGGGGTCTGGGGAGATCCAGCTGTAGGCAACCTTACCTCTACCGGTATTCCTGATTGAGCAATTTTAGATAATGGGCATGAAATACCTATCTTAAGAAAATCAATTTAGAATAATGCAAGTATTAGAAATGTGTAAGTCATACCATTATATACTTACCGAAATGAATACCCCATCATATTTTAAATAATATTACAGTGTATTAGTCTAAAATTTTGATATTATAATTAATAGATAATGGTAACATTTTGTGCGTATATAATATTATTTTATTTGGCTTCCTTCCAATTGGACTTGAACTTGACATCAATGTTGAACAATGGACAAACTTGTGTTCATGTTAAGATCGGCCCACTAATAAAGCATACCTAGTTAGGTAATAGTGGGTTAATTAACAAAATATCGAATCATTAAATAGGTTATTAATGGGTCAAACCACTTCAATCCGTTATCATCCTTCAGATGGACCGGCCTATTAATGATCTGACCCACTATTAGTATTTTAATATACGGATCAACACACTCAAACATGACTCATTGTCCACCTGTACATGACATTCATATATCAGTTGAATATTTTTAATATTCTTTTAAGAAATTACAATTAGAATACTTGTTCAATAAATATAGATAATTTTAAATGATAAACATATCAAGATTTTGATTTTCACAAAAAGAGAAATAACTCACTAAAAAGGTGCTCCAAACTCATTGGGTTGACCCAAAACTCGTAAAACCAAAATACATCCTTCCATATTATACTTGAACAAGAAATGCACCCGACTCATGTTTTACCCGAACTCAAATACATCTGAACCATATTTAATTTGCACGCCCAAAACCTGACAGGTTTGGTATTATCTACTTTGTAGATTAGTTTGCAAAAGATCCTTAGTGGATCGCCTCTTCCCTTCATATCCATCGTAAATATTTTTATGTTAAGGGACAAAAAGTTTTTAAGCAAATTCATCTTTCAAGCTCACATAATATCCAGTTCGGCAATTGAATCCTATCAAACCATCACACAAATTGGTCTTAATCCCTTGATAATTTGCTTATTAAATTTGGTATATCTAATATCATAGAGTTAGCATAAAGGTCAATATCCTTGCCGTAATATTGTAATGGTATAATTTGAACTTGAATGCTTCCCACATGGATATGTCTATACTTTCAATTCTCGTTATGCTTAAGGATACTTTCACAAGTAATGTGATTAACTTCTCCTACATCATATTCACAGTTTGTTACCTATAAATCGCCTTCCATCATTTCAACATATGCACTACTTTTTAATTGAAAGAAGGATTTTTTATGGATCATATCTTTCTATAACATAGGAAAGACCCAATTTCGTTTGCCCTCTTCATTGTCATTATCTACTGTAAATCCTTCACCCCACCGAAACTAATGGAGCTTGTTATGCTTAACGATATTTTTGCAGTTAATGAGATTAATATCTCTCACATCATATTCAAACGATGTAATGTATTTTTCATTGATTATAGAATTTATGGGATAAGGTAGTTTGTCAACAAAAATTCCAGGATTGGTTTCATTGTGCCAAAATTTTATAATAATATTGGCTAGATTTGTCAATATAATTTTCCAAAACCCATGTCCTAGAGCTCTATGTTAGTAATCTTTCTTTGCTTTCCTCTAGCTTTTTCATTAGAATAAAGTTTAGCTCTGATAAATTCAGTTTTAATTTTCTTACATAATTTTTAGAACATAACGGTAGGTGTTGCTATCATTCTTAGTGCATTCTTACCTCTATCATCTAAGAAGTCCTACTAATGTGCTACAGTGCTAGGAAAGTGCTCGATATAGTTTAGAAAATTTTTAGCAATCCATGTGGTATTCAAATTCAAGAGACTATTCATACCTTGTTTCCAATGGACAAATATTTATTCTCTAGTACGATCTCCGTCTATGTTTAACATCTAGTCCATTTCACTAATTGGGGGTAAGACTTATTTCTTTAAAGGATACAATTTTCTTTGGGATGAACCCAAAGAAAAAAGTTGGTTGTTCGTCCTTTTGGGACATATCTAAGTTTCATAAAATGGGTATTTGTCTAGCCTATTCCCCAAACTTTTCAGTCTTTGATATTACATTGTTATTTCAATGGGATTCAAATTCATCAACGTTATGATCTTCGCTGATTTCATCGATTTCACTTTCAACCACCAACTTTCCATGTTTTTTGTCTAGTTTTCTAGTAATTTCTTCTAAAGAACTGGCATGTAGATCCTCAAGTTTAATTAGATTCATCCATTGATATATTTCTTCTTCTAATTGAATATTATTTGTCTCTTCATTTTAATCAAATAGTACTTGTCTGTCTACTATTGTGTCCATGATTTTGTTTAGTTTTCTAGATTTTGTTTTTTACCAAATATATTTTTTAACTCTTCTAGATTGTACTGCATAAATTCCATCCTCTTTCTTTTCCCCTTTTTCTTCCTTTTTGGATGATTTGCTACTGTTTTTCCCAATTCTTTTTCGATTTTTATATCTTACAAAGTAAATGAAGTTTTGGCTTTTAATGCTTTGGAAATTATATTTATGTTGAAATAAAATGCTAATACCTAAATTAGATTTTTCACTATGTCTAACTTCTTTGATTAAAGAAAGATAAATTATAGACAATTGCTTCTTTACCTCCTTAAATTCATTTTTAATTTTTGCTAATCCCACTTTTAGTTCTAAAATGATATCAGTGATACAGTTAAATTACGGTACTTCTGAAGTGGATCCTTCTTGGCTGTGCAAAATATGTGAATAACTATGAGCACAACAAGTAGATGATGACTCAAGCATTAAATGTAATTAATTATGTTGATTAACTATTACATAAATTCATTAAATTAATTATGTTTTGTTCATGTGGCTCTGATACCAGTTTTTATAAATAGGAAATTAAATAACCTAACAATAGAAGATAGGGGACTAAGTTGCAAATATTTTTCGTACTTTTGGAAATGGGGTTAGATATGAAAATAATATAAATTTAGGGTACATAATGTAATCAAAAAGCTAAGTTTAATCAAGTTTGATCCTAGAAATTATTTGCCCCCAAGTTGGATGGACTGAGTAATACTTTTTAGGAAATGTGAGTTCAGAAAATTATTTACCCCAACTTGGATGGTTTGGAACAAAATTTGTTCGTGGAAGATCACAAAGTTCACAAATCTTGTTTCTTTCCATTGAGTTTATCTCATCCCTCATGAAATCCATCCGCTCTTTGTCATTTGACGAATTAACCATCTCTTCAAAAAGGGTGGGCTCCTCTACTTCCAAGAGAGTGCATAGGAATATTTCCTCTTCGATTTGGAAATATCTTCAAGGAATTCTTCCACGTTCACTCCATTGAATTTTAAGGCCTTTATCATTTGTCTCTCTTGATGAAGAATCCCTCCCCCTTTCTCTAAGAGGTGTGGAACTCTTAGTTCGGGAAGAATCACTCCCACTAGCCATTTAAGAGGTGGGATCCCGAATATTTGAACTAACTGCCTATTGGAACCTAGAGATTGAGCAAGAATCTCATGTTCTCATTGATTCTCCTAAGAAATTGGAGATTTAGGAAGAACCTCATTCTCCTAAGCACACTAACCTCCCTCGTTCCTATGAAATAAGGGAGACATACCATCCTCGATGACTTATGAGAATTGAAATCCTCCCCTCATTGAGAGATTGTAACACCCCTAGCCCCTAGGGCCGAAAGCAATACGTTTCTCTAACTTCTTACTTAAATTTTGGGACAAAACGGCCAGAATTTCCCCTAAAAACTGAACGTTTCCAGGCTAAACGCCTTACAATAAGTCCCTGTAAATCAACGAAAACGTAAACATTTAAAACATAACTCAACGGCCACACGTTGGAGTTCATAACTCGACGAGCCACCCGCTCGGAGTACACCAAACATAATAGTTCATTAATACAGAAACAGTAAAAGATACAACTCAACGGTTCACACAACCGGAGTATGGGGTTTACATCCCAAAATATAACCAACTTCAACCAAAAGACATCTAACTGACCGGATGGTTGGCTCATACGGCCATACAGAGCGACTCATAACCAATATGCATTACATGAACTTAGAATACTGTTTACAAATGTTTACAAACTAAAAAGGGCTTTACATGACTCCTTAAAGACATAAATAGGCACTAATGACACCTTCCAAGCAATAATCGATTCCAGCTGATTCAACTTCTTCCTATCATAGAGAAAACCTGGGGGAAAAGGGGAAAGAGTAGTAGGATGAGCAACCACACGCTCAGTGAGTGTCCCCCAACCCCCTTAAAACAAAAACCGTTGCAGGCAATAATATCTTTACTAATCACATATCACGTAATCATACTATAATATCATAATAGGCATTCACGACG
Source organism: Selenicereus undatus (assembly GCA_017589665.1). Classification (NCBI taxonomy): domain Eukaryota; kingdom Viridiplantae; phylum Streptophyta; class Magnoliopsida; order Caryophyllales; family Cactaceae; genus Selenicereus; species Selenicereus undatus. The sequence continues at coordinate 82,747,370 of JACYFF010031954.1, read as the reverse complement.
TTCTTATAGAAATATCACTAACCATAAGCTTCACTTTACCCACTTAACATATTTCTAGGTCCTTAAATGACCAAACTTCTTGACTACAGGCAGTTAACCACTTAGGTAAGCAACGAGGCTACGCATAACTTTCTTTCTCATAAACATAAATCATAATATCAACTTAATGAACGGTTAGGTAACACTATGGCTATAATAATGAGCTACATGTCACATATTGTAAACACTTAAACATGATGGGTTCTTAGTTTTGATCAACGGTGGCATGATAGGAACTCACTTACACAACTTGTGAATCTAAACATAACATTGGATGCATTACTACTCATTTCAAGAAATCATTATATGATGCACGTGTGAAGAATATGGCCACATGCCACCTTGAAGTCACATGTATCTGGTGATAATGCTTGTAGAGTTACTATGAAGTCACATAGTCTTTAAAGTTGCATGCTTTGAAGTCACGAGTGTAAACACTTTCTTTTCATACTTGTATCTTACGTAGTACCTCATTCATAAGTTATACTTAGAACAAGCACATAACACTTTTGATACTTTACTTAGATCTCATTCATATGGTATGCACAGTCATACATAGTAAACTTTCTTTCTTTTCTTTGAAAACACTTCATTTAGCGCTTGTGGCTCATAAAAACTCTTCTTTTAGCCTCTTGAGGCTCTTAAAGAGTCGTCTCATTCATCTTGGTCGCATAATGAGCCTTAAAACTTTCTTTCTGATATACTTCAAAAGGCAAAGTGCCAACTGTTTTTCTTATTTAATAAGAAACTACTTCTGGGCATAAGATCATAAAGTGCTGGTTGGGAGAGATCTATACTCAATCCCAGTGAGATTAACTCACGCTAAGCTCTTACTGCCGAGATGGCAACTAACTTTTGGACCTTAACCCTCGTCAGGGTCTCTAGGGACTACTCCCTAGGCTATATAGGGATTCCCCCATTAAGGCAGGTTCACTCCCTATCTGTTGTCCCTATGCACTTATCTTAGCCATTTAAATTAGTCTTAACGACTAATAAGTTTTGCTCCCTCTCACAGCGAAATCCTTTATCATGCAACTCACGCTTTTGTAAAACTCTTTAGGGATTCCCCCGTTCAAGCGAGTTCACTCCCAAACTGTTTTCATTTAATTAAAATAGGCCATCATGCATTAATTGTTATGGCTACTTATCATTTCAAAACAAGAAATCTTTCTTCGAAAACTCACTCTTATGCACATAATGCAATTTAAGCATTTAAGCACATATATCACATATATCACATTTAAGCACTTCATATCAATTCAACACAATGAGCCACACATGGCCTCGCAATCCACACGATTGCGGTTAATTCACAACCCAGTCTCCCTCCTCACTTTCACCGTACCACAAGACCTCAAACGCTCATAATGTTGTCCTCAAACCATCCAACTACCAACTCGGTTCATCAATTTATTAATCACTATATATTATCATATTGGCTTATATAAAAGAGAGTGAGGTTTAGGCTCCTACCTGAGCAACCGCACCTTTCAGCCACATATAACCACATTTCTTTATGATCGACAACACTTTATTCAGTACATCAAACATTCTAATCATGTACAATGCATTTCGAAGTACTTTTGTATGCATGAACGTACTAAGAAGGGGTTCAAATGAAAGCTAACATAATTCAATAGCCTTGAATTTAGTTCGAATACATGCATTGGGTAGTTTTAATTCGAATCGAGGCTAAACATGTTAAAACAACCTCGAAATTGATTCTTTTTCACATATTAGTTAATTAACTTGAGTCGAAGCTAAACATGTTCATATAACTTCGAAATTAATCCCCTTTCATGCATTAGCTCATTACTGAATTGAAGCCAAACATGTTAAACTAAGTTCGTTTTAAATCTTTTTATGCATTAGCTAACTTTGATCGAATTCAAGCTAAACACGTTCATTTAACTTCGAATTTAATCCTTTTTTCACATATTAGCCAAATAACTTGAATAGAAGCTATACATGTTAACACAACTTCGATTTTTAATTCCTTTTTCACACGTTATCTCATTAACTTGAATCGATGCTAAGCACGTTAATATAACTTCGAATTAATAGTTCACGCATGGTTTTCATTCATGGACTTGAATCAATGCTAAAGGCACATAATTCGCATCGATTTGCAATTTCATGCATCAATCAATCAAATGAATCGAACCTAAGCATGAACAACTCATTTCTTGCCATTTTTAATGAATTTAACAAACCCTAACTTGACATGCAACATCAATCTGCTGAAAACATTTTCGAAATTAATACTAATTTAGAAGGCGAGGAACACCCACCTCGATTCCATGCTAGAGACACGCAATTTAGCTTGAATTGAGGCCAAAATCGAACATCAACAGCCAGATACTCATCCACTCTTCGCGCCTGACTCGACCTAGCCCAAACCCAAAACCCTAA
>JACYFF010031954.1:82716424-82739919 GCA_017589665.1 Selenicereus undatus | reverse complement strand
ACAACCTAGTACTGTTTTCAAAAACACGTTGCTTGGTTGTGAATGACGACACAGGAGATGTTGTGTTGAGGGGGAAGCGATGTCAAAATGTTTATAAAGTTAGTATTTCCACTCTTCCCCAAAATAATCTGACTTGTTTAAATGCATTAAATGATGATATAATGCTATGGCACAAGAGACTAGGTCATGCAAGCCTGTCCTTGCTAAACAAACTTGTTTCCAAGGACTTGGTTGTTGGACTACCTTCCATCAAGTATAATGATGACAAGGTATGTGAAGCTTGTGCAAAAGGAAAACAAGTCAGATCTTCCTTAAAATCTAAAAAGTATGTAAGCACTACCCGACCTCTTGAATTATTACACATTGATCTATGTGGTCCCATGAGGATAGTAAGTAGAGGTGGGAAGAGGTATGTGCTTGTCATAGTGGATGACTACTCTCGATTTACTTGGACCCTGTTCTTGGCTTCCAAGGATGAAACGTTTGAAAACTTTATTGCTTTTCTAAAAAGGGTTGAAAAGAGAGTAGGACACTCATTGGTTAGCTTGAGGTCTGATCATCGTACTGAATTTGAAAATGTAAATTTTACAAATTTTTGTAATATGCATGGTGTTGATCACAACTTCTCGGCTCCAAGAACACCCCAACAGAATGGGGTGGTTGAGCGTAAAAATCGTACCCTAGAAGATATGACTAGAACAATGCTTGTTGCTAGTGGTCTTCCTAGGAACTTTTGGGCAGAAGCTTTGAACACATCGTGCTATATTATGAATAGATGTATGATCAGACCCATGTTGAACAAAACTCCTTATGAACTCTTCAAAGGCAGAAAACCTAATATTATGCACTTGAGAACTTTTGGTTGTAAATGTTTTGTGCATAATAATGGAAAGGATGCCTTGGGAAAGTTCGATCCTAGGAGTGATGAGGCAATATTTATTGGTTATTCTTCTCACAGCAAGGCATACAAAGTCTTTAACAAAAGAACCTTGTGTGTTGAGGAAAGTGTGCATGTGCTTTTTGATGAAACTAATACTGTGAATAAGAATGATGCACAGGAAGAAAAGTTTGAATTAGGTCTTGTCCAAAAAGAATTGTTGATCCATGAGAAACCAGGTGAGAGCACCTTGGAGAAAACAGGTACAGAAGGTGTTCCTCAAAACAGCATGCAAAGTGAATACCAAACAGGGGGAAACACCATTGAACCCTGTTCGGAACCATATCCCTCAGGAACCAGCTTGCAAACAGGCGCTGAAACAGGATCAGGAGGTGTTCTTGAACCTGATCCTATACGACCAGAACATGGGTCTGTGAATCCAATTAATCCAAGATCATGGAAGCACCATAGTTCGCACCCTCTTGATCAAATCTTATCAGATATTAATACTGGAGTGCAAACTAGATCTAAACTTAAGAATTTTTGTGCTTTCTATGCGTTTCTTTCTAACATTGAGCCAAAAAGTGTGAATGAGGCCCTTGCAGATTCAGATTGGATCACGGCTATGCAAGAAGAACTTCACCAATTTGAAAGAAACAAAGTATGGCACCTTGTTCCTAAACCTGCAGAAAGAACAATCATTGGAACCAAGTGGGTGTTCCGAAACAAACTAGATGAGTCAGGAACAGTCACTAGGAACAAGGCAAGACTGGTGGTTCAAGGATACAATCAAGAAGAAGGAATCGACTATGAAGAAACCTTTGCACCAGTTGCAAGAATTGAGGCTATCCGAATCTTAATAGCCTTTGCAGCTCATATGGAGATCAAGCTATATCAAATGGATGTGAAAAGTGCATTCCTAAATGGATACCTTAAAGAATAGGTGTATGTCAAACAGCCCCCTGGTTTTGAAAATGGTGATTTTCCAAATCATGTTTTTAAACTTGACAAAGCGCTTTATGGTTTAAAACAAGCTCCAAGAGCTTGGTATGAACGTTTGTCAAACTTTTTACTTGAAAATGATTTTAGAAGAGGCAAGGTAGATAATACCTTGTTTCTAAAATCTAAGGGGGAACATTTATTAATCGTCCAAATATATATAGATGACATTATATTTGGTGCAACTCATCATGATTTATGCCATGAATTTTCAAATATGATGAGGAGTCAGTTTGAGATGAGCATGATGGGTGAGCTTAACTTTTTCTTAGGCTTACAAATCAAGCAAACTCCAAACGGCACCATGATCCATCAACAAAAGTATATCAAGGAGCTACTTAAGCGTTTTAGGATGGAGTCAGCCAAACCCATAGACACGCCCATTTCTCCTTCAACCAAATTGGTTATGGATGATGGGAGTCCCTCAGTTGAGGAAAAACTCTATAGGGGCATGATTGGGTCACTCTTATACCTAACTACTAGTAGACCGGATATTGTTTTTAGTGTTGGTTTATGTGCCCGTTTTCAGTCTAATCCTAAAGAGACTCACCTTAAGGCTGCTAAACGGATACTAAGATATTTAAAGCATACACCTGATTTATCTCTATGGTACCCTAAAGGTTGCAATCTTGATCTTGTTGGATATGCTGACACTGATTATGCAGGTTTCCTAGTTGATAGAAAGAGTACCTCAGGTATGGCTCACTTTCTTGGACCTTGTTTGGTATCTTGGGCTACCAAGAAGCAACATTCAGTTGCCATGTCCACAACTGAAGCAGAATATGTGGCGGCAGCCTCATATTGTGCTCAGTTGTTGTGGATACGACAACAACTCAAGGATTTTTGTGTTGACACTGGACGCATTCCTATTTTTTGTGATAATACTAGCGCTATTAACATTGCCAAAAACCCTTGTCAACACAAAAGGACAAAATATATTGACATTCGACATCATTTCCTAAGAGATAATGTGGAAAAAGGCTTAATTTCTATGAATTTTTGTTCAACGGAAAAACAGATTGCTGATATATTCACTAAGGCACTAGCTAGAGATCAGTTTGAGAGAAACAGACTGGAACTGGGGTTGGTGAAAACACCCTGAGAACACCTGTTCTCAAAGGTAGATCAAACTGACGAAAAACACCCTATAATACCTGTTCTTCTCTCTTGTTTGTAATTTTTTTGTGGTCTGTGCTTAGCGAATATATGTACTCTGTGTACTCTCATGATTATGTACTGCTGTCTTGGGAGATGGAGAAAGAGTAATCATGACAGACCTTGGGATGAGAAAAGCATGCTCAAGAACAGGCGGCTCGAACAGGTATGTCTTCATTGCTATTATTGATTGCTGCCTGCTAAAATTCTAGGTGTTCCCTAGGTAACCCTTCGTGACAGGTGAGGAGTTTAAAAACTACCTTGCGTGCGTCTGTCCTCTTCATCTTGCTCTCTCTCTCTCTCTCCTCTGTTCTTGCTTTCAAACCCTAGCAAAAAACCTCCCAAAACCCGTAAATCCTCCTTGCGATAATGGCTCCCAAACCTGTTTCTTCATCAATCTATAAGAGTAACAACATGAGTATACTCTCAATTCCGTCTCCTCCTCGCCCAATTATCCACAAAACCTTCGGGTATCTCACTCAGCTAAACCTCAAAAGTGTTGGGCTTGGGTTGAATGATATTCCCTACCCCTTTGGTTGGGAATTAATGGTGTATGTGGGAACAATCCCTTGTCCCATTCCTTCTGCAGCATGTGCTGGCTCTTCGGGTCTCCAAGACCAATTCTTGGAGAACCCAGAAACCATTGTTGGGGATGACTCTGTTCCTCTCAACTCTCAAACTAGAGAGAAGAGGAAAAGGGTAAAGATGGTGGCTAGGCTCACTCGAACGCCAAGAACACGACCACAACCTCGGTCTCGCCCCTCAGAACCTCCGTCTCAACCTCCTCGCAAGTCTGCGAGAATTGTCCTCAAATCAACCCTCAGAACCTCTAAACCCTTCATTCCTATTGTCGAAGAGATCTCCTCTTCTACTGAAGGGTTCTCGAGTTCTAACTCTGCAGACACCACCTTCAAACAGGGGACACCGGTGTTTTCTGAGTCCTCTGAAGATCAAGCCCCTCCAAAAACAACCACTAAACCTGCTGTGAAGTCTTCTCCTGCAAAACCACCCCTCGAAAGAAAACCAAGAACAACCCCACTACCAAAAGCTACTACCTCTGTTCCTGCCTCCAAACGCCCAAAGCAGTCCACTCTCTCCCCTATGTCTGACAAACATGCGCAGTTGCTTAAGCGCAATGTTGTCAGGGGGAAGGTAATGTCTGTCAGTTTTTTTGAGGAACAGGGTCTGGGGGTGTTTTTGACCAAGCTTCGAGCCCAAGGCTGGCTTGAGTTGTTTGCAAACACCCAGTTGGGGTGTTCTGTGCCTGAGTTGGCTGAATTCTACGCCAACTGCAGAGTCACCGAAGGGATGGTGACAAGTTCTGTAAATGGGCAAGGCATCAAGGTCGATGCGCCCACACTTGGGAAAATTCTGGGAGTGCCCTCACAAGGTTTTGCTGTGTATGTGAGGGAAGACAAAACAGCCATGGAACAAGCCAGGCTCCTGGAAGTGTCCAAACGCTTAAGTCACAAACAGGGTCTGCGAACACCCTGCTCTGTCAAAAAGGGTGATCTGATTCCTCCCCACCAACTCCTTTTCATGTTCGTCATTAAGAACGTGATTCCAAGGGGTCAAGGGAGAAACTCAACCGACCTTTTTGATCAGTTCCTGGTCGACTTATTGGACAAGGAGGAACCCATCAATCTTCCGGCAATCATGATTCACCACATTGGGCGAATTGCGAACACCACCTGGGCTCATGATCTCGGATATGGGTTTCTGCTGACAAGGGTGTTTGAGCACTTTGGAATAGTGCTCGCACGGCGAGTGGAGGCCCAAGTAATAGATACAATTGGGATTGACACTCTGCTAGGGTGTGGCTTTGAGTTTGGGGAAGGGTCTGGTTCCAAACAGGGTCGTCGACCACCTGTTTCTGAGCAACCATCCACCAAGGTAGAGGCTGTTCTTGAGGACAATGCTCGCCTCAAGGATGAGCTCTCCGCTGTCAAGGCTGCTCTTGCTGAAGAACAAGCCCTTTCTGCTAAGCGTCATGCAGACTTACTTGCTCTTCTATCCACCCTTGCCCCTAGTATTCCTCCCCTGTAGACAAAACCACCCCCTGCTCCCTGATTGTCTAGGCTGTTTCTGTTTTTTTTTGTACTGCTTGGCTGATTAATGAAAATCCCATTTGCAGTTTCTCTTGCTTGTTATTCCTTCTCCTATATATTTGTTATTATTGCTTTTTAATGATGCCAAAAGGGGGAAGAAAAAGAGGTGATACCTATTGACATTGACATGTATGAATTTGAACTGACCAACCTGTTCTTGACTTGCTCTTGACTTACGTGAATCCCTATCAGCAGTCATTTTCTGGTTGTTTTGTCAATATGGTCACTTGGTTTGTCATCATCAAAAAGGGGGAATTTCTTGAGTTATTATATTCAAGTTTTGATGATAACAAATCCAAGTGTAAAAATGTGTCCAAGTAGTGTTGCTCCAAACATGATCTGCAAACAGGCCTAACTGGTGTTTGTAATCTTTACTGTGTTAACTGGTTTGCTACATGTGAGAACAAGTTCTTAAAACAGGTTTTAAATTGGTGATTCTACATTAAGTCAAGAACGCCATCTTACAATTGGTTGTAAGGCATGTTCACAGCAGCTCTTCTAGTAATGCAAAGAACAACTCCAACAAACAAGGTAGCCTTGATGTTCCCAGCAACTTCTCTAGCGATGCAAAGAACAACCCCAACAAACAAGGTAGCCTTGATGTTCACAGCAGCTCTACGGATCTTGGACAAGATTCAAACAAGAAGTCTTGGGTATATAGGCTTTATTTATTTAGACTCTTGTTAATATGCCAATATTGAAAAAGCTTTTTAAACATCTCTTGAATCGGTATTTGCGCTAAGTGCTTCAGAACACCAGACTGCGAACAACCCTGCAAACAGGGTGCCTAGGGTGTTTCTAACCTGAAGTGGCCATACCCGATTATCCTTGAAATTATTATTTCGGTTGGCCAAAATCTCCAGAATATTTTCAAATGTTATTCTTCTGGAAAATATATTTCTTGAATATATTATGGGAGATTTGGGAAAATAGATTTTGGGAGATTTGCCAAAATTGGAAGATTCTGTCTGCCCATATCTTCGGATGTGATAAAGTTTTTAAAATGCTAAAGATTTCTGGTTGCCTTACTTAAAGCTTACCCACGGCTACAAGGAGATAAAGGTTATCTCTTAAGATAACAAATCCCTTAGATTTTGGGAAATGTTTTATCACTAGCCGTTGGGAGTTTTTTCTCTTGAAAAATCACCTTCCAAACTTAGGCGATTTCCTTTCCTCTCCTTGGTTTTTGACCGTTGGAATTTTTGGTTAAAAACAGCTCCGTTTTCACTGAAAAGGAGACAGATACTGAGCTATAGAGAGAAGAAAGCAAAAAAGGAAATCTTGAAACACAACATTCCCAAAAGGCAAAATTTCAAAAGAGGTTTTTCTAGTGAAAAGAATTTTTGAGCTTCACTTGAGAAAAGAAAAACCAGTTCAAGTTGTGTTTAAAGCAAGCTTTCAATATATTGGCGTAATAGGATCTTCATTTGTACCTTACATCTGCTTAGTGAGAAGCACCCCAGTAAGGTGTTTTTGACCTTGATCTCAGATCAGTCAAAAGTGAGTGAGTGTGTCCTAGTCGTGTGGACTTTGGACGTGTCCAATCTGGTGAGATTTGGACGTGGTGTAATCTGCCTTGAGAAGGAGATTACGTGGTTGCAAGTTGTAACAAGGTGTGTTACATTTGTAACGAGTTAAGCCCGGTTATAGTGAAGTGGTTAAAAGCCTACACGAGGTAGGTCGTGGTTTTTCACACCTCAGTTGGGCTAGAGGTGTTTTCTACGTAAAAAAATTGTGTGTGCTTTAATTCCGCATTTATCTTGTTGATTTTCGTATTTGCAATATCTGAAAACACCCCCTGCAAACAAGTCAATAAGGTGTTCGTCATCTGAGAACAACCTCAGTCAGGGTGTTTATTACTTATAACGCGAAAATCAGACACCACAATTCACCCCCCCTCTTGTGGAAGTAGACTCATAAATCTAACAGATACTTTACTTAGATCTCATTCATATGGTATGCACAGTCATACACAATAAACTTTCTTTCTTTTCTTTGAAAACACTTCATTTAGCCCTTGTGGCTCATAAAAACTCTTCTTTTAGCCTCTTGAGGCTCTTAAAGACTCTTCTCATTCATCTTGGTCGCATAATAACCCTTAAAACTTTCTTTCTGATATACTTCAAAAGGCAAAGTGCCAACCATTTTTCTTATTTAATAAGAAACTACTTCTGGGCATAAGAACATAAAGTGCTGGTTGGGAGAGATCTACACTCAATCCCAGTGAGATTAACTCACGCTAAGCTCTTACTCCCAGGATGGAAACTAACTTTTGGACCTTAACCCTCGTCGGGGTCACTAGGGACTACTCCCTAGGCTATATAGGGATTCCCCCGTTCAAGCAGGTTCACTCCCTATCTGTTGTCCCTATGCACTTATCTTAGCCATTTAAACTGGTCTTAACGACTAATAAGTTTTGCTACCTCTCACAGCAAAATCCTTTATCATGCAACTCACACTTTTGTAAAACTCTTTAGGGATTCCCCCGTTCAAGCGAGTTCACTCCCAAACTGTTTTCATTTAAATAAAATAGGTCATCATGCATTAATAGTTATGGCTACTTATCATTTCAAAACAAGAAATCTTTCTTTGAAAACTCACTCTTATGCACATAATGCAATTTAAGCATTTAAGCACACATATCACATATATCACATTTAAGCACTTCATATCAATTCAGCACAATGAGTCACACATGGCCTCGCAATCCACACGATTGCGGTTAATTCACAACCCAGTCTCCCTCTTCACTTTCACTGTACCACAAGAACTCAAATGCTCATAATGTTGTCCTCAAACCATCCAACTACCAACTCGTTTCATCAATTTATTAATCACCATATATTATCATATTGGCTTATATAAAAGAGAGTGAGGTTTACGCTCTTACCTGAGCAACCGCACCTTTCAGCCACATATAACCACATTTCTTTATGATCGACAACACTTTATTGAGTACATCAAACATTCTAATCATATACAATGCATTTCGAAGTACTTTTCTACGCATGAACGTACTAAGAAGGGGTTCAAATGAAAGCTAACATAATTCAATAGCCTTGAATTTAGTTCGAATACATGCATTGGCTAGTTTTAATTCGAATCGAGGCTAAACATGTTAAAACAACTTCGAAATTGATTCTTTTTCACATATTAGCTAATTAACTTGAGTCGAAGCTAAACACGTTCATATAACTTCGAAATTAATCCCCTTTCATGCATTAACTCATTACTTGAATCGAAGCTAAACATGTTAAACTAACTTCGCTTTTAAATCTTTTTATACATTAGCTAACTTTATTCGAATTCAAGCTAAACACGTTCATATAACTTCGAATTTAATCCTTTTTTCACATATTAGCCAAATAACTTGAATAGAAGCTATACATGTTAACACAACATTGATTTTTAATTCCTTTTTCACACGTTATCTCATTAACTTGAATCGATGCTAAGCACGTTAATATAACTTCGTTTTTAATTCTTTTTCATGCATTAACTCCTCAACTTGAATCGAAGTTAAACACATTAATATAACTTCGAATTAACAGTTCACGCATGGTTTTCATTCATGGACTTGAATCAATGCTAAAGGCACATAATTCGCATCGATTTACAATTTCAGGCATCAATCAATCAAATGAATCGAACCTAAGCATGAACAGCTCATTTCTTGCCATTTTTAACGAATTTAACATACCCTAACTTGACATGCAACATCAATCTGCTGAAAACATTTTCGAAATTAATACTAATTTAGGAGGCGAGGAACACCCACCTCGATTCCATGCTAGAGACATGCAATTTAGCTTGAATTGAGGTCAAAATCGAACATCAACAGCCAGATACTCCTCCACTCTTCGCGCCTGACTCGACCTAGCCCAAACCCAAAACCCTAACTCGCAATTTCTGAGGAATTTAGGCACAATAGAGATGGAATTAGGGTGAGAATCCAACTTATAAAAGAGAAGAGGTTCGAAACTCACCGCGCATGCATAATTCCGGTCGAGTGTCCGGCCGTCGTTGCGCCAGAATCGGCCTAGCCACTGCCGATTTTCGCTCAGCCTCGGCACGGGTTGGTCGCCGGCAGCCCAGAGAGGTGGATTGAGGCTTGAAACCGGCGAGTACGGCGTGTGTAAGGTGGGGAGATGAGGGAGACGGTGGTGGTTCTCTGGTTGAGGTGGCGTGAGACAGGGGAGCAGAATGAAGAAGCTGGGATTGGGGGGGTCGCGCGTGGAAAGAATGAAGAAGAAAGGGGCCAGGCGCCCCTTTTTACAAAAATGCCCTCCCCTTTTTCTTTTGTTCTAAGCTCTTCACTAAATAGCACCGCTAGTTTAGTTCGTAACCCGAACTCTAAGCCAAAATCGATAATATAATCCTCGATCAAACATTCGATCCCAAATATGTATTGGTTCAATTTAATAAACCCTAAAGTAATTCTAAGGTTGAAAACCTAATCACACTCGAGAAACGACTAAATAAATCGAATAACGACTAAATTAAACTATCGATATAATTTAAAGGTATAAACGGCATGAATTAACTTTAAAATCAATAATAGCGATAAAAATCCCCTTTTATAAAATTATAGTTTTCAAAAGCACATCGATAATTAATCAACTCATACAGTTACTAAAAATACGATTTTATAACATAAAAAGGTAATACAGGCAACTTAACTTAAAAATAATGAAGGCGGGTCTTACACTCTTCCCCCCTTAAAAGAATTTCGCCCTCGAAATTCTAAATCTAAGTTCAGTCTTTCCTAGAATGCATGCACACAACTAAGATGTACGCGATAGGTTTTCAAAAGGTTTCATTTTGCAAACACTACTTCTTCTAAATCGAAAGAAAAAGGCTTATGGTATCCAGTCTCTTCCTCGCCAATCCTCTTCAAGCGTCTACTCACTCTATTTAGGCGTCGAGGGCAAATCGCATTGAACAGGGGCAAATGAGTTGGCGTGGAAAACCATATTGAACTCATTTTTGAAAGGGACAAGGACCTTGAATCATCTAAGCACTATTCGTGTCGTGATAAAGAACTCTATGCGTCTGCATCGCTATGAGTTGGCATCTAAAACATTAGGCCACAATGAACAAGAGTCATTCACAAATAGTTCCAATCTAAAACATGAACTCGATCACTTTCAGGGTCATATCGGTTAACCTTGAGACTGCTATAACACACTGGAGTAATAAGGTCGTCACATAGCATCACATAAAATCAGTTTAGCACAATGGCATCACATGGAATCAACAATTCAACATTTTCAGCCCAAGAGTCACATCCAACATGCATCAATCCATCACGTACATATGGTAAACAATTAACAGGAGAATTACATATGCGACCATCATTAGTCACGCAAGGAAACAGCTTGGAGAGTTAGATAACAGGAATGCGGGTCAATGCCTAGCAATAGACCTGTATACGTCCATACATCACATAGAACTCATTATGCAAACATAATACAAAATAACTCAGTCGTATTATGCTAGGACACTTGGTTGAACCTTACCGGGGGTAGTTTTATGCATATCCATTCATAATCCTTAAGGTCACGCATCGAAGTATGGTCGCAAATACAGTGGCATGCGGTATGGCCCAAGCACAGAAGGTACAAGGCAAGCAAATGCGATTGCAAACTCCTAAGGCCACAATATCCTTCTACTAAACATATGAGTAATAATCCACTCAATCAATCATAAGATACACAGGACTTAATCATATAGGAGATGAGTAATCTCCGCTACAGTCACGCATATCCCAGCATACCATTCAATGATGCATACCAAGGTAAGTGTTTGAATGCAAATGGTCGTAGCCACATAAGTATGTTATAGAATATGTGCACAGCCAGCCATTTAACCACAACATAAAGGCTAAATGCCAAGTAACAATTAGCTAACTATAATTATATGAAGCGACAATTCACGTGGGTTGGACTATTTGGCCAAAATTAAGGACACACCCAACAAGAATCAAGTCAAACATGCGCCAGGTAGTTCATTTACCAAACCACTCGCTAAAAAAACACATAACTAGTCATCAATCAGCTAGCTAAGAACAACGGTGTCATTGGTCTTATAGGTATGTGTGTATGCAGCTATTAGCTATGACATGGAATCATAGAATTCATGGAATGCAAATAACGTTTTAGAAGTCAAGTCATGCCCTTATTTACAAAATTTAAATAATTGGCTAATCAAGCCAGATGCCAAGCCAACTTAAATCAAACAAACACCAAGATATGCATTCACTAAGCCAATCATTCACGGGATACTTGATAACTGCGCATGATGACATGACCCCGAGTATTCTACCATGCCACTTTCTTAAACATGAGATATATACTCTATACACATGGTTCATGTAGATATAACTCTATTGTCATCAACTCTAACACGAGAGAATAGTATTGATGGGCTGTAAATGATGATCCAAGAGTCATGGTGTGATATTAATTACATAAATCAAATCGTTCTAACTAATATAGTCACATGTTCAAGTAAACTCAAGCCAAGCAATTACAAAAACTCACTTCGTTGGCATTTGATCACAAACACGTCGATGGTTACATATAAAAATCATATCTGTATGTATTCTTATGGTCTTACACACCACATGACATCATAATAAATTTTTAAGACATGCAGATCCACATGTTGTCACATAAAAGAACACCTAGACATATAAGTATGCGTGTAATACCCCCTTTTGCAGCCTATGATCAATAGCATGCCTTAAACCTCATCTAATTTAGGAAGAATTGGTGTTGAGCGACTAGAATTGTGCGAGTATGGTTGACATCCTCATAGGCACACGTAGAGGTCTTACGAGGCACATCTATCCTATGGGTGATCATATAAGTCTCACTATAGTTCGCTTACCTTAGTAGAGATCATTACTATGTACAATTCCAAAGTCTGCCAGGTTCTTTCCCCCTTATGCTTTCTAGGTATGTCAGGGTTTGTTCGGGCCGAAACATTGTCATCCCATTCACAAATAACACTCCAGATAATAAAAGAATAAGTAATGCATGGTTTAGGTAATAATGGCAAACAAGGGGAACATTAGGTACACTATGCAAGGGTTCACGAGGTCCTACCATTAGCACATAGTCTTCAAGCATGCATACAAACTCAAGGAATTCGGAATTCAAAATAAAGAGGGAAGATATCGTTTAGTAGGATTACCAATTACGGCAATCATACATGAACTAACATCAATTAACATGAACTAACATGAACTAGCATAATAATTGACTTGTATAACATGAACTAACTAACATGTGACTTGTAACTAACATATTGTGAACTAACATGTGACTTGTATGGTAACATAATAATTGTAGCAATCATACATTAGGGGCTATAACATGTTAAAAACCAATTATAGCAATCATACATGGACTAGCATGAACTAACATGTGACATAAAGTGTACAAGCTAACATAAAATGTATAATAAATGAAGTCAATTGTACATGAAATTGACATAAATAATCATATGCTAGCATAATCATAAGCATGAGTTGTATATGAACTAACACATTTAAAAACATTGAAAAACATTATTTCACTATTCAAGCTATTTATACCAGTCAATTATTACTATATGCATAAACTAAAATTATAGCAATCGATCTCGACACGTATAGTACAATGGCATGTACTCGGGAACCTAAGCTTGCTCATCATTGCTAAAGAATGTAAAATAAATCTTGACGCAACAACGAAAAGATATTAACATTTCGAAACTTCGGATTTCAAAGGTGAAAATAGCTTATCTGTTTTGAACTTCTTCTCTACCATCCTTTGAGTACGTCTGCTCACTCCATTATGGGACCCGAGGAGCAAATCGTACTCTAGGGGCAAAGACGAGCTTACAGAAAGAATTTTCAATTATTCGAATTTAAAACGGCGTGCTTAAACTATCGACTGTCTTATTAGAGCGCACAAAAAAGACATTTACCAATCAAAACATAGCTTAGTGCACACAAGAACACGGAAATGGATTAGGCTCACATACATCCGATTGGCTCATCCGGATCACCTAAAAGTCAATCAATGAAGTCAATTAGCATGTTAGGAGCATATTGCACCAATGAAGTACTTAGAAAATCAACTGAAGGTGTGGGGAGAGCTATTTGACTCCTATACTAACGTACAACTCGCCACTTTCACTTAATCGACCTACCCGATCCTCACATAAGTCAAAGATGGCCGCACTAAAAAGCACACTTGCACACGAAGCAAGCATATGTCACATAACCGCAAAGTGTTCCTAGGCACCTATATGAGATGCAAGACCCAGGTCGCGGCCTATGGTCGCAGGACCATACTCTGATACCATCAATGTAACACCCCTAGCTACTAGGGTCGAAAGCATTACGTTTTCCTAACTTCTTACTTAAATTTTGGGACGAAACAACCAGAATTTCCCCTGAAAACTGAACGTTTTCAGGCTAAACGCCTTACAATAAGTCCCTGTAAATCAACGGAAGCATAAACATTTAAAACATAACTCAACGGCCACACACCGGAGTTCATAACTCGACGAGCCACCCGCTCGGAGTACACAAAACAGAATAGTTCATTAATACAGAAATAGTAAAAGATACAACTCAACGGTTCACACAACCGGAGTATGGGGTTTACATCCCAAAATATAACCAACTTCAACCAAAAGACATCTAATTGACCGGATGGTTGGCTCATATGGCCATACAGAGCGACTCATAACCAATATGCATTACATGAACTTAGAATACTATTTACAAACGTTTACAAACTAAAAAAGGCTTTACATGACTACTTAAAGACATAAATAGGCAATAATGACACCTTGCAAGCAATAATCGATTCCAGCTGATTCAACTTCTTCCTGTCATAAAGAAAACCTGGGGGAAAAGGGGAAAGAGTAGTGGGATGAGCAACCACACGCTCAGTGAGTGTCCCCCAACCCCCTTAAAACCAAAACCGTTGCAGGCAATAATATCTTTACTAATCACATATCACGTAATCATGCTATAATATCATAATCGGCGTTCACGAAGTTCTTATAGAAATATCACTAACCATAAGCTTCACTTTACCCACTTAACATATTTCTAGGTCCTTAAATGACCAAACTTCTTGACTACAGGCAGTTAAACACTTAGGCAAGCAACGAGGCTATGCATAACTTTCTTTCTCATAAACATAACTCATAATTTCCACTTAATGAACGGTTAGGTAATACTATGGCTATAATAATGAGCTACATGTCACATATTGTAAACACTTAAACATGATGGGTTCTTAGTTTCGATCAACGGTGGCATGATAGGAACTCACTTACAAAACTTGTGATTCTAAACATAACATTGGATGCATTACTACTCATTTCAAGAAATCATTACATGATGCACGTGTGAAGAATATGGCCACATGCCACCTTGAAGTCACATGTATCTGGTGATAATGCTTGTAGAGTTACTATGAAGTCACATAGTCTTTAAAGTTGCATGCTTTGAAGTCACGAGTGTAAACACTTTCTTTTCATACTTGTATCTTACGTAGTACCTCATTCATAAGTTATACTTAGAACAAGCACATAACACTTTTGATACTTTACTTAGATCTCATTCATATGGTATGCACAGTCATACATAGTAAACTTTCTTTCTTTTCTTTGAAAACACTTCATTTAGCGCTTGTGGCTCATAAAAACTCTTCTTTTAGCCTCTTGAGGCTCTTAAAGAGTCGTCTCATTCATCTTGGTCGCATAATGAGCCTTAAAACTTTCTTTCTGATATACTTCAAAAGGCAAAGTGCCAACTGTTTTTCTTGTTTAATAAGAAACTACTTCTGGGCATAAGATCATAAAGTGCTGGTTGGGAGAGATCTATACTCAATCCCAGTGAGATTAACTCACGCTAAGCTCTTACTCCCGAGATGGCAACTAACTTTTGGACCTTAACCCTCGTCAGGGTCTCTAGGGACTACTCCCTAGGCTATATAGGGATTCCCCCATTAAGGCAGGTTCACTCCCTATCTGTTGTCCCTATGCACTTATCTTAGCCATTTAAACTAGTCTTAACGACTAATAAGTTTTGCTCCCTCTCACAGCGAAATCCTTTATCATGCAACTCACGCTTTTGTAAAACTCTTTAGGGATTCCCCCGTTCAAGCGAGTTCACTCCCAAACTGTTTTCATTTAATTAAAATAGGCCATCATGCATTAATTGTTATGGCTACTTATCATTTCAAAACAAGAAATCTTTCTTTGAAAACTCACTCTTATGCACATAATGCAATTTAAGCATTTAAGCACATATATCACATATATCACATTTAAGCACTTCATATCAATTCAACACAATGAGCCACACATGGCCTCGCAATCCACACGATTGCGGTTAATTCACAACCCAGTCTCCCTCCTCACTTTCACCGTACCACAAGACCTCAAACGCTCATAATGTTGTCCTCAAACCATCCAACTACCAACTCGGTTCATCAATTTATTAATCACTATATATTATCATATTGGCTTATATAAAAGAGAGTGAGGTTTAGGCTCTTACCTGAGCAACCGCACCTTTCAGCCACATATAACCACATTTCTTTATGATCGACAACACTTTATTCAGTACATCAAACATTCTAATCATGTACAATGCATTTCGAAGTACTTTTGTATGCATGAACGTACTAAGAAGGGGTTCAAATGAAAGCTAACATAATTCAATAGCCTTGAATTTAGTTCGAATACATGCATTGGGTAGTTTTAATTCGAATCGAGGCTAAACATGTTAAAACAACCTCGAAATTGATTCTTTTTCACATATTAGTTAATTAACTTGAGTCGAAGCTAAACATGTTCATATAACTTCGAAATTAATCCCCTTTCATGCATTAGCTCATTACTGAATTGAAGCCAAACATGTTAAACTAAGTTCGTTTTAAATCTTTTTATGCATTAGCTAACTTTGATCGAATTCAAGCTAAACACGTTCATTTAACTTCGAATTTAATCCTTTTTTCACATATTAGCCAAATAACTTGAATAGAAGCTATACATGTTAACACAACTTCGATTTTTAATTCCTTTTTCACACGTTATCTCATTAACTTGAATCGATGCTAAGCACGTTAATATAACTTCGAATTAATAGTTCACGCATGGTTTTCATTCATGGACTTGAATCAATGCTAAAGGCACATAATTCGCATCGATTTGCAATTTCATGCATCAATCAATCAAATGAATCGAACCTAAGCATGAACAACTCATTTCTTGCCATTTTTAATGAATTTAACAAACCCTAACTTGACATGCAACATCAATCTGCTGAAAACATTTTCGAAATTAATACTAATTTAGAAGGCGAGGAACACCCACCTCGATTCCATGCTAGAGACACGCAATTTAGCTTGAATTGAGGCCAAAATCGAACATCAACAGCCAGATACTCATCCACTCTTCGCGCCTGACTCGACCTAGCCCAAACCCAAAACCCTAACTCGCAATTTCTGAGGAATTTAGGCACAATAGAGATGGAATTAGGGTGAGAATCCAACTTATAAAAGAGAAGAGGTTCGAAACTCACCGCGCATGCATAATTCCGGTCGAGTGTCCGGCCGTCGTTGCGCCAGAATCGGCCCAGCCACAGCCGAGTTTCGCTCAGCCTCGGCACGGGTTTGTTGCCAGCAGCCCAGAGAGGCGGATTGAGGCTTGAAACCGGCGAGTACGGCGTGTGTAAGGTGGGGAGATGAGGGAGACAGTGGTGGTTCTCTGGTTGAGGTGGCGTGAGACAGAGGAGCAGAATGAAGAAGCTGGGATTGGGGGGGTCGCGCGTGGAAAGAATGAATAAGGAAAGGGGCCAGGCGCCCCTTTTTACAAAAATGCCCTCCCCTTTATCTTTTGTTCTAAGCTCTTCACTAAATAGCACCGCTAGTTTAGTTCATAACCCGAACTCTAAGCCCAAATTGATAATATGATCCTCGATCAAACATTCGATCCCAAATATGTCTTGGTTCAATTTAATAAACTCTAAACTAATTCTAAGATTGAAAACCTAATTGCACTCGAGAAGCGACTAAATAAATCGAATAACGACTAAATTAAACTATCGATATAATTTAAAGGTATAAACGGCACGAATGAACTTTAAAATCAATAATAGCGATAAAAATCCCCTTTTATAAAATTATAGTTTTCAAAAGCACATCGATAATCGATCAACTCATACAGTTACTAAAAACACGATTTTATAACATAAAAAGGTAATACAGGCAACTTAACATAAAAATAACGAGACGGGTCTTACAGAGATGGTTGAATGTCTCGCTGTAACCCATATGATTTGATGTCCTTTTTAGTTTCAATAATGTTTTGAGTTGGAGATTTAGGAAGAACCTCATTCTTTTAAGTAGATAAACCTCCCTCGTTCCTATGAGATAAGGGAGGCATACCGTCCTTGATGACTTAGTGAGAATTCAAATCCTCCCCTCGTTGAGATATGGTTGAATGTCTCGCTGTAACCCATATAGTTTGATGTCCTTTTTCGTTTTATTAATGTTTAGGAACTCATCCTTAAGAAAATCAACATGATGGGAGTTTATTTCTATCATGCCACCATTTGGATGTTCCCCATACATTACACATCCATTGGAATGTCTAAGATACCTTATGAAAACCATCTTGATAGCTCTTGGACCAAGTTTCCCATATTTGTGGGTTAGGTTACGCACATAACCAGCCAAATCCCATGGGCTTAAATGATCTAATTATGGTTTTTTACTATACTGCAACTCATATCGCTTGAACGATATACTCTCACTTGGCATACGGTTAAGGATATAAGCTATTGTGAGTAGCGCATTCTCCCAAAAACTAATTAGGATGTTAACATGTGCCATCATTGACCTAACCATGTTAAGCAATATCGATTGCTATGGTCTGCAACATCGATTTTCTGTGGAGTATATGGAATTGTTAGTTGTCTTCGTATGCATTTCTCTCGACAAAACTGTTTGAACATATCAAAGATATATTCATATCCTCGATCGGTTTAAAGAATCTTAACTTTGGTTCAATTAAGTCTCTACTTCTGCTATGAAACATTTGAATACATCAAGTGCCTCATAGCGGTGGGGTAATAACTACACATGCCCACATCGTAAATAATCATCTATAAAAGTAATGAAGTATATAGCCCCATAACATGCCTTCATGTTCATGGGCCCGTAGATGTCAGATTAGATTAATTCTATAGGACTTGATGCTTGTGAAGTCTTACCAAGAGGCTTTATGGTTACTTTGCCAGCTAGAAATGGCTCATTTATAGGCAACTTAACCTGAGTAAGTTGACCTAAAATACCTTCTTTAGCTAGTCTACTCTACCTATCTTGACCCACTTGGCCAAGTCGAGCATGTCACTTAACAAATCCAGAATTAGAGTCAAAATATGAGACAAAAGTAGAAGATATATTACTATAACTTTCATCCATATCCAAAAACAACAAAATCTCCTTTCAATTTTGCATGGCTAAATAAATAGCTATTCCAAAAAACGTCTAAACCATTTGGATAAAAACCGAAAGAAAAACCTAATCTCTTTAAAGAAACAAAAGATACAAGGGAACATCACAATTCAAGTGCATAGAAAGCATCCTAAATCAACAACTTATTTCCTCTATTAAGTTTGAGTTGGCATGTTCCTTTGCCAAGGGCATAAGCTCCCTCGTTTGACAGCTTGTAAACCCATTGGATAGCGATGGAATTCCACGAATCCAGCTTTATGATGAACTATGTGCTTAGTTACTCCTATGTCTACAATCCATTGAGGAAAAGAGTTAGCAATGAATGTATAGAAACACACATATAATGCAAGATTTTTAGTGAAAGAAGGTAACTTGACCGACTCAGGGCAATCTCGAGTGAATGTCTCTTCTTTTCATAGTTATAGCGCTTCACACGTGTTGTATTCTTCTCTCTATTAGCCTTAGCCTTTTTCTTATTGGCAACACTACCTTTTAGCATGGGACTCTGCGAAGGGCGAGGATTCTTCTCGAGCTGCTTGTAGTTATATGGTCCGTTGCCCTTCGGTCTAATTCCCCTGGCAACAAATGCCACATTAAAGGGGGCGATTGATTTCAAACGGTTGTCCTCCATTTCAAGGTGCTTTGACATCACCTCGAAGGTCTTTATGTGCTCATTATGGGCCACAATGAACTTAAAGTTCCTCCAATGATCAGTATCATCTACGATAGCTGAATCATATTCAGGACTTATTCCTCCTCAAAGATTTCTTACCCAGTAGCCTTAAGATCTCGACCTATGGCACCCATGGGTGGTAGATGTTTAGGAATACTTTGGCTAGAGACAATAGACCATTGCATCCATCTTAATTGCAAGGTACATAATGTTGTAGCGGATGTCTAGCCAAACTTGACCTTAAGCTAATCCTACATCTCTTTAACAATGGAATAGTACTCAAAATATTTTAGTAGAACATCATGCATGCAAGACAACATAGTGTAGCATGCTGACCGATCCCTTTCGGACCAAGGTCGGTATGCCTTTAGGCTCTGATGCAGAGCACTAAGATTCTCCAACAGGCCAAGAATTCAAGGTACAGGGCCCCTTAATTACTCATGAAAATGGGGCGTTACGGGGAGATCCTCCTAGGCCTATGCCCTATTAGGGCCTCAAATGAGGGTCTAAGTAAGTTTACATAGGTGTCAAGGTAACTAGTAACCATAAATAATAAGCTTAGGTAATCATTCTTCAACGCCACTTCTTATTCATTTTTCCAATTTCAATCATAATTTTTACTTCAAATTATAGCTCTGTTTTTGAATAGGTATACAGGCTCCGATTTTGGTAAACTACATATAGGGTTGTTCATTGGTCTAGGATTAGACCGAACTGAACCAAACCGGCCTGGACCGGAGACTGATTAAGGTCCAACATGAGGACTGAGGACCGGACCAGTCCAAAATCGATCCAGACCAGGACCTGACTTGGGAGAACCCAAACCGACCTTAAACCGAGTCTTAAATTGAAGCGAAACGGACCTACAGCTACCACGTAAGTTGAACGGAAGAAGGCCTAAAGCAAGCGAAGGACCGTCGCTATAGTGAAGATCCCTCACTCCACCTACTTTCCATTATCAGTAAAGTCGTTTGGGCAACAGTTGTGTCGAAATTTGATTGTTTTGGTCAGAGTATAAGAGTGCAAGGAGATGGTGACAGGGAACTTCAGATATTCATTTGGGCATCAGTAAAGTCGATGGAGTTGATGAACAAGTATGTTTCTTTGTATTGTCTCTTATTCTTCGGGTTAGCCTTCTCATATCCGTTCTGCCAGCTTTCTCACCCCTTCCATAACTTTAATTCATGTTTTCTTTGATCAAATGCATGTGTGACATTGGATATGTAGGACATAAGCATTTTAATTAAAGGAGATTATAACCACAAATTTCAAGTCTAAATCGAATTAAGATGTAACACCCGGGATTTCATCCCCTCTGTGTAGCCGATCTATGTCGTTATAAACTCTGCCTGAGTGTTGATTTTATTGAAAGAAATATTATTATTCTCATTGTTATTGGCTTTTTTGGTATTACATTGGAGCAGGTTCCCGAATACGGCTAGAACGTCGAACCTTGGGAATGAACCTGCACTTTATTGAATCGAACCTTAATATAATCAAAAGGCGATTAAATCGATCGATGATTATATTAATGGTTATGGTTTAAGATTATAAAGGTTGAAAAATTGAATTTATGGTATAAGTGGGTTGGTGTTTTTATTAGTAGACCAAAAAAAAAAGGGAAAAGGGGGCCGAAGCCCCTTCCTTTTTCGGGAGCAGCATCGCGAAGGGGAGGGGGAGCAGCAATCGTGAACAGGGGAGGGGGGTTTCTCGACCTCCCCTGCCGGCGACTCACATACACAACCACCGGCAGTGAGGGACGGCTGGGGGAGGCCGCCGGCGACCGGCCGTCACGCCTGGCCGTTCCCCCCATGCCGGTTGACGCCAGAACCGGGCCAGAGAGAGAAGGCATATGCGAGAAATAGAGAAGGGAGTTCGAGGGGGAGGCCGCCGTGAGCCTCGACGGCTCCTCCACAGCTGCCGCCGCCGGCGGTTCGGCAAAGGGGGGGCGGTGATCGGTAGCAAGGCAGCAAAGGGGAACCGAACCCACACCGAGCCAACCCGAACCAAACCCTAAAACGGGTCCTTTAGCTTGGATTCGAGGTGGGTTTCCTCATCCTCCTATTTATGGTTAAATTGTTAATTTCGATAAAGTTTATTGATTTTTGATTATAGTTTGTTCAGGTTGAATTCAATAGTTATTGATTATAGTTCGTTCAGGTTGAATTCAATAGTTATTGACTATAGTTCGTTCAGGTTGAATTAGTTATTGACTATAGTTCGTTCAGGTTAAACTTGAATCAATTATCAGTAATATGAGGAAATTTTAGCGTAAATTGAATGATACCCCATGCATATATATGTTAGTTGTACTGAACTAAAGTTTATCGACGCCTAAAGTCTATCGTTTATATATATATAGTTTATTGACTATATGTCATTTGGTAATTATATGAAGTCATTGAATACGTCAAGTTTATCGAATATATATATACATGGATAAATTATCAATGCTAAGAAATTACTGACAATATGAGGGCTTCAGTTTATAAAGTTCATTGAATATATAATGTTCATCGTCGGCTTATAACGTTAAGTTCATTGAATATATATAACGCTCATTGACTATTAATTATAATAACATTCATCAATTATACATTTTATCATTTATATAAAATGGTTATCGTTATTGATTATATAACGGTCATTGATTATGCATCCTATCGGTATATATAATGTTCATCGTTATTCATTGGTCGGGCATTTTATCGAATTATATATAATGTTCATCGTTATTGATTATGTAATGTTTATTCATGGCATTTTATTGATCCTTGATTATAACGTTTATTAATTGCATTTTCTTGATCATTGAAATTAATTGATCATTGATTATGCATTTTATCGATTATGGGTAATGTTCATCTCGTATGAAATAAATATCGTTCATCGATTATGCATATTTATCGAATTATATATAGTGTTCGACGATCATATAAGTTTATCGACTATATAACGCTCGCTGATTATGCACGATTATATTATCACAAGTAGACGATGTTTCGCGTTTACATAATGATTCTCGACTGCATGGAAATCTCGATGATACGTAGTTCTTGGTTACATGAAGTTTATAGACATTTTAGGTTGATGATATGAAGTCCCTTCAATATAGAATAGACATGAAACCATTACCAATAGATCTTGATCCATAAGGTGAATTCATGGATTATATGATCGACATTTTGGGTAGAGAATAGTTCCACCTTAAATTGGAGCAGAAGTGAGGCCATCTCGGTACGTACATTGCCTATGTTCTTCAAAAACTCTATATTCTTCAAAAACTCACACTATTCTCAACAATGAAAAATCAAAACAAGATTCATTTAATGAACCAAGTTCTCAATGTTTTGTCACATAAACAAGTGGCCCCACCAATTATCATCAGGGCTTATGCCCTTCAATTATCAAGGCTTATGCTGACCAGTACACCCGCACGCGGCGTCAGGGCTTATGCCCATCAGTTATCAAGGCTTATGTCGACCAATATACCCGCGCGTGACGTCAACTAAGGCTTCTCGATCGGCCTGGGGGGTGTGAGCACCTAAAGTACGATCGTTTCAAGATGTACATCGACCAAGGGGTTCACTTCAGTAAGAATCAACAAATCAATTTTACTTACGCATTCTCTCTCTCCTGTTTGCAAAATAAAATATTTTGAAATATGGGCGCCCAACCATTTAACCTCCAAGTCGGTTTTACTGCATAGGGATGTACGTCTGAGTTTCGGCCCATACTTCGAGACATGTTAGGTAGAAAATAGTTCATGTTTCGTCTATTGCCTCTATATGTTTATCAATCGTATACACCGTATCCATTATATAATTTGTCGACTGCATAGTTCACCGTATCGTATCCATGAATTATGTGAAGGGCATTGAGTCTATTCATATCGTATGGTGATTACATGACGTTTGTCAATTGTATATTATAGCCAAGGTCCATAAATGCTTTATTACATGATCGCTAAGTCCTCCTAATTGCTTATCAGTCGCCTATTTGTATCTTTAGCTTAACCAATCCAGTACCTTCCTAGAAGTTTGCATGTAACTTCAACTTATATGGTTCAAGACTCATTATTTGGCAGAGAATTCAAAAATCAATATTTCATTTCTCTGCTAGAAGGCAGAGACAAAGCTCAGTTTTTCATT
>JACYFF010031954.1:82638678-82661471 GCA_017589665.1 Selenicereus undatus | reverse complement strand
CTGGTGAGATTTGGACGTGGTGTAATCTGCCTTAGAGAAGGAGATTATGTGGTTGCAAGGTTGTAACAAGGTGTGTTACAATTGTAACGAGTTAAGCCCGGTTTAGTGAAGTGGTTAAATCCTACACGAGGTAGGTCGTGGTTTTTCACACCTCAGTTGGGCTAGAGGTGTTTTCCACGTAAAAATTGTGTCTGCTTTATTTTTCCGCATTTATCTTGGTGATTTTCGCATTTGGTATATCTGAGAACACCCTCTGCAAACAAGTCATAGGGGTGTTTGTTATTTACAACGCGAAAATCAGACACCACAATTCACCCCCCCTCTTGTGGTAGAATACTCACTAATTCAACACTGCCATCAAATGACTTCTTGTCATAATCATCAATCCTATTATATAAATCCTTCAATTGAAAACCCACACAAGAAGCTCCACCAGCTTGTTTTTTCAAGACACGAAATGCATCCGCCACTCGAACTGCTGCATCCCTAAGCTATGTCACAAACAAAAGGTCTTCAGTTGAGACTTTTCGATGAGAAGGCAAAAGATGCCTCTCATTAGTACTACACAATGGATGGTTGTGCTTAGGTAAATGCTTAGTGACAATCCATTTTCTATCTAAGTCGATATTAAACTGGATCATTGCTTTGCACCCAGTCCGAAAATCAATATTTGTATACTCCTTACATTGTTGGCCTTTATTTTCTTTCCAACCTTCCTTCCAACAACAAAACTGACGCATGGACCAATCTTGCGTTCGAGCTCTACTACGAATCTTATGATAACGAACACTAACCCAACCTTAAATGCATAATCATTGTAAATCTCAAATGCTTCATCTTGAGAGTATGCAATCGTTCCAACTAGATCAACTGCCAAGGTATCCAAAGCAATAATATCCCGTCCAGATGAAATATTATCTGCAAAATGAGTAACAAAAATGAATAAATGAACATGCTTATACCCACATATGAACAACATAACATGAATAAATGAACAACTATAAATCATTTTATATATATTAAGATAACAATGTGAGCAAACATAAATGAACAACACTACATGACCAAATGAACATCTACAAACCAATTAAAAAATACAAAATACAAAAATATATATAATGAACAGTATTACAATTTAACATGAACAAAATATCTGCAAGCTCAATGAACAAAGTTCTACGAAAATAATAATAAAACGAAACTTGACAACATTGTAAGCATATATAAATTAACAACATTACATAACCAAATGAACGTCTATCAACCAATTAACAAATACAAAATAAGAAATATATTAATACAAACCCAATAATGAACAATATTACAATTTATAATGAACAAAATATCTGCAAGCTCAATGAACAGAATTTCATGAAAAAAAATAATAAAACGTAACTTGACCAAATTATGTCGTCATCACCATTTCCATTATCTCCCAAGAATGTTGTTCAAAATTAAAATATTCAATTTAGAAATACATATGAACTAATTGTGGTGTATTTAATAGTAGGATAAATAAAATGAATTGTAATACATACATATCGAATCTCTTCCAACTTCTTTTTCGATTACGTTCTGCGCCATCCTTGACTGTAATTGAAATTTAATTTGCACATATTCTGATCAAACACTAACACAAAGATAGAGATGATGAAGAACCAAGCAAATAATAAGTGTAAATACCTAAAAAAGACAAATTTACAAAATTAAAACATATTTTTACTTACATAATTAATAACATTTTCACCCAAAAAGTTGAATAGAGGCGTGAGACGTGAATTGCAATTGCCGGCAACTGAATATCAATAAAAAATAATTAAAAAAAAAACAAATCACAAGTGGTGGCCTAGTGGGTAGTTATTACAATTTTTTTTTAAAAAAAATCGAAAGTGGTGGGTCATGGTGGTGGTTGGTGCACGGTTTCACCAAAAACCAAAAAAAAAGAAGGAATGGGACATGTTGACATGGACTATGACATGGCTCCGAGGAGCACAAGCTCTCGGGTGCATAATAGAAAATGTACATCTATTTGACCACGTGGCATGTACGACGTGCTCAATGTTTTTTTTTTATTTTAAAAAAAATCTTCAACTCCTTCATCTTCTGTGGGGCTTTCTCACGCTCTTGGTCTTCTTTACTATTGAATTACTGTTAGGTTTCGGATGATGGAGGTTTAAGCGAATAGGTTGAAAGAAAAGAAGTGAAGGAGAGCGTCCACGGCAATATAATTTGCGGTTTCTAGGGCAAGGAGGAGAGGAGAGACAAGGGCATCGGAATTGCAGAGAGATGGGAGCCAGGAGCAAGAAGGAGAGGCAGACTCTATTAATGGTGGATTTACATGTAAAAACAATGCGATGTTTATAAAATGGTTTATATAATTTCAAATACTGATAATCATTATTGTTGGGATTGATAAAAATCAAAGGAAAAATAAAATTAAGGTAAAAAAAGGAGGGGAGTGATATATGCTGCATACCTAGGCTTAGGGGAAGAAAAAAAAAAGTACCAATGTATTCGCTTTACCACTATTTGTCAATAATGGTAGGCAATGGTATTGCAAAAGAGAATGAATATCGGACTTTTGAGCAGCAAGTTGCACGGATGAAAGCATTCAGCAATTGACAAGCTCATCACTTTTCTCTATAAATGAGAAAGGAAGAAGCTGATGAAAACACACACAAAGACCACATAAGCTACCACAAGGGAAAATTCCAAGAGGGGACTTGGTGAAAGTGGGTGAGTGCAAGGAGCAACTGTTAATTAATTGCTTGGGAAAAACACATTCGGATTAGGGGTGTGGGAAAGTTCTGTTTATAGGTGTTGATAATTAGCACTTGTAGACTGGGAGAGTTATTTGTATATTGTCTTGAAATAGTGGAAATATATTTTTCTCTGAAATTCCTTTGTGTCGAGTGTTATTTATTTTTATCGCATTATTGAGTTTTTCTTCGAATGTTCTGACGTAAAACACTTTTGTGAACAATAGGCTAACTTTTTGTAAACAATAATTGAACTTTTTGTGAATAACGTGTTAAGTTTTTGTTAAGATATCTTCACTTGAGACAATAGGGCAAGCTTTTGTGAACAATATGTTAAGTTTTTTGAACAACAGGTTATGTTTTTGAGACCAGGTGAACTTTCACTAGAAAGTCTTTTCTGTTTTTATTGATATTATTATTTAGCTTTTTTTTTAACAATTTAGTCTTAGTATTTGGTTTGATGTTGTAAAGAATATTATCTACCATAAGTTCTATCTTGTGAACAAAAAGCCTTTATTTTGTGAATAGTTGGTTAAGATTTTATAAACAATATGTTAATTTTTTGTGAACAATAGAACAATTTTTGGTGTAACAATAGAAACTTCTTCAGTGACAAAAACTTTTAGATTTTATTTTAATAGTTAAATTTTTTCTGAACTTATATCACTCTTTAGTAAACAATTGTTAGCATAAAAGTACTATATTATGAATAATGTGTTAACATTTTGTGAACAATGTATAAGTTAACTTTTTTTGAACAACAAACTAACTTTTAAGCTGTGCGTAATTTATGGTGCACAAGTATGAACATTTTTGTTAAGTTCGGTTAATAGAATTTTTTAAAAAAACATATAATTAAGCAAATTATGGGGGGAAAAGTAGATCTGCTCAAATTGAGGGTCATAGGATTTTCTCGACTCTAATCCTACCCGATTTCTCATGCTGGTCAGCACACTCCTGACCCTAACCCTGACCTTGCGGGTACCCTCGGGTCATTGAGCCAGACCCGACCCTCAAACCTACTGATATAGAAAATGAGATTTTTCACTAAGTTTACTTTTTATTATAGAGGTCAACATTAAACATCTTACAAAATAAAAAGTCAAACGATAATATAATGCTTTGATGAAGCGTATCGTAATTATAAACACTCCAACGCGTAATTTAGTCATTAAACCAATAGACTGATTAGTTCATTAAAATGGTCACTCAGTTTACTCCAAACATTAGAGATGGAGAATTAGAAGGATACGAACCAGTAAGATTTGGTGAGGTGAATGAGAGGAACATGCTTAGGGGAGATGAGAAAGTGAAAGCGAAAAAGTTTTCAACAAATGAAACCGAAAGTATCTTATTTTAATTTTAATTTTTAATTTTTTAAAAAAAGTGAAGGTCAGCTGGTCGAGTCAGCGGGTCAAAACCTTAACCCAAGCCCAACTCTCATCATAACCGGGTACCCTCAATTTGAGGGTTGGGGCGGGTCAGAGATAAAAAAAAGCCGATCCTGACCTCCATTTTTGAGGGTCGGGTCAAGAGGGATTAGGCGGGTCCTCGACCCGTTGATCAAGTCTAGAAAAAAGGGTCAGGAAGCTAGAAAAACTTTTTTAATTAATCAAGAACCTCTTGTTAGTAAGTTTTGAACCTTGGACCTTGAGAATCAAAGCCCAAAGCTTAACTAATGCCAGTACCTGGGTTGTAAAGATTTGTAGAAAACATATTTAACGATTCCACACTGTAGAAGTTTTTCATTGAGCCCACATTATTTACTGTGCGTATTTGGGACTATCGTGGGGGTGTATAATGTTCCTGTACACCTAGTTTGCCATATTCACGTCTACGATTTATTTTTGTGCTGAATTTTACCTTGTAAAAAAGAGAGAAGAGAAACAACTAATTCCAGTACCAAAAATAGGGTTTTGATTTTTTCCTTATAGGTAAAATTTGATACACATATATAATTTACAGAGAACTGAGCTTAACCTCACCAATGAGAATTAGCCATGCTACTCGGTACCATGGATTTAAAGTGTGGCTGATCTGTGGCAAAACGACCTCATTGAAAAGATTTTTGGGTTGGCCGAAACGCATTTTTGAAATGATATGGAATGTGATTTCTACATTAGAGCAATTTTTTCATATTGCGACCGAAACCGCATTCGCAACCAAAATTGCATTTGAATCCTTGTTGGCCACTAGCAGAGGTATGCACTTGAGTCTTGGTAGGTTTTTGGGACCCGTAAGTTGTAAAAATTTATCGTATTTTTTAACGGAATTCTTAATTTTTTTAAATATGAACATCCATAAAAATTAATTAGTACCATAAAGTCTTAGAAAAATTTAAAATGATGTAAAAAATTTCTGAATTCGAAACTGAGATTACCTCTAAATTACCCTAAAAGACTCCAGGGTCATGATATTTTCAATCAAATTGGGAAATATTTTGGGTGCATTCATGCGTGACGTGTGTGGCATTATTACATGCAAGCTCGTTTAGTTGAACTACCATTTGAGTGCTGCGGGATTTTCGTCACCCTTATTTAATTTTCTCGTCATAAAAGGCAGTGTTTGAGGACACAACATAGAATGTACGACGACTGTCCCTCTCGTTCTATCTTTTTCAGGATCTAATCGTGATTTTCTTTCTTTAATTTTTGGCGATTTATTTGTGTGGGGTACAAAATTTGCTAATTTCAAGTGGTTATGTCAATATCCCAGCTCAAAATGAGTGGGGCAAAAACTAAAAAGTGTATCATTGTAGCAACTCCATTCATGTCCTCATGTATTTTTCATGCCTCCCCAACCGTCATCAATTATGGCCAAATATAAAGCAGGCAGACCTGGCCTTTGGCTCAAGTGAATTTCGGCTCGAGTCAAGTTGAGGTGGTTGCATGCATGGTTCATGATAATAGCAGTCAATGATCGGGCTAAACGGTGATTCCCTTTGCCTTGGCTTGGTTCCAGGGGAAGGTTCGGAATATAGAACAGCTTGCATTTCATTTGAACTCATTAGCCATGCTAGAACGTAACTAGTCCATGCATGGACGAAGCCAAATTGGGTTCATGGTCTGAATTGAGCTGAGGCACTTACCAGCAAACCAATACCTCTGTGCTCATCTAATATGGCCGGTCAAATCTAATCTAAGCGTTAAACAGGTAGTGAGTTACCCACTAACTTTTTGGGTCTAAGACTAATCGGTTCGTCCCCTCGTTCGCCCCTACTCTGCAAGTTTGCATTTGGCTGCACTTAACCCCACAGACTCACCTAGCTGAACCCTATTTTCTTCAGCTTATTTTTCGTAAAATAACTTCAGTTCAGATAAGTGCAACAAATATGTTTATAAGTTCACAAATAAGTTCAGAATAAATTCAATAAAGAAATTCAAAATAAGTTCGAAACAAGTTCAACAAATAAGTTTAGAATAAATTATGCAAACAAAGTTTTGAATAAGTTTGGAACAAGTTCTAATAAGTTTAGTTCACAATAAATTCAGTTAAAATAAGTTAAGAAGAGTAGGCCTTCAACTGTTGTTAAATTGGACCTATGATTTCAGTTTTTTTTTTTTTTTTTTAAAAAGTAAAACTATCCATCACCACCCAATTCTGATCGTGGAGCAATATAAGTTAATTCTATCCCAAATTGAACAACGTAACACTACTACGTACTAGGCTTCCCAGCCACCACTAGTATATAGTATATAACACTATAAATATCCCTTCACTATCCTCCTCATGCCTCGTGAATCACCTAAACTTCTATTGTGCTTGCCATACTAGTTTTGAATGATGGCCACCATGCGTCGTTTAGTTAGTTCATTTTTCACTATTATCGCCTTAGTTGCTACAAATATGTTTTTAGGAGCATACACTCCAAAATGTGAGGCAGCTCCAGCGTTCTTTGTGTTTGGGGATTCTCTAGTGGACAGCGGCAATAACAACTATTTGGCCACCACTGCTAGGGCTGACAATCCACCCTATGGCATCGATTACCCAACTCATCGCCCCACTGGCCGTTTCTCTAATGGCCTCAACATCCCCGACCTTATCAGTAAGCTCCCATTCTCCACATTGCTAGGGCTAACGTGTCCATTAGGTTGGTAGGTGCGTCCAACTTAGCTGAAGGGTAACATGAATTACATCAGTATGATTGGCCCCGACCATGTCCAATATCTTTTGTTATAGCATTGAAATGTTATATCATTAGACCTAATAGAAACTGACCTGTACACAGCCTATGCAACCACAATATCAAACTGCCACCCCCCCCCCCCCTCCCCCCCGAAAAAAAGAATCAAAACTCTTTCCGAACAAACATCGAATGCCAAACTTTGCGGGAAAAACTAATAGGAAACACAAACATGAAGGGAACCAATAACACCATAAACCCTAAATACTCAATCTGTATTGGTACAACATCAAGACCAAGCACGAACTCAACAGAATGACCCATTTGCCAGTGCTATGATTTTACACGGACAATGAAACGATGTGTAATTGAAGTCATTCATGCAGGTGAACAACTTGGAGCAGAGTCCACAATTCCGTACCTAAACCCAGAGCTGACAGGGAAGAAACTGCTGGTTGGTGCAAACTTTGCCTCAGCAGGGATAGGTGTCCTAAATGATACTGGCATACAATTTGTGAGTACAAAGCTGACATCCAGACTGCAAATATTATGTGCTACATTTAATGCCATTGTAACAACCAACTGTAAACTTAACTGACAACACCAACCTTTTCTCACATGAATTTGGCAGCTGAGCATAATCAGAATATACAGACAGTCGGAGTTTTTTCAAGAGTATCAGCAAAGGTTGAGTGCTCTGATTGGACCAGAACAAGCGCAGCGCAGGGTGAACGAGGGAATAGTGCTGATTGTTCTTGGAGGAAATGACTTTGTTAACAACTATTTCCAGCCTCTTTCTCTTAGGCCTAGGCAGTACTCTCTCCCTGACTTTGCTCGCCTTGTTGTCACTGAATATCGCAAGATTTTGAAGGTATACTACTTTTTGAATTTAACATGACATGTCTTTTATTTTGCCAATGAGACTTGGTTTCAAAAATCTGTGGCCTGTAATTGCAGAGGCTGTATGAATTGGGAGCTAGAAGAGTGATGGTGACAGGAACAGGACCTTTGGGGTGTGTTCCTTCTGAGTTAGCCACACGAGGTCGGAATGGGGGATGTGACCGAGATGCCCAACGTGCTGCAGCCCTTTACAACCCAATGTTGGAGCAAATGTTGCTGAGTCTTAACCATGAGGTTGGCTTGGATGTCTTCATTGCTGCCAACACTGGCAACATGTTGCTCGACTTCATTGACAACCCTCAAGCTTATGGTTTGTGCCCAAAAAACAATTGTTACATTCTGTGATCCTTACTAGACTAGATCTGGCAGAACTTACATGCACTTGCTTACCTAATCAGGCAGACCTGAAACTGGACTCAAAATTATTGTTTATGCGTTTCAACAACAATTGAATTGATTGAACAGAAACAAAATCAACCTCCTTTACTAGAACAATGAAGCTGGTTATGGGCACTCTGGCACACGCCTTCACCAAACTAAAACCGCAATAACCAGCTTGATGTTCCTTTTTTCCCGAACAAGTACTGACCTGAGCCAAACCAGATCAGCCCAAAATTCACCAAAAGAGCATAGATTGATTTTCTTTACAATCTTACCGGACCAACTGACAACAAATTAAGTACCCAAAAAGACAAAATACACCAATCTCAACCAATGTGACTTATATGTTCAATCAATCTGTTTTCACCTGAAAGAGAGATTGACCCAACTCGGATGTCACTTTCGCCAGATCTAGTAGTCTCGAGTTTATTAATCACTTCATGAGTTTGAGATCTTATTCATCCACAATGCAACAGGATTTGTGACATCAAAGATAGCATGCTGTGGACAAGGTCCTTACAATGGACTAGGAACATGCAACATAGCATCAAATCTTTGCCCAGACAGAAGTGTTTATGCTTTCTGGGATCCATTTCATCCGACAGAAAGAGCCAATAGGCTTATTGTTCAGCAGATGATGACTGGCTCTACCAAATACATGAATCCTATGAATCTCAGCGCCATTCTTGCCTTGAGCTCTATGGCTTAGATTTCAAAATTTATTTTATCTAATGTTTTTTCTTCACATTTCATCAGCATTAACTTTGCAACTAGTAATTCAGCTGCAAGTTGAAGCTATAGAGATAATATAGGGTA
This sequence comes from Selenicereus undatus, assembly GCA_017589665.1. Lineage (NCBI taxonomy): Eukaryota > Viridiplantae > Streptophyta > Magnoliopsida > Caryophyllales > Cactaceae > Selenicereus > Selenicereus undatus. Next base: position 82,652,492 of record JACYFF010031954.1, on the reverse strand, counting down.
ATTCAGGTTAAACCTACTTATATTATTGGATATTGTCATTGTTCCTGTAGTGATAATTGCAGTGAATGCATCTAGTATTTTATTGTTTAGAAATTGCCCCGTTAATGCATGGCATGGACATCCAAAAGCCAAACTCAAATCAAATCCATATAACCCAACACTCTATAACTCCGTTTAAACTGGTTTGAATGATAACTGATCTAAATGACCAGCTTTCAGGCATAATTGTATACTCGAGGGACAAGGGAGATAAGGATGAAATGTACCAAACCTTATGAACTATCAAATAATTATTCAATGCAACTTACAAAAACATCAAAGGAAATGAAAATAAAAAGGTGATGGTCCAGTGGTGATCTCATTGAACCAGGCTATTGGCGAGTCTGGGCTGGCACCAACCCGTTATCCTTCCACTGACAAGAGTAGGAGGTGACTGTTGTTCTGCGAAACCAAGCCTCACACAGTCCCCTACGCTTTAGGATCCAGGTCACCCAGCCCTCAACAGGGCCACATAGATCAGGTCCAACTTGGATAAGGCGAACCACCATTTAACTAATCCAAGACCCAAAACAGCTAAATGAGCCCACATTCCATCACCTTGGTGCCCCCACTTGGGTTACAAGCCCACATCACTGACTCAGCAATTGTACTTCTGTTCCTAAGAACTTATAAAGTACATAAAGTAGTTCCCATTTTATCCAAGTGGAACATATGGCTTGGTTTCTTGGCTGATATCCCATGCCTAGAAAGTGTGCTAACTGCTAAACATATCAGAACTCACGCAAACATGAAATTAGGAAGAGAAGTTAAGACACTATTTGCTGAGTCTCTATAGTTTAGATCTCCAGTTTTCAGTCAAATGATGATGTTCTTTGTTCATTTTCAATGGTCCTCAAAGATCAGAGTAGTTACCAACGTCTTTTAAGGTTTGAAGGATTCAACTGAAACTCAAAGACAATCGCTCTCACTTTATTGCAAGGTACAGCAGCGTATAGAAAGCTCCCCCCCCCCCCCCCCGGCCCCGGAACAACCCCCTCCAACCCAAAAAATAAAAAGAAAAAAACTCAGCCTTGGTTTATTGTAAAACCGTAAATGATCAACACACTTTAAATTGAGGATTGAATTAAAACTTCTTTCTACTTGTAGTTGCCAGAGTAGCACACTAAAAAATGCACAGTAATATCATACAACAGATATGATTTTATAAAAGGTCCACATTATTGAAGAACAACACAAAAGCTGTCTATTCATTCCATTGACAAGCACAAAAGCTATATAATCTGATACAGATGGAATTTGATCATCCACCACTTATCAAAATCTTTATAAACTATATATTTTTAACAATGATAAAACAGAATACAAACATTGGTATAATGTAGTGTCACTATAATATATTACAATCATCGCCAATTTAATTTTAAACTTAAAAATGAGCATGTGTAGACCCTGCAATTGCTCGAAAGCATGGATTCTGGCATTCCTACAAGCCCCTGTGCAGATAGTTGAAACACACTCAATCTTTAAGTTTTATAACTCCGAAGGGAAGAGGTGTTTCTTGCCTTGAGAAGAGAGTTCTTGAGCCACATGGCGCATTGTGGGGCGTGACTCTGGCACCAGATTCGTGCAAAACAGAGCTAGTCTGACTATGACCATCAATTCCTCTTCCAAATGTCCTCTAGGTGGTGACAGCCGTTGGTCTAAAATTTCTTTTAGAAGCAGATCAGACATAGTTGTTACAGAAGTTAGTGAACACAGAAATTCCGCAGGATGCTTCCCCATCATGACTTCCAATGCCACCACTCCATAACTATAAACATCACATTTGTCTGTCACTCTCATTGTCAGGGCCAGCTCTGTGTACGGCAAAAAAGAAAACAAAACTGATCAAATATAGGAAAATCATAGAATGCCAAGTATTTCTACAATCATAACCCCTCAGTTATTTTTATATGTTTCAAAGAGTCGACTTTGGATGAAGGCAGTTGTATTCATTCAACCCTGCAGACCATACATGTCAAGGTAAGTGTTTCAAGTACCTGAACTAGGCCATTATTCCACATTTCCCTACCCAGGTTTCTAATCTAGGATGGACCTCCATAAGCAAAGCAGTTTCATTACAGGTTTAAACATATATTAGGGAGGACTTTGTAGCACTGAGCCAAAGGCTGTCTAGTTTCACGTATTAAATATATATGACAGCAGAATCCATATCTAGAATCTCACCCAGGCCAGATTGGGGCTTCTCATTTTTGCAATCGTCCCTAATTGCATCAAACCTTTTTGCTTTTGGGGGGGGGTGGGGTTTGTGGCTATGTTCACCATTAAGCGCCTACGTACTACTCCCTAAAGAAACAAAAGGTTTTAGTGGGTCATTCTACTTTAGTCCTCCGCAATTGAAGAAAAAAAATTATCCAAAGGTGACTTTTCAACAAACCAAAAAGCTGGCAACCAACCATACATCAGAGCATCACCTCTACAATCTGAGGTCTCTAGAATGATGATAGTTCTAAAATCATATATAAAGAAAGAACAGGAGTTAGGGCCTACCAGGAGCCATGTAGCCATAAGATCCAGCAACTGTGGTCCAACTAGATGTATCCAAGCTGAGAAGCTTCGCCGTGCCAAAATCTGAAAGTCGAGGCTCAAACTCATGATCAATCAAGATGTTATTTACAGATATATCACGGTGAACTATTGGTGGGCAGCAATCATGATGCAAGTAGGCAAGTGCATGAGCCAACCCTCTTACAATATTTACTCTTCTTTTCCACCCAAGTTCCTGCCTTGCTTCCTCACTGTACAATAAACTTCCCAAACTGCCCCTTTCGATGTACTCATAAACCAAGTACATGGACCTGCTGTTGGAACAGAACCCATATAATTTGATTATGTTCCGGTGCCTGACCTCTGTCAATGCCCTTATTTCATTCTCAAAACTCTGTCTAGTTGATGCTCCTATATAACCAGGTACTGACATGTTGAGCTTCTTAACACCTACCACATGACCAGATGGCAAAGATGCCCTATATACCGTGCCAAACCCACCTTTGCCAATGCAATATTTATCATTGAAGTTGTCAGTAGCTTTTGAAATTTCACTGAATGTGATTCTTCTTTCTTTTCCCCATATCAATGATGTTGACTGCCACATATGTGAACAGTTGCTCTCCTCTTCATTTTGTTTCTTCTTCCAACACTGAGTCAAGGTTGCAACAGCACATGCTGTAAATAACAACACAGAAGAAATGGGTACAATGACTGCAATAGCAATCATTTTGTGGTGTTTGCGAGGTCTGTTATCATCACAAGACAATAAACCAGATGTAGTCCCACAAAGATCAGGATTGCCCATGTACACCCCACGTTGGAAGAAGCTGTCACTAGGGACTGTACCTGATAAATTATTAAAAGACAGATCAAAGGACTGTAGGCTATTAATGCTCGACAGTGTTTGTGGGATTTGACCAGAGAGATGATTGTGAGAGAGATTCAAGTTCTCCAAGGATGTAAGTTTTTCAAGATTTTGAGGAATTGGACCAGAAAGAGAGTTGCTGCTAAGATCCAACGTGATCTGAAGTGCACCCAGATTGCCAAGCTCTTCAGGTATCTTGCCTGATAAGTTATTGTGACTTAAATTCAAGCTCAATAAATTACCAAAATTCCCAAGAACATGGGGGATTTCCCCAGCAATTTCGTTGCCTGATAAATCCAGAAGCTGAAGAAACTGCAAGGAGCCCATGCTTTGTGGGATTTCACCTGTCAAGAAATTCCTGCTTAAGTTTAGTTTGTACAACAAGTTCAAACTTCCCAGTTTATGTGGTATTTTCCCTGTTAGTCCATTTGAGTCAAGAGTTAGAACTTGCAATTTCCGCAGCTCCCCAAGCTCTGCTGGTATTTCCCCAGACAGTTTATTCCCATCAAACTGAAGGTCTGTTAGGTTGGCACATTTTCCCCACTTGGGTGAGATCTCACCAACAAACTGATTGCCACTCAGGCTGATATAAGTTAAATGAGGGTGCACACCAAATGCATCTGAGATGTTCCCAGTGAATTGATTCCCATCAAAACGGACTCTCACTAATCCTGAGCAATTCTTCAAGCAATCTGGAATCCCTCCAGTAAGATTGTTTCCATTGACTGTCAAATCCACGAGATTGAAACCATTGCATAACCCAGAAGGCAATTGCCCCACAAAACTGTTGTTTGAAAAAGAGACTTCAGCAAGAAGGGGACTTTTCTCACCAAACTTTTCTGGGATTTTCCCAACAAAACTGTTGCTGTGGATGGAAATTGTTTGGAGGCTGCTAAGGCGAGACAAGGTCTCGGGCAACTCTCCATGAAGCTGATTCATGCTAAGATCAAGAATAGTTAATAAGCTGAGATTGCCAATCTCCGGTGGAATTGTACTGGTGAGGTTGTTTGAGAAGAGAGTCAGGTAAGAAAGATTCCTTAAGTTCCCAATAGTCCGAGGAATAGAACCCGAAAGTTGGTTTACAGAGAGGTCAAGCTCAATCAGCATTCCAAGATTGCCAATCTCTGAGGGTATAGAACCAGTGAAACTGTTGTTATGAAGAGAAAGATACTGAAGTTTTGTTAATTGACCAAGTTCTGGTGGGATAATGCCGCTGACACTATTGTCATGAAGTTGCAAGGAAATCAACTGGGTCCAATTGGTGAGGAAATGTGGGGAGATGTCCCCAGACAAGCTATTTTCAGATAAGTTGATGTCCAAAACACTCCTAAGATTTGTCAAAGACAAAGGTAACTCCCCCGAGAGTGAATTCCCAGCAAGAGATAGATTAGTAAGATCAGTACATGACCCAAGCTCAGAGGGAATGCTCCCTGTGAGTGAATTGTTAGACAAATTCAGAATTTTGAGGGCAGAAATCAAACCAATGGTCCCAGGAATGGAGCCATTGAGCTGGTTCTGGTTAAGGTAAAATTCTGTCAAGTTTGAAAGCTTGGAAACATTAGAAGATATGGGTCCTGAAAACATGTTAAAACGAAGGTCGAGGTGCTGAAGCTTGGAAAGACGGATGAAAAGTGATTCTGGCATCAACCCACTAAATTCACTCTGTGACAGATCAATGTAAGTCAAGTTCCTGCACTTGAGAATAAAACTGGGAAACTCTCCGGCAAAATTATTGAACCCAACATCTAAGTGGGTCAACAATGGCATAGTGGCAAACATAGACCAATCAGGACTTTCAAGGTAATTCGACCCTAGGTTTAGAAACCTTAACTTGCCGAAACTACTAAGTTCAACAGGAACTCGGTCGCGAATGTTGTTATTCCACAAGTTGAGATACTCAAGCTGTGACAAGTGACCAATCTCAGGAGGAATGAACCCTTCAAACAAGTTGGAATTAAGGTCTAAGTGAGTGAGCTTAGAGAGATTACCAATGCTTGATGGGATTTGGCCCCTGAGTTTGTTAGCGCTGAGGACAAGGCTTGTCAGACTAGGAAAAGCAATAAAGCTGAAGTTGCCAAGCGTACCAGCGAGGCCACAATCTGTCAGGTTAATGTTGGTGACGGAATTAAGGTCGTCACAGACAATACCAGCCCATGTGCAGAGGTTTGCAGCATCAGAGAGAGTCCACGAAGCCAGACAATCAGACTCTGATAACGCCTGTTTCCATCTGATAAGTGCCTCAGCTTCTGCTGTTGTTGCTGATGCTGTAAAGCAGCTAAGCATTGCACAAAACAAGACACAGGTGATAACTTCTTGACACATAATAATCAGAGTAGAGGGAGGTTTTAAAGCTTTTGCCATTTCTGCTTTTTCGTTTTTCCTTGTTGCAATAACATTGCTGGATTGGATTAAATAAACTTGAGGGTTAAGAAGGTGAATAATCAATACTCGTTTGAAATCACCTTCTAGTCCGTCTGTTCGAAAAGTCAACGAGTCGTCTGATTTCATGGAAGCCAAAGTCAAGTCCATGGAAAATAAACGCTTATGCTAAGAAATTTCTGTATCATGAAAGCAACAGTGAAAATTTTAGCAATATTTGAAACTTCGGTCAGCAATATTGAATTTTTATTGTCCACAAGTAGGTTTTGAGTGATACAGTTTCAACTAAGATATCAAGTGAAACTAGTACTTTTATAATGACTTTTAATAATTGTGGGTAATAATTCATTTAAGTATGATATTTAAAGGTAGACGAATTATTGTTAACTTCAAATTAGAAAGTTATTCTAAAACAAATTATTTCTCACTTCAAAGCTTTTAAAAAGATACATTTAAAGGAGTCCGTCTTATATAACTTGATGGTCTAACCAAGGGATTCTATTGATGCAAAACAGAATCTTTAAAAGTACTATTTTGACTAAGAAAATAATGCATCACAACTTTGCCCTTACGAAAGCACTATGAATATAAATATAAAATAGAGCTTTTGTCACGTCAAAGTCGTAGGACAGATTTGAACAAAATATAGTTTAAAAGTATAAATTATCATATATCCCCCCATATTTAGATAAATCTTATTTTTTAAAATATTATTCAACACCCTCACCTTAAAAGTTGTTATCATACAACCTTATTTTTTAATCAAAAATTTGTATGTGAGGGGGTTTACGTTACGCAATAATATTTTTCTAGCATATAATAACAATTTAAGATGACGAGATTAAATAATAATTTCAACAATAATGAATTAGAAATGAGATTTACCTAAATATGGAGGGATACATGATAAAAATTTCTTGAAAATATCCATGATCAAATAAAAGGTACAGGCACAACAATTAGATGAAGTAACGAAGAAAATAAGCATACAAAGTTGATGCAGGCCAACGTACAAAAAAAAATATATATATTTATCTTGCAATTCAATGGAACCCCAAAAGAATTCTGCTAACACTAAGACAAATAGAAAACGAATTCTACAACGAGACGCAGTAAAAGTCAGGGTTCCGTTCAAGATTTACCATTGCAATTGCAATTGGAAGATTGACATCCAAACCTGTTCAAAGTTGATTCCCGCGATATTTGTTCGCAAGCATCCGCTGTGATCTATGTTGACGTACAATCGCAGAACAACGTAAACCTATTGGATTCAGTGAACTTTGAGTCTTGGACATAGCTCCAATGGCTGATGATAAGAACTAGGAAGGCACTCTTCCCCAGAGGGGGGCAGGTGAGGAAAGACACTCCTATAGTCACAATAGCACTACATATTAAAATTTATATTTTCATGACAAATACACATTAAAAAAATTTGTATACTTAGTGAAAGTACATAGTATCAAGTGTATGATATACATTACCCGAGGATTGAAAAACCAATGGTAGAAGAGGGAAATTATTAGAAAACTGGCCCAATCCAAACCCCACAAAAAGGGTTAGAATTTGAATACGATTTTTTTGACCCAAAATCAAAATAAATTGAACTCAAAAGACTTGTACATTAATAGGTAAATTTCAATTTAAAATTCGTTCAACTTGTTGGGTCAAGACACTAATAGAAATTTTGTATTGGTGACATGCTAACTAGGGATGTTTGACAAATAGTTGTTAGCTCTTAATTATTTGTATCAATTATTGGTTGTATGTTGTGTTAGATGTTAGCTATTTGCATTGATTGTTTGTGTTTATAAAGGTTGTTTCAAGAAAAAGTGTCTCCTAAAATTAGGTATTTTTGACAAAGTTGTGAAACAAAAAACCAATCCCAAAAGTTCAAAATTTGAGCTTTTTCAAATTAGCTTCTACATCAAAAAACTCTTTCAAAAAGGCTATCTTATCAAACATTAAAATTAATTTTCTCACTAAACCAGATATGGTCGCACACAAATTTTTTTAAAAAAAGGCCAAACAAAAACCCTTCACCACCATATACTCCCTCAAGGCATGTTCGTTTCAGAATTTAAAAAGTGTTTGTAGTAGCTTACTGCTCCTAACCACGAATGATTGCTAACCACTAATTTTAATTACTAGTAAATGCTAGTAACCATGGTAAACGCTTACTAAATGCTATTTGCAATCTCCTAATGTCATTGGTAACCTAGTGAAAGAAACTTTCTAGCTTGGTTGGGAGAGCACTTATTGGGTTAAAGATTTATTTATTTTTTTATTACATTACTTCATTTGGGAAAATGTCACGTAGTTATCAGCTTCGTTTGCAAACAAACACCCATATTCTTTCCTTTCTCGAAATAATACCATATACAAATTATGTATAACATAATTTCAATAACATGAGTATGAAAATTGCGTGAAATAAGTAATTTTTAGTTTTATTGAATTAGCGGAAACAAACAAATACTAAAAGTGTGCTAGGCGTACCATTATACTCTGGTGAAATGAATATGGCATAATCTTTTTTTAAACAATATCACTCTGTAATAATATAAATATTTAATTTTATAATAAAAAATAATAATCGTAGTTTATTATGATTATCTAATTCTTTTTTATTTAGTTTTAAGTGAGTTCTTGTATTCGCGTGCCATTGTGCTTTCATTTTCTGTCATTTTTGCCATTGTGCTTTTGTTTTTGTCACCTATGTCTCTTTAAAATACATTTTAATTATATATATATAATTTAACACTACTAAAATTTTCTCAATATTCCAACAGATTTTATGACCGAAAAGTAAGTTTTTCGGTCGGGAAATTCATTTTCCGACCGAAGATGTCCATCGAAATAATCGGGGTTAGGAAGAGGTTCCAACGGAAACTTGTATTTCGTCGGAACAATTACGATGGAACGAGGTGACTGTCGGAGGCTTCTTCCGACAGACCTCCGACAGAAATTCATGTGTCTGACGGAACTATTCCGTCATATGCTTCGGTTTTTTTTAATAACATTTTTTCAAGGAATTTTTTTTTAAAAACCTAGGAATTTCATCAGAATTCCATTAGAGTCCGTCAGTACTCCGTCGGAAGTCATCGGTAATTCCGTCGAAATTTTTACAATTTATTTAAAAAAATAAAAAATATAGTACCGAACTACAAAAACATTTTTCAATGTATCTAATACATAATAAATTCTCATCATTGACGTTAAATTGATATTAGCATTAGATTATGCTTTATTAATAAAAAAATTATATTCTTTAACAACAAAGTACAAAATTGAGAACAAATTATCATCCTAACAAACTAACATCAATGTAACAAATTAACTATATAAACTATTAAATTTACATAATTACATATAAACTAATTATACAAATTATTAAATTCAACGTATATACTTAATTAACTACAAATTTGTACAAATTACACACGAAAAAACTTTCTCAAAAAGTCGATGACGAATGGCGACGAGAGAAGGTGATGGCGGTAGGATGACGGCATGCGGCGGTGGGCCGATGGCAATTGGCGGTGCTCTCTCTCTCTCTCTCTATTTTATGAAATAAACAACGAAAAAATGAAGCGTGGGGCAAGTTTTATAAGAGAATTTCTAATGAAATATACCGTCAGAATTCCGTCGAAATTCCTATGGATTTTGAATTTTCCCTCCTTTCAACTTGGGGTTAAAAAAATTTTAATTTTTTTTTAATTTTTCGACGGAATATTCCGTCGGAATTCAATCGGAAATTCTAGTGAAACCCAAACTTCAATTGGAGATTCGGACGGACATCAGAATATTCCATCGGACTAAGCCGAATTTTTAGTAGTAATTGGTCACAAATGCCACCAGGATTCCACTTTACCATGGAGAAGGTAAAAAGCCAATTTTATAATTTTTTTTTCTCTTTTAAAGGCAATGACCAACCTAGCAAGTTGTCCTCTCTCTCTTTCTCTCTCTCTCCCCCTCCAACCGCTATGAGCATCCCACATTTCCACCATGCTTGGACTGTACCTCTACCACCATAGCTCCACAACCAGCACCTCATCCTACACTCCTACCGCCACCACCACGCCACCCCACTATGGCAGCGATGGGCTTGAAGCCTCCCCGTTGGTACTGCCACCTATCAGTCTTTCTCCCCGGATGTCCCTCTAGTCTGTTCCTTCGGGAAGTGAGCATCTAACGATTTAGTGTAAGCAAGAGTTTTTCAACAAGTATACCACCAACTTCACTAGATGCTAAACGAGCTCGACTCCCCTACAACGACATCGAGCAGAAGTTACGTTGGTCGCCTACATTAACCACCGCTCTCTTCGCTGCATAACCACCACAGGTCCTGCTGTCGCCTCGCCATCCCTTGCCATTTCCCAATACAAGCTCCGCTCCCCCCATCAGATCCCTTCATTTCATTAGAAATTACAAAAATCAAAACTAAGCTTTTTATACAATCCAACAATTATATTGTAAAAGGTAAGGTTTATTCATCCAATTTATCGCAACTAACGACAAATTAACCACTAGCATTATCAGCAATTTCCATCTGTTGACAAAATTTATGTAACAAAAAGTAGGAAGGATCAATAAAGAGAGAAATAAAAGAAATTCAATAAAAGAAGAGAATCCAAATGATCAAATCAATTTACTCCTAATAAAAAAATCAAAAACTCTATCAATCAAAGGCAACAATGAAATGGGGTGGGCAGAGTAGTAGTAATAATAGTAATAATAGTAATAATAATAATAATAATAATAATAATAGCTTTTTACTTGTTGTGCCAGTGATTTAAGCTGTTAGATGGCATTTGTAACCAAATTGTTATTTACGGTGGCGTAAGTGACAACCATAAAACTACAGTGGCAAAAGTGATAAACGATAATAGTACAATGGCATCCGAATCAAACAACTCAGTTTTAAGTCATGCTCCTAAGCTGGGAATGGGTCGAGCTGATTAGCTAGGTTAGCGTCAAGCTAGGCTTTTTCATGTGAACTTTTTCAATCCATTTTAAAGTGGGGAAAACGTGCATAAAAACACAATTGAGCATAGTGATCATTGTCACTTGTAAATTGTTAGTAATAAATATAACATGTGCAACATGTAAATTAATATAGAATTGTCATAATATAATAATTTAAACATCAAGGGTGGTCCTAATTAATAATCCAAACCTAAAACACAGGCTCTAGCATCTCGAATTTTAAGAGTATTTATTTTCAATAATATAGAAACCATACTTGATTGTACTTTTGAAACAGCATAAGTAAGTTAACAATAATGTCAAATAATTAAACAAATCATTCATGGCACAACTATGCGGCCACTACTAAGCTAACACTTTATGCACCTTATTTTAAACGGTCCAACTTGCTCAATTCAGGAGCCCTAATCTCTTGCCCACTCCTTCCATGATGCTTATATCATAAGGAAAAGCTCGAATATTTTCAATATTATTTTAAGAAAATATATACAACTACATGCATGATTTTGATTAGACTGCAAAAAATTTTTAAGTGATAAATATGTATAGTATTTATAACTTACGAAAGAAAAACAACTTACTAGAAAAACACTCTGAACTTGTTGGGTTGACTCAAAACTCCAAATTTGCAATAGGTCCATCATGTTTTAGTCAAACCCAAAGTACGCCTAATTAACTTGTACTTTGTCTCAACTCGAATACATTGACCCATATTTAGACCCATCTGCCTAAATTGAGAGGTCTATTAGCCATGGTTGTCATGTTTTGAAATATTTCCCTTTTACGACTATGATTTAATTTTGGCCTTTTTAGTTGTGTGGAATTAATTACTTATGTTCGTGGCTAAAAAAATAACTATGTTTGGAATGTTGCCCCAAGGGGTTATCATGCATGTTAAGCTGTCATAACACGTAACTATTGATTTCATTTTATTTTTTTTTTAAAAAATATGTTTTAGTAGTAAACAAAAGATTGGTGGAATCGTTCTAATGGATGGGGGAACAAAAAGAGTAGGGGACAATAGAGAAAAATTCTTTATGCTTTTAGTGAAATTCGAACACATCTTCCTTATGTAAAAGGTAGATTCCTTCTAACTATCAACCTATAAGTTAACATCCTATGGAGGCTTATGACTACAAAACTCACATTGTACACATATCATTAGGCTTCATTTGTGGTTACCCTTGCACAATATTGACGTTTCAAAACTTAGGAAGCTACTTCTCTCTCTTTTAGGGAGGCCTTGCGGTTTTCTTGTGGACTTGAGACCTTAATATGTTCTTGTTGTAATCCCTACAGGAGCATGTTTTCTCTTGCCGATTTGTTGGGAAATCTGCGGTGTCATGTGGGTTCGTATCTAGTGAAGTGTTGGTGTTTGTTGGGGCATCGTTCATATGAGATGGCAGCATCAAGCTCTTGTGGAAGGGGACTGTTAGAGGATATCTGCAGCGATTATCTCTCATGGGAGAAGAAGAAGAAGAAGAAGACGAAGGTATGGTCATCCCAAAGGCCTCTATGAAAGACTTGGTGGATTTCACATAGAAACAATGTTCAATATCCAGGTTACGAAACGAATGATAGAGATGGTTCAACAACTCTTACTGTCTTACACGGACTCTTTGTGAGGGATATAGGCAAAAACTTGTTCCTATTCCAGTTTTGCCATCAAATGGACATAAGAACGGTAACAGTGGGAGGACCTTTGCTACAACCAAAATCTATTGACTTTTAAAGATTGTACAGAATGAGAGTAACCATCTTGCTTGTTTTAGACTTTGCCTCATTTTGGGTAGATGTATACGACCTCCCCTTTAATAATAGAGATGAGGGCATCATTAATTAGACTAGTTTTTTTTGGGGGGCGGGGGGGGGGGGGGGGAGCATGGCTATGTAATTGAGGTGGACAAAGAGAACTATGGTTTCTACTTCCCTATCCAAGAGGAAATGAATGTCCATCAACCATTAAAATGGGTTATGAAGTTGAGGGATGAGAATGATAGCTTGTTTTGAGTTCACTTCAACTATGAAAAACTGCCCACCATTTGCTATGTTCATGGATGCATAGGGCATAATGAACGAAAGTGTGTTGGCCAGATTAGCTAACGAAGAGCGACAGTACGGGGCTTGACTGTGGGCATCTAGGGATGGGATGGAAGATACTAATGGTGTTTGGCAGGAGGAGCGGCAAGTGGATGAGCAAACTGTTAAGCCTATTTTGTAGATATTTTCAAAGCGGTGGAGTCCCTTGATCTAAATCCAATTTTAGAGACTGGGAACCATGCATATCATTGGAGGAAGATGATCTGCCATGTATGGGGTTCACGAGGGATGGACCAAGAAACAACTCTTCTAGATGGCTCCCAACAAAGTAACAACCCCAGATGGTCCTCTTCTTTCTTTCAAAATTTTTCGCACATTGCAGGTGCAAACTGTTGGAATATAAAAGTGGATATTGTCCCACATTATTAAAATACAAAGAATATGAAAGTGGCTATTGTCCCACATTGAGAAAATTAAAGGGTTTGAGTATGTATACAAGCTTGTGAGTCGGGTTATTTGGATATGGGTCGGGTATGGGTCGGGTCATAGTCCAATTCGGGTTATTTTTGGGTTAACTGTGTTCGGTTCGAGTTTGGGTTCGGTTCGGAATCGGTTTGGGTTTGGGTCATTTTCGGGTCAACCATGTCCGGGTCAGGTTCGGTTCGGGTCGGGTCGGGTCAAGTTCGGGTTTGGATCACTTACGTGTACCATGTTCGGGTCGGTACGGGGTCGGTTCGGGTGGAGTTTAGGTCCGGTCTGTTTCAGATTTTCTACAGTAGCCTGATTCGAATCGGGTATGGGTCAAGTGTAATTTGGGTCGGGTGGGATTCAATTCAATGTTTGGGTCAAATCATTATATGTTTTCAACATAGTCATCTTTAGTTCTTTACTCTTAACTTGCATGTGAAATATAAAAACCATTTAACTAGACAAATCCATTTATTCTGTATTTCTCTTTTAATTCATACATTAATGATTAATTGATTATATATAT
>JACYFF010031954.1:82571080-82594327 GCA_017589665.1 Selenicereus undatus | reverse complement strand
TATATATAATTGGTGGAAAATTATATAGGGTTAGTTCTAAATTTACTAAGAAAGTTAGCAAATTACAAATACAAATATACCAACCTAACGCAAATCATTTGTCAATGGTCTCATTTGTGAGCCGCTATACCAAAATATACCTTGGAAAATGAAAAAACAAGAAAGAAAATAACGAAATGCTTATTTAGAACCCTTGTCATGTTTGGAGTTAGTAAATAGAAATAGGTTGGTTCAAGTCGACATTTTCAATAATTGGATCACTGTTCTTGATAGCTGGTTAGGTGATTATACATAAAAATTCAAATATTTGTCTTTCTAAGATTAACAATTTGATCTGTATTTGCTCAATGAGTCAAAACTAAAAAGGTAACCGCAATATACCAGTATGTGTCAATTTGCATTACATTTATGTGATTGTGAATGCTCGCTATTGAAACTCGAGACTCGGAATTGAATTGTCCAAAATTCAAATGACTGACATTATTATGAGATCATATGTAACAATACATTCTTGAGTGTGATATTGTAGAATTAAACATGTTATGAGGATGATTTAGAATCGTAGATTAGTAGTGCGGAATTGTTGACAGTAGTCACTGAACGATATTATAAATTTATGATCATAGCATGCATTGTATTAAGTCATTCAGTGACTCAAATAGTAAAATAGGATTGCTAGATCCTAATAAGTTTAATAAATAGTTAATTATACTTATCTTTTCTTAATTCCTATTGTGATAAAATATTTTTCTCTTATATTTTTACTACATATCTATCAAATTTAAAACTTAAAACTATCAACTATTTTATTTTTTCGTCTCAAGTTTTTAATTGATTTCATTGGTAAAAATTCTCTCTTAAGTTGCTTTCCTTTTCCCACTTAAACTCAACTAATTGAGTTTGAAAAATTCAAAATCCCCCCCAAAAGAGAAAAGACTAAAATCCCCAAAAAAAGTTACTACTTGTTCGGGTAAAATTGAGTCCGGTAAGAATCGGATCGATTTTAAATCGGGTACGGTTTAGTTCGGGTTCGGGTTGTCCATTTTCGATTCACTTCAAGTAGGGTCACTACGGATCGGGTTTGAATTGGGTCGGGTCATTTCAGGTGTTGGTCATTTCGGGTCATGCTACAATTCGGGTTTCGTTCGGTTATGGATCGGTTTCTTTCGACTGTTTGTGTCCAAATTGGTTCATCCCATTTCAGGTGTCGGTTCGGGCATGGATTTAGGTCATTCGGTTTGGATTTCGGGTCTCGGGCAGTTTTTTTAGGTCTAATTACACAATGAAATTGAAGAATTGAACATTCGAGATTTCAAATGGTGACACTCTTCAACTTGGGGTTTGATATTAAATATCAAAGTCAAGTGCAATGAAAATGAAAGGTGTAGTCACTTTTTTACCTGAACTATTACAAGATGTTACAGACTAAAAGACCCGAAAAATTTTGATAGCTGCAATATGCTCTTTCCACAAAACAAGTTGAGTCAAGCAAAAGCTTCAATTTCTTAATTTTTCTCTAAGAATTCTAGACAGGACAAACAATATAATCAATGACGTGTAGATGAAGCAAGAAAACAGTACCATTCCTGACTATTATGCACCATTTTTTAGGGAGTGCATAAACTTGTGGATAGATGTACAATCAGCTGTCTTCTTGCTCTTTCGTCTTCAGTATTTCAACATTATATGTGTTACTCTAGAGTTCGGAAGATAGTGCTACGTGAGCTCTTGGATGCTTAATTCATGTCGACTTTGTTGGGAACTGTAGTTCAAGATTCTATTCTAGCACGGTCACAACGGTCATACACCACCTGTGGAGATGTTTTTGTAATTTGTAAGAACATGCATCCCCAAACAACTATGCCAAGGAATCCGTTAAACTAAAAGGTTAGGTTGATAGTTAAAAGTCTTAATACATAATAGCTTTTAGGATGTATTTAAGACAAGCCAACTACAACGATAGTGACCAAGATCAAATGACCATCCAAAACAATATGATCTAAGTACCCCTAACAAAACGTTCTCACAAGATGCATAATTAACCTCACCCAAACAACCAATTTGCCATATCCTGTACTCCTGATTTCTTAGTCATGTCATGAATTTAAGATTATAATCACTTCACCTTACTGCATAATGCAAAGGGACTTGTGACATCAAAACAAGTATGTTGAGTTCAAGGTTCTTAAAATGGACTTGGAACCTGGAACATTACTTCAGGTCTCTACACAAAAAGAATTTTATGCATTGTAGGATCCTTTTCTCCCAACCAAACAGGGTGATAGTCTAGCCATCCAAGTTACAATCCCGAACATCAATTTCAATTTGAGTAATGTGCAAGGGAACAAAGAGTGTGCACTTAAGTCGATGGTTGTCGGGCCACATAATTCTAAGTAACGTGAGTTGGGATCTCAAACTATAAGCAAGATGGTGGTAGGGGCAGACCAGAAAACAAGATCATTCAAGTTCTAGTTAAAAACCAACAATATGGTCATATGCCAATGGCCAGCCCCTTACTCTTCCACTGACACGATAGCATAGAATCCGTACAACCGCACCTTATACAACTGAGGGTTCAAATACAAATGGCAAAGGCAACTCCTGCAAATTATAGCAAATAGGGTCCAATGCTGATCATAGTAAGCCAAGCTCGATTGATGGGTTTAGGTGCAACACTAGGTGGATTTGGGGAATTGAAGAACAAGTAGATTATGTTCTAAAGTTGTTGCTAAATCAATTTTAATATGTCTAAATTATGTTTTGATGGTTGCATATGAATGATATGCTTATGGATGTTGATATGGATTTAAGGTTCACGCATGCGAAGAAATGCGCAGGTTGCTAACTGAGCGATTTAAGGAATTATGGAGCAAACCGAATTGTGTTTTAATGTTATTGCTAGATCAGTTTGGATATGCTTAAATTTTGTTTTTGGTGATTGATATGAATGCTATGCTTGTGGATATTGGTTACGTGAATTAATCGATTGAATTGTTGTGATATTGGACCGAGCGTGGTAGTTAGATGGCCTGAGGTGAAACTAATTAGTGATTTGAGGTTTTTGTGGTCAGTTTTGTGTGAGAAGGGAGCCTGAGTTCGATATTAGATGGATTCTGTTGAAACTATTCCAGCGAAGTGATACGAATGTGTTATTTGTGAACCCCTTCCCTCTTGAATTGTTTAAATGATACTATGTGAATGGTTTGTGAACTTAGAAATCTTTAAGAAGGATCATTAAAAAGCGTGTTTTCTTAATTTCAAAATTTTCAAAATGTTCACCAATTACCTGTTTGATTGTTAAGTTGTTTGCAGCCTAAAAAAGGTCCTAAATCGTCGACTACTCAGTGAATGACTCAATTGAATAGTCAATAGGTCTAGGAAGTTAAAAAGCAAAATAGTAGCGGGTTCGAAAATATTATGTAATACTCAGGGTTTTCAACCTTAGACTAATCGTTTGAGTTAATATTTTCATTAGCTTATTTAATTGAGTTAGCTATATTAGGCTAATTTTTGCAAGATAATTGGGTGTAATAATTATGTGAATAATTTTTATTAATTTTTCTTCGCTAATTACGCGATTTCATGAAATTACTGAACTCGTTAGAAATTAGTCAAGTTGTAATAACGCGAAATTAGCGAATCATGCGAAGGTATGTAGGGTCGAGATTAGCATGATCAGATGATTTAGAACTAAACTCGGTTTAATGAGTGAGACTAAATAACAAAAAAAGGGGGGGAGGGGCCAAAGACCCTTACTGATTCAAGCAAGGGACAAAAAGGGGAGGTTCTTCTGGGTCCTGCAACTTAGCCCTCCCCGACACCCATCACATGCCCCAGAGAGGAAGAAAGAGAGAGGGGACTGGTGGTCTCGCCGCCTGTGAGGTCAACCACCATCCCCCCCACTCCGCAACAGCTCCAAGCCCAAAAACAGAGAGAGAGAGAGAGAGAGAGAGAGAGAGAGAGAGAGAGGGAGAGGTCAAGTGAAATGAGCAAAAGAGCGAGATGGGAGAGAGGATTGGGGTTGTGCTAGGCATCGGCGTCGGCGACGGCAAGGATGGCGGTGACGAGGTGGAGTGTCTCCACCGGTGGGCTCGAGTTCGACGACCACCAAAGGCCACGTGAATCAGGGACTCGAGGGTTAGGGGTTTGAACCCTCAGCACCACCACCACCGTGACTGACCACATGGGACTCGAACCCAACCAAAAATTGCCAAATTAGACCAGGAGTTGGGTCCTTCAGCGTGGATTCGAGGTGGGCTTTCTCTTTTTTTTAATTGTAGTAATTTCAAATGAATTTTATGATTTTACATAGTTTGTGGTTAAAATCTCAAATTGTATCGGTAATTGGAAGATTTAAGACTGAATTAAAGTGGAAATGGTGTTGATATTGATTTAAGGTTCATGCATGTGAAGTAATGCGTAGTTTGCTAATCGGGCGATTTGAGGAATTGTCGAGCAAACCAATTGTGCTTTAGTGTTATTGCTAAATCGGTTTGGATATGCTTAAATTCTATTTTTGGTGATTGATATTGATTTAAGGGTACACTTGTGGATGCTGGTTTCGTGGATTAATCGATTGAGTTATTATGATATTGAACCGAGATTGGTAGTTGGATGGCTTGAGGTGAAACTAATGAGTGATTCAAGGTTTTTGTGGTCGGTGTTATGTGAGGAGGGACCTTGGGTTTGATATTAATCGCAATCGTGTGAATTGCGAAGCATTTGGGATATTAGGTTGATTCTGTTGAAATTGTTCCTGCGAAGTGATATGAATGTGCTATTTGTAAACTCCTTCCCCCATGAATTGTTTAAATGATGCCATATGTGTGGTTCATGAAATTTAGAAATCTTTAAAAGGGTCGTTAAAAGCTTGTTTTCATAATTTCAAATGTTGACTAGTTGACTGTTCGATTGCTAAGATGTTTGTAACCTAAAATAACCCTAAATCGTCGAACTACTCAGTAAGTGACTCAACTGAATAATCGATAGGTCAAGGAAGTTAAAAAGCAATCAAGTAATGAGCTTGAAAATGTTTTCAGGCTTTGGTATATATTATATATCTTCCTTTGTGTTTAAAGGATTGAAACGAACTTAAAAAGGGCAACTGAAGGTGTTTAATTACGAAACCTAGTTTGAATTGTATGCTAGCCAATTATTTTAACTTTTGAATTGTGAATTAGTAGGCTCACCATGATCTTAAGAAGTTTTCTGATTGAAAATGAAAGAACCATAAACCATTAATAGGGTTATGGGTTATTTACTAGATGAGCATGGTTTTAACTATGTAAGTAACTATTAAAAAGAAGTGATTCGTGACTCACTTGAAGGTGAGACTTGTTGCATGTGACTGTGACTTCTTTTAACAACTATAACGGTTTAGTGCGTTTTAATGGCTGAGATAGTGCTAGGCAATTGGCCAGGCCTAGGGAGTTAGACCCCGAAGTGGGAACCCTAGAAGACCCTGACGAGGGTAATGTTCGATGATATGTGACGCGTGACAAAACCTTGAGGGGGGACTGGACACAAGATAAGGCGTGGGCTTTTGCCCCCACAAAGGACAATATCAAAGTTAGAGTTACTCTACTGAGATGCATTTTAGCCAAATGTTATGTTACGTATACCTCGGGGATAAGGTGAGCTGTGAGTGATGACCTCACTTAGGGCGAGCGTAGATCTCCCCTAGCCAGCACATTATGAGATCTTATGCCTGAATAAGAAGATATTTTCCTAATGTATGAGAAAACGGTTTGAATTATTGCCAATGTGGATATTTCAGGAACTTTTAAAAAGTATATTAGCCTGGAGGAGCTAGATTGAATTGTAAACGATTCTTTAAATGCAAAATGGGTCACTACGTTTCCAAAATGCGTGTGAAAGCTTTTTACCCTATCTTTGTGGTTTTGCTTGGCTATGTGCTTGAATGCCTGTATCTAAGGAAGTTTGGTTATTTAAGGTGTAGGTACAAGCTTGAGCAGCTTGGTGTGAAGTTTAGAGGAGATGGTTTCCTTGGGGAGATTTGATTGCCTAAAATGATAGGAGTATATAAATGTTGTGTGATTTCTACCTATCATTACTGCCTACAAATGTTTTGGTTTTTAAGGAGTTGAGAAATACTCACGAAGCATGTGGTAGCTCATCCCATTTCTATTTCCTCTTTTTCTATGTTTTCGGTGTGACAGGTAGAAGTTGATTTATGTATGCCAAGTTGGAATATCCCCTTGCTTCGAAAAGGTGTCATGTTTGCACATATAGAAGCATACTTACGAGTTAAATGGTGTAATATGATGCATTCCTAGACTTGTAAATATATGTAAACAAAGTACTCTAGTTCATGTAATGCATATTGTTTAAAAGTTGTTCTGTATAGCCATGTGAGCCAACCGTCTGATTAGTCAGTCACCTTTTGTTTAAGTTGTTTATTTTTGGTATGTAAACACTAGCACTACGTATGTTTGATCCGTTGAGTTGTATCTTTTATTTCCTTTTTTATTACTGAACTTTATTGTCTGGTGTACTCCGGACGAGTGGCCCGTAGAGTTGTGGACTCCGACGTGTAGCTGTTGAGCTTGTTTTATAGTTCTTTATGCTTCTATTCATTGCAGGGATTTAATGTAAAACTTTAAACTTGGGAAATTGTCAGTTTTTAGGCGAAACTCTATCCGTTTTGCTCCAGGAATTTAAGAAAATGTTAACATCACTAGCCCCAGGGTTAGGGGGTGTCACATATAACCGAAGCAGTTAAGATCAGCTCCCAGCCTGGATAGGATGAGCCGACATTCAGCTAACCACATCAAGACCCAACTTGGCTTGCTGAGTGTATGTTGCATCATTTTAGTACCACCACTTGGGTTACAAGCCCATGCTACTGACCTCGGCAACGCTGAAGATGTATTGAGAAGCTCATAGAGTAATTAAATATTTTTATTTCATTGATATGGGACAAATTATTGTTGTTTTAGCTCATACCCAAAGCTCAGTTGTTTGTTGACTTTGATGGACAATTAAGCTTTTTTTTTTTAATTATTGGACAATGTCTGCATATTTGAATTATCAATCACAGTTTTTAAACATTTTTTATTAAGGTAAATTTTCAATAAAAAAAAACACTTTGGTTATATTTCCTTGTAAACATGGTTGCATTTCTAATACTCAGCCAATATTGGTTTCTTGAAGGAAAGCTGAGACACCATTTGTTAATTTTTCAGGAAGTTGACATGTCCAAAATGCAAGTATCATAGCTAGTTTTCTGGTTTTCAATTCGATGATGATGTTGTTTATTCATTTTCATTGAAGTTGCAAAAGTAACTTTGATGTGTTTTAAATTGTAGCCTTCAATAGTATAAACCAAATAAGTTATCGGAAGCCAGAAAAAGGATATCAAATAAGCAATTGAGTTGTTCATGCTTTAGAAATATGAGATGGACAAGATAGCTACCAATGAAGGATTTGCGACGATGCCATAATAGTTCTCATTAGTTGATTTTAGGGACATTTCCAACTAAAGCCTCGAACTTCACATGAACAAGGTTTTTTTTTTTTGGCAGGGGGTACGGTTTAATTTTGATGGATTTTGTTAGATTTACTCACATAAGGACACAAGAGGGGGTGAATTGTGTCCTCTAATTTTTCAGCTCGTTTCAAAACACTCATGAGAACTGTTTGGAGATATGTTTGCAGTGAGGCAGAAATGAAACTAATTGCAAAAATAATAAAGGAGACACAATATTTTTACGTGGAAAACCACATCTGGCCTAATTGAGGTGTAAAAACCACGACTTGCTTCAGTAGGATTTCAACAACACTTTCACTAACACGGGCCAAATTCGTTACACTATGCAACACACGTGAGAACGTCACACGTAACTTAGTCTCCCCTGAGACTCTAGTTACACACACGTAACTATTCTCCACCTGAGAATGAGTCACACAACACGTCCAAAGTCTCCCAAGACTTGGACACACTCTAGACTTAACTGATGACAGAAAAGAATAGAAAAACACCTTACCTTGAATGCTTCTAAATAAGCTGAATGCAAGGTACAACACAATCTCTATTATGCCAATATAGATGACTCAATTTAGCACACTTCTTGAAGGTTTTTCACTCAGAAAAATAAGCTCACAAAAACTCGATTTTTAGCCTTGAAAACCCTGTTTTGAAGAGATAAGAAGTGAGTGCTTATATACCCACAAAACGCAAGGATTTGATTTCCATAATAACTCTGAAAATACTCTGCAGATAATAGGAATAAAATTTCTCAACAATATCTTTTTAGGAAATCATATCTTAAAAGATAAGATAAAATCTTTTGAAAAATCTTTTTAGGAGACCAATATTATTTAGGAAGTTATTCTTTCTAAAACACAATATTATCAGAAAATCGATCCTAAATATATTAGGAATTTTGACAGTAAGAAAACTCTTGAAAATCTTTGAAAACCAATTTTTTCACTCACTTCCCTCAGAGCACTGCAGACCTGTTTGCTGAATTGTTCTGAGCAGTGTTCTGAGTTAGCTTAAATAATTCCTTCAGGGTGAGTGTTGAGTCAAGTTCTTCTTTGGCATATTAACAAGAATCTAGACAAATGTAACCAGTACTTAGCCCTAAGACTCTAGTACTCTGCTGATGATGTGCACATATATCCACTTTGATGATTTCAGCTTCTTCGACCTGTTCTTCAGGGTGTTTGCAACTTCTGTCGCTTTCAACATACCACTTTATCACATAACTTCAAGCATGATATTTTGAACTGATCTCCATGATGTTTACAATATTTCTTATCACATGATTCTAGCACTCAACTCAAGCCAAGCATAATTAACACATTTGGGTTGTAATCATCAAAACCTTATATAAGATTGACTCAACAAATTCCCCTTTTTTGATGATGACAAACCAAATGACCATTAAAAAATGAGACAAGGTAAAGGGAAAAATGTTAGTGCCAAGACGATTCAAGAAGCCAATTCACATAAGACAGAATCATAAGAATAGGAAGGCAGCTTAAAACAGGCAGACCAAACAAAGCATGGTCATACTTATCTTCCCCCTTTTGACATCATTCAAAAGGTCGAGGGAACCATCTGCATAAATTCAGTAGGGATGCACCCACCACCACGGGTAATGAGGAAAATAACCGCGATACACTCAAGTATATGGTACAGTAATGATATTGGTCATCCGAGTCACGCACAAACAGGTAACACCTGCAACAAGCTAAGTTAGAGCATAAATGCAGATACTATCCAAAAACAGCCATAAACCGTTAGTAGGCACATACATAACCAAGTGTTTGAAAAATAGTGTTGGAAACAGGGGAAGAAACAGGTTGAGATAGAGGAAGGTGGAGGAGGAAATTTGGCTGTGAGGGCAAGAAGGGCACTCAGCAGATCCTCGTGACGCTTTGCATTAAAAGCCTTTTCCTCTCTAAGCGCTTGTTTCACTTCAGCTATCTCCCCTTCAAAGTGATCTGTTCCTGCAACAGAGTAGCAATGGTAGGACTACTAGATGTGGAGGCATCACTGGGAATAGGGCCAAGAGGTGTTTGGAACCCCTATTCTAAAGGTGGACTACCGCCTCTTGTAATCTTGAACCCACACCCAATCAATGTACTGTTGCCAATCTCATCACTAACATGAAGGCCTACTCTCTTCTGCAATGAAATCCTAAGTTTCTCAAACACTAACGTCAGCAAGAACCAATACCCCTTGTCATGAACCTTGGTTATGTTGGCAATTCTCCCAATATGGCTAATCATGATTGCGGGCAAGTTAATTTGCTCACCCCTATCCAACAAATCAGTGTAGCACGTAGCTATGGAATCAACAAGGTTGCGTCTCTGACCTCAGGGAACAACATTTGTAATCACATACCAAAACAACAATTAATGTAAGGGCATCATTTCCCCCTTTCTCACAGACTGGGACACAGTCAAATGAGGCTTTTGGTAAGTCTTTGGGTCAATGCCAACAACCATTCTTCACCTAAGATGCTCTTGTCCTCTCTCACATACACATCAAAACCTTCAAAGGACACCCTAAGTAACTCACCTAACTTCGTAGCATCAAACCGACTGCTTGATAAGACATAATATAGCGATGACTCGAAAAAGAGATTTGCATGTCAGGAGGATGAGAGAGTAATCAAAAATATTGAACTCAGATCAAGAAAAATTAGTTTGAAAGAATAACTTTGGCTTAGTTTAGGCAATTTGGTCGATTTCGAAGGAATAGACTAAATTCTAGATAGATTGTAACTCCTCAAAATTATCCAATTAGAGAAAAGCACATGTTAATCATATTAATCCAACACCTTTCTTAATTAAATAAATCCCTAGGCGTTTCTCCTTGCTTGAATTTAGAATAAGTTGATTAGATGTTGTTAAACCAAAATTTCTCGATTAAGTAATTGCTTAGCAGTTTCTGATAGAAATGACTCGATAGATTACTTTGGTCCCTGAGGACGATATTTTATCTATACTACAACACCCATGAACTTGCAGGCTGTGGCCAAGTTTTTGGCACGATTGTCGGAAACAATTTGTTAACTATTGAGTTAGTCTTACGAAAGTGACTAAGAATTTTATTTTTTGCCTTTTATGTTTTTTATTTTCTTGTTTGATTGCATTGGTAGTGTTGCTGATAATGCTTGCAGGAATCTTCCCCATTTATGTGAAGTCCATTTCTATATGAACCCGATCCCGAGATCGAGAAGACTTTCAGCTTAAGGAAGAAGAAGCAAAAGATTGAAGAACAAAGACGCGAGGCAAGAAGAACTTCAACAAATATGGCGGGAGGAGGAGGTGACCAAAGGAGGTCACTTAGGGATTTTGTTACCCCTGGAGTCTAAGGAATCACCTCAAGCATCACTCGCCCTAACGTTGATGCAAATAATTTTGAGCTCAAGCCAACTCTCATTTCCATGGTATAACAATCCCAGTTTGGAGATACTCCTTTAGAAGACCTGAATTTACACCTTTCGGTGTTTTTAGAGGTGTGCGACACGTTTAAGCTCAACGGAGTCTCCATCGATGCCATCCGATTGCGATTGTTTCCCTTCTGATCAAGGGATAAGGCAATAGCTTGGCTCCATTCTTTGCCTTTGGGATGTATCACCACGTGGGATGAGCTTACTAAAGCTTTCCTCGCCAAGTTCTTCCCACCGAGCAAAACAGCAAGTTTGAGGAATCAAATCACCAACTTCACGCAAAGGGATGATGAGACTCTCTATGAGGCTTGGGTGCGGTTTAATGATCTGGTGCGTTTATGCCCCCATCATGGTCTTCAACAAACCTGTCAGTTCGGGCGAGCGGGTTAAATACGAGTTGGGTATATTCGGGTTCGGTTAAAATAGTGGTCGGGTGTATTTCGAATTCGGGTAAAATACGGGCTGGTGTATTTCAGTTTTACCAGTTTCGGATCAGCCCAATAGGTTTAGAGTGCATTTTCTATGAATTACTTTTCTTTTTTCAAAATCAAAAATTCTACATATTTATTACTCAAAATCGCCATTACTTAATGAAAAGGCATAATAATGGTAATTTCTCAAAAGAATATTAAAAATTTTCAAACTTTTTATTATAATATATGAACATCTTGTCTGAGCGAGCAACGAATCAAGCCTACTTGGTTTTGGGTATATCGACCCGCAGATTGAAATAAGGCCAATAGCGGATCGGCCATTTATGGGGCAACCCGTCTAGAGTATTTTAATGAATTGTGACAGTTTGACCGCTAATAATCTATTTAATAATTTAATATTTTTATCAACTAACCTATCAATGTCCAATCAAGTAAAATTTTATTAATGGGTCAACCGCAATATGAATACGGTTGGCCGCTTTCCTACTACTATCATCATAGATCAAGGCTAGTTAGAACAAAAACCAAATAAATTTTTATAAAAGAAGCACAAGATATTATCTTGCAATTATAACATCAAAATTTTAAATTATTATAAATTAATTAATTTAAAAAATAATTAGACATACTTATTTAACTAAGTATATAATGGTATGACTTGCACATCTTTAATGCCTGTCTTCTTTTAAATTCACCTTTTTTAAAAGATTAGATAGTTATTTCATGCAATTTTGTACTCATTCTTAATGTTTTTTCATTTCAAAGTTGTGTATGATATTATTTTTAGAGAATGGAGAAGAGAAAATAAGGTTATTACTGTTTAATTATAAATAGATGCAATAGTTATGTAATGCCATTTTACACTATTCGATAAAAATGACTAACCATTATTGTTAAGACAGATAAATTAGAGAAAAATAAAAAACTAAGGATATAAAGTTTGGGTCAAGCGAGCAGATTCGGGTTCAGGTTCGGGTCGAGTTTGACTCGCTAATTTGCGAGTTTTTCGGGTTCAGTTTATTTTAGACTCGAGTCGAGAAAATCGTGCTCAAAACCCAAAATTTTCGGCCAGGTTCAGACCGAGCTTACGGGTCGAGTCAATTTTTCCAGGTCTGGTCTTCAACGATGGATGATTATTCAAGCTTTCTATAATGGTGTGACCCAACCTGTAAGGTCCACTATCGCTGCAGCAACAGGAGGAACTTTGATGAATAAAACTAAAGACGAAGCCCATAATTTGGTTTAGGAGATGACACTCAACAATTTCCAA
Source organism: Selenicereus undatus (assembly GCA_017589665.1). Lineage (NCBI taxonomy): Eukaryota > Viridiplantae > Streptophyta > Magnoliopsida > Caryophyllales > Cactaceae > Selenicereus > Selenicereus undatus. The sequence goes on along the minus strand of JACYFF010031954.1, from coordinate 82,581,695 downwards.
TGGTCCATCGAACGAGACCAACCTAAACGATTGGAGGTAAGCTTGAAGTAGATGCACTTACTTTGCTTTCTACTAAAGTTAATGCTATGACTCAAAGGTTGGACCATATAAATGTTAATGCTATGAATTCTAGTGCCCCTCCCCCATGTGAAATTTGTGGTTCTATTGAACATATGACTTTGAATTGTCAAGTTGGGACTCCTTCTTCCCAAGACTCTAGTGAAGTCAATTATGTCCAAACTTCAACCCAAGACCGGCCAATGACCCTTACACTATTATCTACAATCCAGATTGTAGGAACAAACCGAATTTCTCATATATTTATAATCCAAACCCTCCGAATATACCCCTAATGAATGATAGGCCACCCCTCGATTTTCAAAGACTTCCTTTCCCTCCACAAGTACCCTAAAAGTCCAATTTAGAGGCTATAATGGAAAGTATGCTTATGGCACAACAAAAGCAGGATAAGTATATTAAGTAATTAGCCTCTAAGGTTGATGTGCTTACAACTCACACCAAGATGTTGGAAGCCCAAATTGCCCAACAAGCTAGCTTTTCATCTACACCCCTGAATAGACTTCCTAGCAAGCTCAAACCTAACCCTCGTGAGCATTGTAATTGTGTCACCCCTGAATACACTCAAATTTTATTATTTAGGTTTTAGTTTCAATTGTTGTTCTATATTTGCAACAATGGCACTACCAAGAGACAAAGGAGTGTCAAGGAGGTTGGATCATCAAGTCAAGCACCATCTCGGCCTCAACAGACCTCCCGAACCTCCACCAATGCATGAGCCCAAGGTAAAATTCCTCATCGTCATGGTTTAACTAACCCCGATCATGTTGCTAGATATAATTATTTGAATGAACGCATGATTGTGGTAACTCATTACTATGATGAGCAATTGCTAGCACATTTAGGATTGTTAGATGATATTAGGTGGTTGCTTGCACAAGGTGGTACGGGACATTTCATAGAAATAAAAGAGCATTCATACCGGGACATGACCTTAGAGTTCTTGAGTACACTTCACGTTGAGATCACTAGATGGCCCAATGTCAAGCCAAATACATTTCATTTTATTTGGAAGGACAATTATATGAGTTGAACTTAGGTACCTTTAACAGTATATTTGGTTTTCCACTTAGTATGGATTTATCGAACCGACAAGTTCCTCGCGAATTCAACCCAAATGCATTTTGGGGCGAGCTTTCAGGGAGTGTTAGGTACAACACTAGTTCTTTCAAGTGCACAAATATTAAGAACCCTTGCTTTTGGATAGCTCAGCGTATCCTAGCTTGCTGTTTCTTTGCTCAGGATGATGGTCTAAATGTCCCAACATTATCTGAGTTGTATTTCTTATCTTGTATGCTTGATGGTGTCCAGCTTGACCCCGGGTCGTTCTTGGCCAGGCAATTGTGTAGTGCTGATGTTAGCACTAAGGGTAGGATAGTAATAGGTGGTATTGTGACAACTATTGCTAGATTTTTAGGTGTTGAGCCCAATCTTAAGGATAGAGTCTCTAGGTCTAAGCGGCTTGATCAAGTCGCTTTTGAGATCATGAACTTTTGTAAAGTAGAAGGTGGGCATTTGTGCTGGATGTACCCTAGGGATCGGCTTCTGCCGCTTCCCAATGTTGTTCAAACTACCTTACTTCACCGGGCTAACCTTTATTGGGTACCAGGCGATGCCGAGGTTGTTCAGCCCACACCCCCTCCACCTCCTTATTTTAGTCAAGTCAGGCCTAGCTCTTCCTCCCAACCACCCACTACTGACCATGCCGACCTATAAGCCACCCTTAGGTCCATCCAGGAAGAGCAAGTATCCCTTCGAGCTTATGTTGCTTTTGAGAACGGGCTCTTCGTGATTTTATCCAAGAGCGCTACAACGAGCTCCAGGGATGCTTGCTGCTCAGACTCAATATTTTCAAGATTATAGGGCTTGTTTGGAGACCTGGCGAGATTGGCATATCTCATATGGCCACCCACCCCATCCTCCTCCCCCATCTCCTTTTTGATTGCTTTTTGTTAACCCCTTTCCCTTTTTCTACTATTTGCCCACATGAGGACAATGTGTAATTCAAGCATGGGGAAGTTAGTCATTATATTTGGCGTCTGATGTCTGATTTGGTTAGGTGTGCTTGTGTATTGTATACATTATTTGTGATAATTTTTGAAGTTTCGTTGTAGGTTTTAACCTTATTTGATTAGAGGTATTTTAGAAGTATATTTAGGCCTCTTTTCATTCTAGATTGCATTTTAGTTTTTTATAGTTTCCTTTCATAGTTTTTGCATTTTTTTTCCCTTTGCATTTGGTTATTAGGAGCATGCATGAAAAGAAAAAATTAAAATAATGAAAATAATGAAAAAAGAAAAAAAAATCCTCCAATAATGATCTTTGTAGACTAGGTAGACTTCTTTGGTTTAGTCTGATTCTTTGATTTACCCAATTATGCATAAAAATGTTTGAGAATGAGTTTGCGAAAATGAGCTTCATGTTTTGGCCATATGTTTAGTGTGAGTTGATTACCCCATGACTTTCTACATGAATTTTGGCATATGTTTACTAATGAGCTAGTTATGACCTTGGTAGATGTCCCGTGAGGCTTTGAGCTTTTAAAAACTATTTATCAATTTAGTTTCATGTTTCTTTTATGTGCGATCAGCCTCTCTACAGGTAGGAATGCTGCTAAAGGTAAGGTTGCCTACAACTGGATCTCCCCAAACCCCGCGAAAGCGGGACCCACACTGGGAGTTGTTGTTGTTGTTGTTGTTGTTGTTATTTCTTTTCTGTGCGACTCTTCCTTGACATTATTTCTCCAGAACTTGCTTTGATTCTCATTCAAGATCACATTTTGCATATGCATTTAGGTAATATGATTGATGCATTCTTTGACTTGTTAAACCCAATGACCAAATAGCCACATTTGTTGCGTATTATATCCGTTGCTAGCCCCTTTGAGCTTATATCTACTTTTCTTGATTTGAACCTCCTACTATAGCCTATGGCCAAATGATTATCTCACCCTTAAGCCAAAATTAGAGGAGCACTTCATTCTTTTGCACCAAGTTTGATTGGGAACTAATAAGGCGTATTGAGATCTGTTTAGTGGATTTAGTTGTTTGGTGAAGGGCTTGTTCGATAAAAGGTAATCCCTTATCTTTTTGTACAAAGGTTAGAGAAGAGTTGAGATTCAAAGTTTGGTATGGATTTCCCTTGGCCAACTCTTTTGAAACCAAACCAAAAATAAATAAACAAACAAAATAAACACAAAAACAAGAGGAAAAAAAAAGAGAATAATAAAAAGAGTGTTAGCCTTGTTGGGATTGTAAAATGTTTATGACTTTCAACTCTTTGTCTCTTCAACTAGGGATGTATTTTGTCGATGAATTGTATTGGTCAAGGGAGGATGTTGTATGATGCATTGAAAATGTTTAGTTCTTACTCTATAGCTTCTAGCTCTACATTTCCAAAACATTTGTTTTCCTCTTACCTTTACACATTGCCCCATTACAGCCTTATGAAAGTCCTCATGATTGTCTTGTGTGTTTGCATTTTAGCGATGGCGAATTAGAGAGTCTTGTCAAGCTTATGATAGATTTAAGTCTATGGAATGAGAATTGAGGGAACCTTTATATATTTTTTTCAAACACATGAGTGATGAGTGCCACATGACTATAGTAAGATTCTACTGGCATTACTAGCTCCATTTTTTCATATGTTAAATGATTGTATTTGATGATTTGGGGGGATTGATTCAAATTTGACATTTGGTATATCAAGTGGTTTTCGAAAATTTCATTCCCTAGTTTGTTTGCTAAATGATTTTTTGCATTTCTTTGTGCTAACTTCAGATTGGCTTTGCCATTGAAATGCTACCTATGTCTATCCTGAGGAGGTTTTGAATACATGTTGGTCTTAACGTTGCTTAGGGACAAGCAACAGTTTAAGTATGGGAAAGTTTTATATGTGTTTATCGTATATATCATTTTAGGGTTATTTTGCTATATTTCCAGAAGATATGTGCTTTAAGTTATCATTTATACTCCTATTCTCATTTTATGCTTAGGTGCAGGAATTTGGACCATTTTGACCCAGTATTTGACCCTCATTTGGGTGTGTTTTGACCCCCCATGGATGCCCATGAGATGTTATGCCCATAGAGCAAGAGAAGAGCAGAAAATTTAGTTCCAGGCAATACCACGGTCTGACCGTGGTGCCTGCCACGGATCGTGGTGTGCCGGTAACTGTGGCCTCTTCGTTTTCCTTCGGCTATATGGATGAAAATGCTCGTGTTCTTCTTTATAAACTCATCCATTAGTAGCATAAAAGAGGAGAATCATATCATAGATAGTCATTTTTCCTTCCCAAATTTTACTCTTTGTAGTTAGGATTTTAGTTTGATTTTTGTGCAAGTGAGAAATCTTAGTGAGGAGTTCGGTTTTGTTGGCGGTTTGAAGCCTTTGTTGAAGGCTATCATTGTCAAACCCTTCCCTCTCAGATTTCACTGAATCATTGGTTAGTTGTTTAATTTTTAACCATGAGCGAATAGATTATCTTGTCTAGGGATTTGTTTGTTAGTGAAAGTGTGGTTGGATCATGTTATATTCAATAGAATTGTGCTTATGTTTCATAATTGATTTGATTTTGTTTTATCAAGTGATTATCATATTGTGAGTGGATTTTAGCCAAATTTTTGCTTGCACCCTTGAAACAATTGAATGAAGAACTGAAAGATGAAATTTGATTGTTATACTACTTGATAAGACCTACTATAACGATGACTCTAAAGAGAGATTTGCATGTTGGGAGGGTGAGAGTAATCAAAAATATTAAACTTAGACTAAGACAAATTAGTTTGAAAGAATGACCTTTGCTTACTTTAGCAATTTAGTCGATTTCAAAAGAATAGACTAAATTCTAGATAGATTGCAATTCCTCGAAACTATCCAATTAGAGAAAAGCACATGTTAATCATATTGATCCAACACCATTCTTAATTAAATAAATTCCTAGATGTTTCTCCTTGATTGAATTTAGAATTAGTTGTTTGGAAGTTGTTAAATTGAAAATTTCTTAATTAAGTAATTGCTTAGCATTTTCTGATAGAAAGGACTCGATAGATTACTTTGATCCCTGATAACGATATTTTATTTATACTACAATACCCATGTCGGTGTGCTTGCGGGCAGTGGTCAAGGATCAACGAAGTGTGGAGCTTGAAATGCTAGGACATCATTTAGATTTGCAATCTCGGGAACAAATTTAAACATTCACAGCCAACTAATTAAGTTCACTTTGGAAAGGAAGATACAACAGATAAAAAATCCAAAGGGCTAGATGCACCCTCAATATACCATAAAGCTAGACTATATATATGCATGAATCACTCAATTGATAAGAATCTGAAAAATTCAGCATGCCATGAAGAGAAAAGCTCTTAGGATCATCAATCTCGTGTTCGTCTTTGACTACTAAGGAGGAATGACTTGTTGGAAACTGTTAGGAAAATTGAATAATAATTTGAGTTATGATATGCGGAAGCATGAATGAACATAGATCAATATTCGAGAAAGATAAAAGCAAGATCAATAAATCAATGGTAGGCACAAGTTTTTTACGTGAAAATTCATATCGAGAGAAAACTAATAGGAGAGTACAAAAATAAATCTTAGAGAAAATGCCCAAAGAAGAGATCCACAAGGTGATTACAAAATCACTTAAAATGCTTTCACAAAATGGCTAGAAAAGTAAAGTGTTGGGGGGCACTCCCAAATGCCTATGCCTAAAATGCCTTAATACGCCACAAAATGCCGCATATGGTATGACAATAGCCACATCGCTACCTACATTAGAAATGTCAATTTATAGAGTCAGGAATTGAAACTCCCTTATTAAAGAAGGAGAGATCTAAGATTGAAGATTAATTCATCAACTTAGAGGCTCATAAAAGGGTGTATGAATGTTGAGTTTATACTCTTGAAACATCCACATAAAAACCCATAAGGGGAGCCATCAATTTCCATGAAACTATCACAAGCAACCGAGAAGATATGGAAAGAATTTTGGGTCACTTAACCCGACAGCAACTTCGTCATTGAACAAAGTTCCATTAAGTTGATAGCTGGAGCTTCTTCCTTGCAATTGTGCTTATTAGTTTCTTTGGTCTTGTTAGGTGGCTGCAATTTTAATTTGAATGTTCTGTGTTATGGATGCTTGCATAAGGCTGATTATAAGAAAATTAAAAAAAAATTGATTGAAAAGGTTTTATAGGGTCCACAAATCATATCCAGAACATCAATCGGGGAGTCACTTTGTAATTCAAATCTTAGATTGAGGAGGTTTTATAGAGTCCTAATATGCTGGTAAATTGAGGAGGTTTTATAGAGTCCTAATATGCTGGTAAGAAATTTTACTTCTAATAACTTTTTGTTTTCTTTTTTTTAGTAGCTTGTTTTTGTCTTAAATTTTTACTCGTCTTTGTTGTCGTTAGAGCCATGTACTCTGATTTTGAAATTGCTTTTTGGCTAAAGATATCTTTATCTAATATAAATAATATAAATATATATATATATATATATTTTTAAACGTTAAAAGCAAATAAGGTCTATTACTATTCCTAAAACCAGTTATGGCATTTTGGTCAATTTGCAAATTTTTGGGGGTAATAACGGCTGCTTGTCAATAGCCTCTTGGCTTTCTGGTCCTCCAAAAATTCCGAGTTCATAGCTAGCTTGTGTACTGGATGGTAATGTCGCCCCCCCCCCCCCCCGCTCTCCCTGTCTCTCTCTTTCAGATCCCCTCCTCTGCCTCGTCCCTAAAAGAATTTCCAGCATATTTTTTCATTTTGTGGACAAAAATCACCCTCTCATCCCTTTCCTCTAGCCTTCCTCCTCATCCTCTCTCAATTTTGCCTACTTTAAGAAAAATTAAACTACCCTTCTTTGAAGGTGATTGAAACCAAAAAGTCCTTTGCATAAGAACAAGAATGGTACTTCTTTTCCCTTGTTCTTTAATTTCATTTAGTTTGGCAATCATTTTTGCAAATTTCTTTTTAATTTGCAGTTCAGTTTTTTAACTTTTATTACTCTTTTTGGTTCATCACTTAGATCTCTAACTAGATTTTTATATGTAGGTTTGTGAACACGCACTCAACTTGATTAGGTAAATCCCCCCAATCATTTCATTCTCTGATATCTTATTTTTGATTTGTTGTCGTACATACCCTCTTTCTTTTCCATGATATCATTCATTTATTGTGTAATCTGAAATTATGTTTTTCTTTTTTCTAATCAAATTTATAGCCTTTCTTTTTTTGAAGAAATTAAATTTTTTCAATTTTTTTGATTCAAATTTGTACCTTTTATGGTTGTTGGTGTATTGATAATAATTTTAAAAAATCATCAATTCATATCTTCAAGGGCCTTTTGTTCAAAACTATTTTCAGAAGAAACATTCTTATTTTGAAATGAAAAACAAGAGAGTCAAGAAATGATAAAGAAGAAAAACTTCATGTGTATGGACCTTGCAATGTTAGTCGAGTCAGCGACACCCCATCAATATACTTCAGGCATCCTCGTAGCAAAACTCATGTAAGCTACAAAGTTCACATCATTCGTTCTTTCTGGGGGGAGGGGGGGAGGGGGCTTAAACTCTTGCTATAGGTACATTCTCTGTTTAATATTGTGAATCTAATCTGGAACTTGTAACTACGGGTTTTCTTATGGACCATGTTGTTTGTCCTAATTTTTAGATCAATTATGGCGGTAGAGTAGTGGCAATTTGGTCAAGAGGTTGTTGACATAATAATGTTTGCATGCTTTAATTTTCTACATAGATATAGAGGAGTGGCTGCCACTGTTCAGTGTTTTGATCTTATTTTTCCAGCAAGTTTGTTACTTCGGAAATGTTTTGTGCTGCTAATCTTGAGTGTTCTATCATCTTTCATCATATGCCAATGAGGTTTTCGTTTCTTATTATGATTAATTTGTTTTCGCATGTAGATGCTTTTTGAAGGAGAACACATAAACTTTCCAATGGAAAAACCTTACTCTTTGTTGGCAAACGACTCACCGAAGGTAGCATCAGTAATATGCATTTACAAGGCGAATTCAATGCTAGCTAATATTAGAGTCTTTGGATTTTGGTTTCTTGTTAATTAATGTATGTGTTATATTTTTTTATAACATACCCGTTTAATTGAATTTATAAAGACAACAAAGGACAATTTTCATGATAGTTGAGTTGGTTGGCTTGTCTGAGATTTCAAGAAGATGTGTATGCATTGTAATTATGCTATTATTCTGAATAAACGCCGTTGGAAAATTATATGGTGCTAGGAGATCATAAGCTTTACCTGCTCCCTTTACAACACTTTTTATCTCTATCTATCTATTCATAATACCCTTGTTAGAAAATTATATAGTCATGCAAAAAGGAAAGGAATAACAAGCTTGCAACGACCAAGGAGGAACAACTTTGGGTATGAATACGTTATTAATTTTATGCACAAGTATATCCCACTTTTAAAAAAAATTATGTATAAGTATAATGCTACAACTTAGGCTTTGTAGTCTTTTGTACTTTTTGCCATGGTGTGTAGAGTTTCATGTAATATACTATTATGCTTGTAAATGCTTTTGTATATAAGATGACATATTTACCTTGTAATATTTGCCTTCCAATGCAATGAAGCTTTGTATTATATGTATTTTCCCTTTTAAAATTTCAAACAATAATATGAACTTATAAATTTCAAAATTTTGGTTATGCTTAGCTGTAAATTAATAATTATACTTCCTTTCGCTGTTTTTATTTAATTTGTTTTAACCAAAAAAAAAAACTCATGTCTTGTTAAATTTTGTTTAGTTAAAAAATTTTCCTATTTTGGGTAGTTATTGACGCTTATAGACTGTCTAACTCATTGTTGTAAAATATTTCATCCTTAGAGGATGGTTGTCATTTTAAATTATCCTTGCCATCTTTCTATGTGTCATTCTTTATTTATTTAAAACAGTAAACTTATCAAATTTTTTAATAAAAATTTCTCCCATTTTCTTATACCGTAAAATATCTCACTCACAATCCCGTGTATGTGCTAAGGTAATTTTTCTGTTGGATGATTTAGGTAAGGGTAGAAAATGTTTCCTTTTTGTCTCCTTTTTTTGGGGCTTGACATTGTTAAGTTTTATGAATGTTATTAAGATATATTAAACTATTATTTTTGCCTTTGTTCTTTGTAGTTGATTATATATGTTGACTCTAGGAGTCACATAATGATTTTGATGATAACAAACAATGTGGATAATAATTATATATGAAATAGTCATTTGTTGAATATTTATATTATTTGTCAATTTCATATGTAACGTTTTTATTGGTCCAATTCATCAAATTGGTTACATGTCTGATTAATACATGGGCTTAGTAGTTGAATAATTTAAGTCTTGGACGAAAGCCCTGATTAATTATTAATGGAAGTGATATGATAGAATATTGAGTTTCTATGGATATTTTTCTATACAATCTAAGTGAATAATATTAATGGATTTGATTGGATAAAACTATCTACCCTAATATGTGTTTATGGGTATCATATAATATCCAAAGGTATTATTTGATTGATATAATCTAGCCAATCCAAATTTGAATATCATACAAGATCAATTATGGATTGAATTATCTTGCATCAATATTATTTGATTTGATCTTGGCAAGATTCTAGTAAATAAGATAAAAGCTTAAATTGCAATGTAATATCAAAAATGATACTTGAATTATCTTGCTGCATATTTTAAGAGATCACTAACTATTATGTGCAAGGAAGATATCCTGTGCAGTGTGACTGATTTAAAGGGAAGATCAAATCAGAATGTTTAGCACAAAAGGAAATCAAATCAGAATCTGAAGAATATATTTCAAGGGTCTGAAATCAGATTTCAGGATATTCTGACAGAAACTTCCATCTTGGCAGAATTGGAACTCACGAATTGCAAGGCTATAAAATAGTGATCCGAGCAAATGAGAAATCACTGGAGCTACACTTGCAAATTAAGGAGAGCTTACATCAAAATATATTGAGATAGTACTTTGAGCTAGAAATTGCATATTGGTTTGATCGCTACTTGTACTTATCTTTTGAGAAAAACTTCTTGTAAGAAGATCCTATAACAAGTAAGTTGGGGAAGGCTTACTTGAGTAGCTAAGTATTGGGTGGGCAATACTTAGTGCGTGACTCAACTTAAGTTACTTAGTTGAGTGGTAGATCGAGAGAGAGGTTCTCACGATTGAGTAATTAACCTTGAAGGTGTTCAAGGAAGTCTTTGTCGAGTCGAGGGACTCGAGTGTGTAACTTCTTAAGTGAATAAGAAGTGGAGCGGTTCAAATCCTAGGGAAAGAAGAGCCTTAGGCGGTGACTAACCCTGTTTGGAAGGGCCAACATCGTAAAAATATCATCGTGTTTTGTCCCACTTTTATTTCCGCATTTAATTTTTATAATTGCTTTAATTTTTGTTAATCACCCTATTCACCCCCCTCTAGGGTGATTTGACTAGCCTAACTGAACTTTCAATTGGTATCAGAGCCAGTGCTATTATTTTAAGACTTAACCGTC
>JACYFF010031954.1:82536627-82550988 GCA_017589665.1 Selenicereus undatus | reverse complement strand
TGTGTGTGTGTGTGTGTGTGTGTGTGTGTGTGTGTGTGTGTGTGTGTATGTATAAACAAAAGTAGAGTGTTTTTAAACTAGAGGACTGGTCAATTGGTCTAAAACATTTGATAAGAAAGAAAAATGTGGGGAATCATTTCATTTATTATTTGATTAGTTGAAGTTCAAATTATTCTTCTGATATGATCACCTACATTTCTACAAAAAAAATTGAATAGAAGTAAGAGAATAAAAAATATGGGGAAGTATTTTATTTATTATGTTATTTATTGAAGTTTCAATTACTACAATTTCAACACCAAGGTTTCTGCAATTTGGGATTTCTTTTCTCTATTACTCAACATGACGACAAATAACTCAGTTTTTTAAGGTAACTTTGACCCCAGAGCGTGTAAAGCCAGTCGAGGAGCATGCAGTGAATATATGAATAGATGCATATTAAGATAAGCAAGCTTGATGCCGCGCATGCCTTTTTGCAGATGTGTTGGGTTTAATGGCCCAAAATCAACTCCGCAGATCCACCATAGGTTTCAAGGAGTTTTGGTTACGGACCGTAGCAGCTAGGGTTTCGTCATCTTGATGGCTAGGGTTGCTCCTAGGTTTTTTGCATCCTTATACCTCTAAACCCTATATAAAGGGTCTTGCCTAGGCTCTAATACTCATCCCTAAATCCCAGACCAGTAAGAACTATTTATAGAGTATTCTGTTTTCACTATCTTAGATTCATGAGAGAGGTTGAGAGTATTTTTGAGAGAGATTATAAGAGATATTGTAATCTGGTTGCTTGATCGAATCATTCGTTGTGATTGTGATCGCATTGTACTCACTCCCTCATAGTGGATTGTTTGTGCTCGTCACTGTCCGTGGTTTTTCCAGCATTGGGTTTCCATATAAATTTGTGTTCTTTATTATTCTTGTTGTCGATGTTTACTTTTGAATATTATTATTCATCCTAACGCTTCCGCTATTAGTTTGATCTAATTCCTAACAAGTGGTATTAGAGCCCTGGTTTAGGATGTCTTCAATCATGAAGGTGGATATTTAGAAGTTTGATGGGGAGATTAGTTTAATCTCTGGAAGGTGCAGATGAGACCGGTTTTCATCCAGCATGGGTTGTGGAAGGTTCTTTCAGGACCTTATACGAAGCCCATTATGATGACAGACGAACAACGGGCGAAGCAGCAAAAGAAGAATTTTAGTTCTTTGACAGACGACGAATGGGGGGAACTAGTGCAGAAGGCACTTTCTGCCATACAGTTGTGTTTGGCACCACATGTCTTGCGAGAGGTGCTTGATAAGACAACTGCAGTAGGTTTTTGGGTTCAGCTGGAGGAACTCTACATGACGAAGAGTCTCGCCAGCAAAATCCAATTGAAGGAAAGGTTATACACTTTCAGAATTGCAGAAGGTACTCCTGTTCAAAACCAGCTAAATGATTTCAATTCGATTATAGTTGACCTGGAAAGTTTAGATATAAAAACTGAGGATGAGGATAAGGCTATTTTGTTAGTTGTGTCTCTACCCCCTTTATATAAACACTTTAAGGAAATCATGCTATATAGTAATTCCCATACTATATCGTTTGAGGATGATAAGTCAAACCTGTTGTCTAAGGAAAAGTTTGATCTTGACATTCATGTTGATTCTGCTGAGGGATTAGTAGTAAGGGGTAAAACAACTGAAAAGGGGAACGGTAATAGGAGTAAGAACCGTTCTAAGCTTAGAAATCCTCACGCTAATAAGACCTGCAATTACTATGGTAAATTGTGTCATATTGTTGCTAACTATTTGCAACTGCAAAACAAGAGAGAGAAAGAAGAAGATAATTCTCATGAGTCTGCTGGAGCTTCGTTTGCTGAATCTGATTCTGATGGTGACGTTTTGTTTGCTACCTCTACTAAAAGACGAAGCGATTCTGATTGGACTCTTGGTTCTGGGTGTACCTATCATATGTGTCCTCATAAGGATTGGTTTTCAACATATGATCCAGTTGACTGAACTGTTGTTCACATGGATAATAATGCCCAATGTAATGTAACTGGAATCGATACTGTTAAAATCAAGACCCATGATGGTGTTGTCAAGACTTTATCGAATGTTCGTCACGTTCCTAACTTGAAGCGCAACCTGATCTCTTTAGGCACCCTTGAATTCAGGGGTGCAAATATTCAGCTGAAGGTAGAGTTATGAAGGTTTCGAATGGCAGTCGAATTCTGTTGAAGGGTTTGAGGCAAGGAAGCCTCTATGTCTTGCAGGCATCTACTACAACAGATTATATGAAGAAAGGTTCATACAAGTCGTCTCCCAGAGCTAAGTTCAAGTATCACTTGAACTCAACCAGCGTTCGAATCGCTTAAATACCATTTGGGGTCCGCCCTGCGGGGCATTACCCTTCGGGGTGCTATGACGGTGTGCGAGAGTTGGTGTTGGTAATTTTGATCCAAGGTGGAGATTGTTGGTTTTAATGGCCCAAAATCAGCTCCGCAGATCCACCACGGGCTTCAAGGAGTTTGGGCTATAGACCGTGGTGGCTAGGGTTTCGTCGTCTTGACGGCTAGGGTTGCTCCTAGGTCTTTTTGCATCCTTATACCTCTAAACCCTATATAAAGGTCCTTGTCTAGGCTCTAATATTCATCCCTAAATCTCATACCAATAAGAGATACTTATAGAGTATTCTGTTTCCACTATTTTATATTTGTGAGAGAGGTTGAGAGTGTTTTTTAGAGAGATTATAAGAGAGATTGTAACCTAGTTACTTGATCGAATCACTCATTGTGATTATGATCGCATTGTACTTACTCCCTCATAGTGGATTGTTTGTGCTCGTCGCCGTCAGTGGGTTTTTTCGCATTGGGTTTCCACGTAAATCTGTGTTCATTATTGTTCTTGTTATCGTTGTTTACTTTTCAATATCATTGTTCATCCTAACGCTTCCACTATTAGTTTGCTCTAATTCTTGATAAGATGAAAAGGAGCAAAATCTAGAAATGGAAGAACCTCAGAAACCTCTCCATATTACTACTACTTCTTAGTAAATAATAATCTGCTTCTTTTTTTTTGCACTAATAAACGCACTTGTAGCAGCACAGGCAGAAGCGATTGTCAAGTGGCTCCATATTACAGCTACTTTTCACTAAATAATAATTTGTTTCTTGTTTTTTTGCACTAATAAACTCACCTATAGCAGCACAGGCAGAACCGATTGTCAAGTGGAAGGAATCACTGTCCCAATTTGATTCTCTGTCTTCATGGAAGCTCTCAGATTCCAGAAACTTCTACAGTTGGACTGGCATTGTCTGTGACAATCTGAAATTGGTCACCAACATCAATATGACCGATTATGGCCTCGAGGGCACCCTCCATGGCTTCAATTTTAGTGCATTTCCTAGTCTGATGAGCTTCAGTCTAAGCTGAAACAACATCACTTGTGAAATCCCATCAAGCATCGGTAATCTCTCAAAGCTTACTCACTTAGACCTTAGTTCGAACTAGTTTGATGGCATTCCGAGTGGGATTGGTCATTTGTCACAGCTTGAGTATTTTACGATTTTCAATAACAACATTAAGGGCAAAATTCCTATTGTACTTGGCAATTTCAGGAGGTTGAGATTCCTAGATCTAGGATGCATGAAATTACCTTAAAAATCCTTATTGGTCTATGTTTTCCTCAATGCCCTCACTGACCCACTTGAATTTTGGGCTCAATGAGCTGAGTAGAGGATTTCCCAGTTTTATTTAGAGGCTCAGCAACTTGACTTAGCTTGATTTGTCATAGAATCATTTTCCTGGGTTGATCCCGGAACTGCTTTTCACCTGCCTTCCAAAACTCCAATAACTTGATCTTAGCAACAAGTTGTTCAATAGAACAATATCTCCCAACATTTCTAAGGTCTCAAGGTTAACTGGACTTCACCTCAGCATAAACCAGCTTACTGGATCCATCCCTACGAGCATCGGCTCAATTTGCGGCCTTCAAATTTTGGAATTGTTTAACAATTCACTCATTGGTCGCATTCCTTCTTCAATTGGAAAGCTTAAAAATCTCCAAAAGCACAATCTATTAATAAACACATTGAAGTCTACAATTCCTCCCGAGCTAGGACTATGTCCTAACCTCGTTCATTTGGCTCTTGCTGTGAATTCAATCTCTGGGGAGTTGCCATCGACTTTGAGCAACCTTGAAAGAATGGCAGAATTTGGGTTATCTGAGAATAAGTTGTCTAGAGAATTATCCCCCTATTTCTTCACCAATTGGACTGGATTGGTTTCCTTGCAATTTCAAAACAATAGATTCAGTGGAATACTCCCACCAGAAATCGGTCATATGACAAAACTTCAGTTTCTATTTCTTTGCAACAATGGTTTCAATGGCTCGATACCCTTCAAGATTGGCAATCCAAAAGGTCTAAATCACCTTGATGTTTCAGTAAACAAACTTTCAGGCCCAATCCCCTCAACAATTGGGGCCTACACAACCTTTGTACACTACAACCTTTCACAAATAAACTAACAAGGACAATCCCACAAGAGGTTGGAAATCTCACCGCATTGACCATTCTTGACATCAGTTCCAGTAAGCTTCACAGAGAGTTGCCCAATGTTGGAATTTTCCAAGAATAAAATAAAAGTTGAAGGTTTTTATAGTGCTTATCCGAAAAGGTGGATAAGCATGCTACCTCTTCAGGTTTACCTGCCTTATCCAATCCTTTTGGTGAAAATATGAATAAGTATGGTACCTCTTCAAGATTTACCCGCCCTACCCCATCCATTTTTTGTGCTTCTTCAGGCATGATCACTCTTCTATATAAGGACGAGTGAAATCACAATCACAGGCAATAAAAAATCAATGTGAGTGACTGCAGCACCCTCATCGATTAACCTCTGAGAGAACCTTAAAACACACACTTGTTTTACCAAGTAGATTATCCCTAAGATTCTTTGTGGTGCAACAAATAAGTCTTAAGGAAAGTGTTCTATTTCATGATTTACTTGGTTTATCCTGTACCACATTCAACCCAATTTTTCTAACAATCTTAAGACTTATTTGAGAAGGCATCAATTCATGAAATGACATCCAACTTTCAGAAGTTGGACAAGTTCAAGGGTGTGGGCTTCCATCGCTGGCAAAAGAAGATGCATTTCCTTCTTACAACTTTGAAGGTTGTGTATGTGCTCAACACTCCCTACCTAATAGAGACGGAAAATGAGACTTTGCAACAAGCCCGTCGAAGATCCAAATTCGAGAACGATGACTACATTTGTCGAGACCATATCTTGAATAGCGTGTCGGCCGCCTTGTTCGATGTCTATCAAGGCATGGAATCGGCAAAGGAATTATGGGAGGCGCTAGAGAACAAGTACATGACAGAAAATTCCTCTAGCAAGAACTTCCTTGTAAGTCAATTTAATAACTATAAGATGGTCGAAGGACGCTCCGTTCTCGATCAATTGCATAAAATTCAACGAATCCTAAGTCCCTTCAAGCAACATAAAATACACATGGATGAGACCATTATAGTTTCCTCTATAGTGGACAAACTTCCCCCCTCTTGGAAAGACACTAAAAGAACTTTGAAACATAAGAAAGAAGAAATGTCACTTGAGGAATTGGCTAACCATCTTCGAATAGAAGAAGAGTTATGTGTGCAAGATGAGTCAAAGGACCATGTCTCTAAGATTCATATTGTCGAAGATGGTGAGTCGAGTCAAGTGCCAAAGGGAAACAAGAAGAGGCCTAATAAGGACAACAACAACAACAACAAGGGCAACAAGAAGGCTAAAGTGGTTTGTTGGGAATGCAACAAATCGGTCCACAAGAAAAGAGATTGTACCATTTGGAAGCACAAACATGGCTTGAACAACCAAAAGGCAAAGGGAAAGGACAACTTTGTATCCATGATCAATGATAAAATCAACATTGTCCAAAGTGACAATGATTGGTGGGTTTATTTGGGTGCTTCCAAGCACGTGTGTAAGGATCGCTCTTTCTTCAAGACTCTTGTGTCGGTTGAGGATGGAAAAGTGCTCTACATGGGCAATACTTCTACTATTGATGTTAAACGAATAGGCCAAGTAAAGTTAGTCTTCACTTCCGGAAAAATTCTTACTTTAAATTATGTATATTTTGTGCCAGAAGTTAGAAAGAATCTTGCTTCTGGTTTTCTTCTTAATAAGTTTGGCTTCAAACAAGTGTATGAGGCCGATAAGTTTATCCTGTCTAAGGGGAATGTCTTTGTGGGGAAGGGTTATGCTAGTGGTGACATGCTTAAGTTAAATATAATTACTCCTTCTAGCGGTAATGAGATGAATGATTCTACTTACATGCTTGTGTATTCTTTATCTTCTCTATAGCATAATCATCTTGGGCATATTAATTATAAAATATTAAAAGAGATGTCAAGACTTAAGTTAATTCCTTATTTTGATGGAAACATAGAGAAATGTAAGACACGCATGTTAACAAAGATCACTAGAAGTTCTTTTCCAACTGTTCAAAGAATCACCAAATTACTTGAATTAATTCATAGTGATTTAGGTGATTTTCATAGCACTCCCTCTTTTGGTGAAAAGAAATACTATATCACTTTCATTGATGATTTTACCAGATATTGCCAAGTATACCTTTTACAGGCTAAAAGTGAAACACTAGACATATTTAGGATTTTTAAGAATGAATCTGAGTTGCATTGTGAAACCTTCATTAAAAGACTAAGATCGGATATGGATGGTGAATACTATGATCCAAGTTATTTCCAATTAACTGGTATATTCCATGAGGTCACAACACCTTATACACCACAACAAAATGGTGTGGCAGAAAGGAAAAATAGAACACTAACTGAAATGATCAATGCTATGCTTTCTAAATCTGATTTAAGTGAAGGATTTTGGGGTGAAGTGATGCTCACAACATGCTATATCCTAAATAGGGTTCCTAATAAAAGGAATTCAATTACTCCTTATGAATTATGTAATAAGAAAAAGCAAAACCTGAGTTATTTCAGAGTTTGGGGTTGTAGGGCTATTCTAAGAGTCCCGGAACCCAAAAAAAGAAAATTGGGGGAAAGAGGAATTGAGTGCATCTTTATAGGCTATGCTGAACGTAGCAAAGCCTATAGGTTTTTTGTTATAGAACCAAATGCTTCTATTACGGTTAACACCGTGATAGCATCAATTGATGCCATTTTTTATGAAACTAGATTCTCTTCAATTCCTAAACCAAATGATCTTATTCCAACTACTATGACTCCAAGTAATGATCAAGAACAATGAGACATAGTGGAAGTAAGAAGAAGTAAACGGATTAGAAAGGAGAAATCCTTTGGTTCTGATTTCTTTGTCTATTTGATAGAGGGAACAAAGGGATTCCATTGAAAATGAAATACCCTATATTTATAGCATTGATTCGGATTCTAACTCTTTTAAAGAGGCTATGGAATCTTAAGATGCTTCCTTTTGGAAAGAAGCAGTCCAAGATGAAAGGATCTCAATCATAGAAAATAACACATAGGTCTTAGTTAATTTACCCACATGATGTAAGCCTGTCACATCAAAGTGGATCTTTAAAAGAAAAAGAAAAGTAGATGGTACCATAGAAAGGTTCAAAGCCCGATTGGTCATAAGGGGTTTTAACTAAAAACATGGTATTGACTACTTTCACACAATATGCACCGGTAGCTGGGATTGCAACCATAATAGTTCTCATTGCTCTTGTTGCAATTCAAAAGCTAGTAATTCACCAAATGGATGTGAAAACAACATTCTTAAATGGTGAATTATAGGAAGAGGTGTACATGAAACAATCAGAAGGTTTTGTTGTTCCAGGACAAGAAAACAAAGTATGCGAACTCATAAGATCATTGTATGGCCTAAAACAAGCACCTAAACAATGGCATCAAAAGTTTGATGAATTAGTGATATCTTATGGGTTTAGTATCAATGAATCTGACAAATGTGTATATTCCAAGTTTGAACAGGGAAAAGGTTTGATTATATGCTTATATGTTGATGACATGCTAATTTTTTGTACTAACTTAGAGGAAGTAGAGAAAACCAAGTGTTTTCTATCTTCCAAGTTGTCCATGGAAGACATGGGGGAGGCCGATGTTATGCTCGGTATTCAGATCATTAGAAATAGTGATGGCATTAGTTTGTCGCAATCACATTATATTGAGAAAGTGCTTAGGAGATTCAATTACAAAGATTGCTCTCCAATGGCCACTCCTTTAGATCCAACATATAAGTTGACTCGAAACAGTGGGAGACCTATCGCACAACTTGAGTATGCAAAGGTCATAGGATGCTTGATGTATGCCATGATAAGCACAAGGCCGGATATTGCATTTGCCGTTGGGAAATTAAGTCGATATACTAATAAGCCTAGTAAGTTTCATTGGCATGCAATACATAGAGTTTTGAAATACTTAAAGAAAACTCAAGATTATGGTCTGTGTCATTCAGGTTATCCTTCGGTCTTAGAATGATACTCAGATGCAAGTTGGATAACTGACAAAAAGAACTATGCCTCTATGCCAGGTTATATATACTTGCTTGGTGGAGGGGCGGTATCTTGGGCATCCAAGAAACAAACCTGCATAACCGACTCCACCATGGCTGCTAAGTTTGTGGCTTTGGCTACAGCCAGCAAGGAGGCAAAGTGGCTACGAAATCTGTTATTCGGAATGCCTTTATGGCCAAAACTAATGTCGCCACTCTCCATACTTGGTGATAGCAAGACCACGTTGTCCAAGGTTTATAGTCATGTCTATAATGGAAAATCAAGGCACATTGGACTTAGACATGCCTATGTCCATCAATTCATCAAAAATGGAGTGATCACAGTCAACTGTGTGTAAACAAATGAGAATCTTGCAGTTCCCTTGACCAAAGATTTAGCAAGAGACTTGGTGTTGAGAACATCAAGGGGGATGGCACTTAAGCCCATATCTACAATCACTAGCAATGAAGCCTCAACTTAATTCGTGGTATGACATCACGTTCTAAGTTCAATGAGTGACCATATTGCATAGTGATTGGAAGCACTAACATATTTCATCCCAAGGTAAGAGTGCTTAATTACTGTAATGTTATAAGAAGGTGAGTTTTATGCTCATAATAAACCCTGCTTGAATGGCTTGTATTACAGGAGCACATTTCTAAGATCTACCTAAGTGAGTGTAAAGTGTGGCCGCTTCAAAGAGCAACTGTGCTTGGCTTGATGCACTCATAATGGATATGGACACATGGCCGGATAATAGTGTCAAATTTTAAGTGTGTAATCAGACTTGTGTGTGAAATGTATCCAATTAATCAAAGAGGATGTATAGTTCAAAGACTTGTCTACTATTTACATTCAGATTAATTGAAATTATATTTCGCTAAATGGAAGTTCAAATCGCAAGATACTTCTCTTATGCATAAATCTCCTTGTGTTCTCTATTGTGATTGTGTATTTGCTGGAATGGCGGGGGTTTGTTCTATATCTTGGAAAAGGCGGGGGATTGTTGGAATTTTCCAAGAATAAAATAAAAGTGGAAGGTTTTTATAGTGTTGATTTGAAAAGTTGAATAAGCATAGTGCCTTTTCAAGTTTACCCACCTTATCCAATCCTTTCGGTGAAAAGGTGGATAAGCATGGTACCTCTTCAAGATTTACCCACCCTACCCTATCCATTTTTGGTGCCTCTTCAAGCGTGATCACTCTTCTATATAAGGAGGAGTGAAATCACAATCATAGGCAATAAAAGGTCAATGTGAGTGACTGCAGCATCCTCATTGATTAACCTTTGAGAGAACCTTGAAACACACAGTTGTTTTACCAAGTAGATTATCCCTAAGATTATTTGTGGTGCAACAAATAAATCTTAAGGAAAGTGTTCCATTTCATGATTTACTTGGTTTATCCTATACGACATTCAACCCAATTTTTCTAACACCCAATACCTTGTCTCAACTTAGCAACTTGGAAATAATTTCCCTCTTCAACAACAAGTTTAGTGGCAAAATCCCACAAAACTTTGGGGAACATAGCCCTTCCCTTTTCAATGTTAGCTTTTCAAACAACTGTTTTGAGGGAGAACTGCCTCCTCAGTTATGTCATGGTTTCAATCTCAAGTATTTAACAATCAACGGAAACAATTTTTCTGGAGGGATTCTCGATTGCTTGAAGAACTGCTCAGGGTTTGTTAAGAGTTCATTTTGATGGAAATCAGTTCACAGGGAGCATCTCAGATGCATTTGGCATACATCCAAATCTGACATTTATCAGTCTAAGTGGCAATCCGTTTGTGGGTGAGATCTCAAGCAAGTGGGGAGAATGTCCCAATCTGACAAATCTTCAGCTGGACAGAAACAAGCTTTCAGGGTAATACCAATTGGGCTTGTTCAGCTGCATGAGTTGCTTGTTCTAACACTTGATTCAAACCAATTAAGTGGGAAAATCCCTAAAGAACTTGGAAATTCAAACCAACTAATCAACCTCGGCTTGAGCAGAAATCACTTTACAACGGAAATACCTCAAACCCTGGGATCCTTGTAGTTTCTTTAGTATCTCAATTTATCAAATAACAATTTGACAGGGAAAATTCCTCGTCGACTTGGAGATTGTGGTGGCTTATTAAGCTTGAACTTGAGTCATAACAGCTTATCAGGTGAGATACCTTTAGAGCTCGGTACTTGCTTCAACTTCAGGTCTTCTTGGATCTTAGCAGCAACTTGCTCTCTAGCCTAATCCCTCAAAATTTTGCGAAGCTTCAATCCTTAGAGAACTTGAATCTTTCTCACAATCATCTAACTGGGAAGATCCCATAAGCACCATCAAGCATGATTAGTCTACAATTCCTCAATCTTTCCCACAACAATTTATTGGGTACAGTCCCTAGTGACAGTGTTTTCCAACATGGGTTTTACATAGGAAATCCTAGCCTTTGTGGGAATGCAACTGGACTCTCAACCTGTAATGGGAAGTCTCACAACCGCCACAAAAGGGTTGTCATTGCCGTCACAACTCCAGGGATGAATCAAAAAGAAATCTTTATTTTCGATTTATAACTTCTAAATTCTTTCTTTGAAAAGAAATTTTTTTTGAATCCAATTGAGAGGTTTGAATACTTAATATGAATCATAAATTGGTTGGATCTTAGGTGCGATGATTTACTTCACGGGCGAGGTCTCTGGTTCAAATCCAGGATGGCCTCCCTTCTTCAAAGGAAGAACGTGAAATTCTTTTTCTAGAGGATACGATTGATTAACTAATGGTTCAAAATTTAATATTGGTTCATTGGAACCATATAAACCAACACCCAGAGCTCTCGAAATTAGGCAGGTAAGGAAATTTCTTGTACCAATTGTTTTGCTGCTGTTATTTGCAGTGTGTTTTACTATAGTCCTGACATGCTATAAGAAGGAGAAACCAACTATGAGCAGAGCAGTTCAGAAATGGAGGGCTTAGAAACCAACTATGAGGAGAGCTCTCAAAATTGGGCAAGTAAGGAAATTTCTTGTACCAATTGTTTTGCTGCTGTTATTTGCAGCGTGTTTTACTATAGCCCTGACATGCTGTAAGAAGGAGAAACCAACTATGAGGAGAGTAGTTTAGAAATGGAGGGCTTAGAATCTGTGATATGGGTAAGGGATGGAAGGTCCACCACATTCAAGGAGATTGTGAAGGCGACTGACAACTTCAATGACAGCTACTGCATAGGAAAAGGAGGATTTGGCGGCGTGTATCGAGCATCTTTGCTATATGTCAAATAGTTGCAGTCAAGAAGCTCAAGGTGTCAGAACCTAGTGACACTCTATTGGCAAATAGGCAGAGTTTCGAGCATAAGATAAGAACATTGACATAGGTAAGACACCGAAATATAATCAAGTTATATGGGTTCTGCTTGAGAAAGTGCTCCATGTACCTGATCTATGACTACATTGCAAAGGGGCAGCTTGGGAAGAGTATTGTATAGTGAAGAAGCCAAGAGGGAACTACGGTGGCAGAGAAGGCTGAATATCGTACAAGGTTTGGCTCACACGCTTGCTTACTTGCACCATGATTGTTCCCCGCAAATAGTTCATCGTGACATATCGATAACTAATGTCTCAATTTATAATGAGTTTGAGCCTCGACTTTCAGATTTTGGCACTGCAAAGCTTCTTAGCTCTAACACATCTAGCTGGACGACAGTTGCGGGTTCTTATGGTTACATGGCCCCTGCTAAGCTTCCATCTCGCTCTTCGTCCTTACATAATGTTGATAACTCAAAAGCGTCGTAATTCTACAGACATTGTTTTTAGAGCTTATCCTTAGACTTGGCGAATGCGACTCAAATTGGTTCCCCAGCCCGAATGTGCTACAATGCTAAAACTAGACGAGAAACAAATCAACATGATTTTAAGCCTAACTTACCTTGATTTCAGTTGAAGTGAACATAGATGAAAATTTCCTGATGAATATTGATTCCATATTTTGCAAACTTATTGAACAAGCAGAAAATAGACCCAAATATGATGTCTAATGCAATGACAGGGCTTAAAGCCTTAAAAACCAACCCAACTGTAGTAAGCCATTATCCATTTCAACACAACCTGACAGTAAATTTCGTGAAACTATTCATTATGAGCTTTAGTTATGCTCTGGTACATAGTCAACACTCAGCATTTAATTTCCTTGCATTTGACAATTCCTTCTTTTTCACTTTTCTCTGTACGTGCAGAGCTGGCTTTAACAATGAGAATGATAGAGAACTGTGATCTTTATAGCTATGGAGTGATGGCACTGGAAGTTATGATGGGGAAACATCCCTGAGAACTTCTGCCTTCTTTGTCTGCACCAACTGAGGAGCCTGACCTACTTTTAAAGATGTTTTAGACCAACAGCTTTCACCGCCTACAGCACATCTAGCTGAGCAAGTGGTTATCATAGTCACATTAGCTTTATTGTGCACAAATTCAGCACCCGAGTCACAGCCCACAATGCGTTATATAGCTCAAGAACTATCGACTCGAACCCGCAATTACCTCTCAGAGCCCCTTGGAATTATTAAACTCAGCGAACTGAATGGACTACGAAGGTAACAATGAAAAAGAAACCAAACAAGCCTTGTGCTCCAATATCTTCTTTTTGACTTATTTCTCCTTTAAAAATATAGCACTACAGAAATTGTGCTGTAAATGTCAATATTATTGCCGTAGGGGGTTTGCCTCAGTCATAAAAAAAAATTTGGCACTTCCTCAGCAATTGTCTTGTAAATGTCAATATATTAAGCCAATCGTCGCCCAACGAAGTGAAATTTGGAAATTTTGTTTCTGTACTTTTTTACAAACCCGCTTGTGGGGAACACCATCCCCTTTTTATCCTTTTATTATCACCCCAAGACCAACAGGGCTTTTAACCCAAAAAACATGCACTCATACAGTCAAGTGCCAGAAATTTTTGCATCTACTACACAGTTATCATGAGCACTATGTAAAAGCAGAAGGCTTGCAGACAACAATTTGCAACGACTTTGTCAAAGGTAGAGTGATGATTATTTCATTTAAGCATAGAGTGTGTAGATCGAAGATCAAGATCTAGATAGAAGAAGGTGGACTTCACGCTCTTCATTTCAAGGAACTTGCCAATGCTTGAAGATGCAAGGAAATAGGAATCACTTTTTATTGCAGATATCCATTGAGTAATCCCTTTGGAAATCAAACAAGATGACAAGAACTTAATGGGAAAAGACGAAATTATCAAACAACAAGATCCATAAGCAATCTATTTTATTTATTGACCACATACAAAATCAAAAAGAATTACACAGCCAACTAATCCACACTCATATTTAACAGCCAACAACATTGTCACAATTCACACAGGTACATTATCCATACATATGCATCACAAAATGGGGAAACAGAAGAAAATGAAAAAATAGAATACCCATGCGCGTCACACAAGCTCTATTTTAGCACAGTAAGCCTCGGCCAGCATCTTTGTTTAAAGCTCTCTCCAGCCTCGTTTCAAACGGCGTAGAATGCCAATTCACCCTCTTATCCTGCAATCCCGGAGCATTTATAGATATATTAGACCCCTGAAGATTCTAGAATGCAAGATCTCACATGTCTCACTTTACACATATACCTCTCTGTATTTGCTAGTACTGTTCGGTATGCCTTTAAACGACGATGCGGAACCAGACTCCTCTATAGGAGTTTTGGTGTTCCAGTGTAACCCAACAGTGCCAACTAATGGCTTCTCATCTGGACTTTGAGCTGGCGATCTTCTGGGGGTAGAAGAGCTAGAAAGGTCCTTAAGCTCTTCCATTGTCAATGCAGCCAAGATCGGTCTTTCCTCATAACTTTTCACAGAATTTGATCCATGTGATGATGC
>JACYFF010031954.1:82408863-82536617 GCA_017589665.1 Selenicereus undatus | reverse complement strand
GGTCTTTCCTCATAACTTTTCACAGAATTTGATCCATGTGATGATGCACTTGCCCCGGAAACTATTGCCTCCAAGCCAATTGGTTTAGCCTTTATAGGTGGTGTTTTCTCAGAGGATCCCAACCAGGTAGATAGGCTAGCGTCAACAGCTACTTCATGATTACTCTCTGGCACATCCATGTTTACTGAAAACCTCTTTGGAAGTTGTTTAGCCATTAAATTTACTGGAAAATTCTCCTTCTGGGGTTTAAGTGCTGGAGTTCCTCTTGCTTTCACAGCTTTCCATTGAGTTCTGTTCTCGACAGGATTTAACACTGAATGAACATAGCCAGCCCGGTCTCGAGCACCACAGTTGAATTCTGGAGTCTTGCTCTTTGTATCTGGGGCTATCAATGTCGTGGAAGATCTAGTCCTTGATTCCATAGATGAACAAGACCCATCTGAAAACTCTTGTACATCTCTTGAATGGTAGTCATCATCACTGTAGTCATCATCATAAACCTCTTCATCATCATCCTCGTTGTGCACATCTTCATCCTTATCCAAATCACTAAGTTCACAGTCTAATTCATCCTCTTCATCATCACTCTCCCTACAATTCTGGTACCGATGATTCGGAGGGTATGACCCTAAGCTGGATAAAGTGGACCCTCCATCAGATACTGATATAGATCTGCTTGGTTTTTCACAATTCTCATTGGTGCCTTTCTCATCCTCTTTCTCACTTTCCTGTATAATTTCTGGTGCCTCTTCATCAGAAACATGTTCATACTCTCTGATGTTTGGATCAAAAGTTACTCTCTTATGAGATCCCCAGCTCAATTGGTCATCTGGCTTGCTCCTGAAACCAAAATCCGCAAAACTAAATTGGAAAACTGAGAACCCACAAGGACAGAAGGATCCCAAATGATTTTTACCGTCAAAAATCAGGCTGATAAAGAACTAAGACTCAGAACTATAAACCCTGAAAACTTACTGTTTGATCGAGCTCAGCTGCTTCTCTTCCGGCTTTCCCCTAAAGGAAAATGTCAAAAAAGAAAAATCAGCCCCACAAAAGTAGACACAGATTTGCAAACTTGGAATCTAATTAATGAGAAACCCGTAACACAATAAACCAGTAACCTAAAAAAGACAAACAAAATCCCAAAACAAAGTAGATGAACCAAGTAGCAAAACAGCAAAAAATCACCGTAACTATTAAATAAAACGACAACGAAAGGAAACGGGCAGAACCCACAAAGTTCGACAAGAAACCAAAAAAAGAGGGGGGGGGGGGCGCAAAAGCAACCACCAATTTTGCAAGAAAACCCTATTAAAAGATTAGAAACTCACTGAGATTCAGGAACTACAGTGGTGGGCTTCGCTAGGCATGCGTCTTTGGGCGCAAGAGTGGGTCGTATAGGTTGATACTCATGCCTGAAATTCTACAAGAAAAACACGAAAAATTAGGGATGGGTTTTTCAGGATCTGAACAAAACCAAAAGAAATCCCATGAATCACAGCTTTAGAAGTGTGAATTTACAGATTAACTTACTGGGTCTGAAGCAGAATCATGGTGGGCATTTTTACGGCGCTTTCCCTCTTTAGTAGAACCAAAACAACCAAGAAAGCAACCCATCTCAATCAAAGATCTTGCTTTCTCAAAGAAAAAGAGATGAATTGAAAAGGAGAGAGTAAGTAGGGGAAATCAAACTAGTTGGGTCAGTGAAAGAAGGGATCGATTAGGATGTCTGCCATTGTTGAAGGGCTTCAGACACAGACAGAAAGGGAGCGTGTAAGGTATTGACATTAAGGACGAGGTGGTGAGAATGTGTGTAGGGTAGAGCAAAAAGGTGACAAAACGGTAACCATGAGAGAGAGAGAGAGAATTGGGGTTCTTCTTCTTGGATGGATTTGAGAAGTGACCGTTGGGATTGGTGGAGCGGGTGCAAATCACTTCTGACTTTGTTCAAAAGTTCAAACGGATAGTGTTGATGGATTGTAAATTGTAACGTTAAGTTTGGAGCTAAACAAGATTCTCATCCAGCGCCTCTATGCTACAAATTAAACATAGATCTGGACACTTATTTTTTATATTGAAATGCGTATATTGCCCTTCACCATCGAGGTTATTGGCTGATTTGGCTCTGATCTGCAAGATGTTGACTTTATTTTATTTGTTTCTCGTTTTTCTAATTTATGAGGTTAGGCATTTTGTTTTATATACTTGAGCAAGCTATTGTATCAAATTGAGCACTTTGTTTTAGTCACTTGAGTATTTTCCGGGTCTATTGACTATAATATAAGAGCTAACTCTCTTTTTGATCCATCTCGAGATTTGTTTACTCGTAAATGCAAAGGTTTCAGGGACCATCTTATTCAAGCTTCTAGGCATGTATCTATAAAACTAGGAGTGTGTGTGCTTGTGTGTGTACACACACACACACACAAAAACAAAACGTCTCAAGTCCAATATTTGACACATGGCAAGTTCTTATAGCTTCGACATTATTTTCTAACCTAAATCCGAGCCTATTAAAAATAATAAATACTTTCTTAAATATGATTATTTTTTCCTTTCTAAATTTTTTAAAAAACAATACATCAAAAGGTTCTATCTCCAATGTTATTATTGTTGCATTTTTAAAAAAAAAATATGCATAATAAAAGATCGTAACTAAATATTTACATGTTTATCTCACACCATTATTACGTTGATGTTAATAATAACAAGTAATAACAAATAGAGATAGATTTTTTATTTATTATCTTCTCTTTAAATATAAATATAGATATGAAATATTCGATATTAAGTGTTAGATACAAGATGATGATAAACAGCTGTTATGAATTCTATATAATATATATAATGATATTACATGTGCAAATCACAATGAAAAGGTACAAACTTTCAATTTTGATAGAAGTATAAGTGGTCTTCATCTCGCTCTTTTAGTAGCATTTGTCTACATTCGTACTCTATAGGGAAAATTATTTTGCATATATGCATGCACATATGATATTTATTTTTTAAAAAAATACATAATAATTTGTATATTTTAGTTCATTTAAAAGTCATTAAATTATACTTAAAAAGTCATTGAATTTTTTAACTTAAAAACATTCAAAAATTTTGCATAGAGTTGCCAAATTATGGAATATAATTCGTATATATAATTATTAAAATAGTAAAAACTAAAAATATTTTGTGCATCGCATGAGATCAAAAATACGAATTTTAGAATAAATCAATGAAACTTTGGTTTAGTAATTAAAATGAAGGAATAAAGTTCCTCTATATTGATCGGATAAGTAGACATCTGCGATGTAGTTATTGACACACTGGCGCATGACATGTTAGTCACATTAAATGCAATGGTCATAAATAACCCATAATTTCTTAAAAAAATAAAAGAAAAAAACATTACTGAAGTTGTTTGCAAAGGAGTTTGCAAAATCATTCTTCTGGACAAGCCTAAGAAAGTATCGCTCCCCTGCATTTGACCTATGGCCGTATACCCGTCACTGTTTTTGGGAAAACAAATGAAATAATATTGACACATAAACCACGTTATATATATACATCCCTCTTGCAGCAGGAGCTAACCAAATGCAAAATCAAACAAACAAACTCATCTAACTAACTGCAAGAAGGATGAGTTAAATCTTAAGCAGGCTAAACCAAAGACATTTGGAAGAGCTTAACCAAAACATTGTCTAGCCCAAACACAACTATGGTAAACAAATATCCAAAGCACATAAATAGGAATAAGTGGATCCTAAAGACCTTATTCTTCTTGTTCATTCCCGTCATCGTACTTTTGTTGTGCAAACATTTGAATAACTGCGAGTGAAACATGACGTATGCCCAAAGACTCCTGTTGATCTTTATAGAAAGAACCGAGCATAGCAGCGATAAAATTGATATATCGCTTTGCATGGTTAAGAACAGCCCACTCTTCTTTAGCAAGATGCGAATTTCCACAATCAGCTCTCTAACTTGAAGTAAGGGATGCAGATGTCCTTATTGTAGCTAATTAATGAGGTCTTTTGTAGGATGAATTTCAATGTTATCCACATAATAATCCCATGTCACAATGAGTGTCTGTCTAATGTATAAAAAAAAAGGGTTGGCGACCTTAAGGTTATCAAATAAGACCCAGAAACCACCTAAATTGGTAATCGTGAATTATAGCTCCACCTATAAACTATGTTTTCTCCAAGTATTGATCCACATCAACTGTGAGCTTAAAAGCAAGCACTTGTCTACACAAATTTACCTTAAGGTTGCTGCAAACTATTTAAGCACCCTCAATTTTTAAAATAACTACAAAGTACCCTAACTTATGAGGTAACTAACATAAAGGACCCTCAAAATTTATGCAAACCTATTTTCAGGTCCAAATCTACTATTTTAATTCACATATAATGCCCATAACTTTTCATATTTGCATAATTAATTTACCCCAATCTTTAAAAACTTACTTTCGAAAAACTTAACTCTATGCATGTGTAATTTCTATCAATAGTACTACTTAAATGCCTTCTTAATCTGGTATCAAAGCCACATCACCAAAAATAATTAATATAATTAAGCTAATTCATTATTAAATAAGCTAATTAACTATGTTGAATGCTTGAATCATCACCTACTTGCCATGCTCCTAATTATTCACATATTGTTCAATCACCAGAAGGAGCCACTTCAGTAGCACCTCAATGAAACTATATCATCGCTATAGTTTTAGAATTAAAAGCCGAATTAGCAAAAATTAAGACTGAAGTTAAGAAGATTAAGAAGAAATTGTCTGTAATCCATTTTTCTTTAGTTAATGAGATTAGATATAGTGAAAAATCTACTTTAAGTATTAGGACTCAATTTCAGCATAAATATCCATTCCAGAAAACAAAAATGCATGTCCTGTGCATGATATAAAAATCTAAAAAGAAGTAGCAGAAAAATCGACTAAAAAATCATCTGAAAGGCAGAGAAAGAAGAAGAGGATGGAGTATAAGTGGTATAATCTTGAGAAATTATAGAATATGTTTAATAAAGAGGAAAACCTAGAAGAATTAAACAAAATCATGGGTGCAATAGTTCATAAACAAGATGTATGATGGTAATGAAGAGATAAATAATGTCTAGTTAGATCAAGAAATATATGAGTAAATGAGCCTAATTAAACTAAAGGATCTTAATGTTGTACCTTTAGAAGAAGTTAGAAGGAATGTGGATAAAGAATGTGGTAAAATAGTATTTGACAACGAGATCAATGAGATTGGAGAAGAACTAAACATAGACGAAATCAAAACAAATCTAATTAATAGTGTTGTTCCTAAGTCTGAAAAATTTGGTGAAACTTCTAGAAGAAATACTTATTTTATGAGACCTAGATATGCTTCAGCAAGATGTATAATCAATTTTTCCTTTAGGTTTATCCCAAGAAAAACTACGATCTTTGAAGAGATTGACCTTATCCCAATTAGCCAAACAGAATACATCTTAAACATTGATAGAGCTTATAATAGAGAATAAATATTTGAGCATTGAAAAAGAGAAATGAATAGTATGTTGAATTTAAATACCACATAGATTGCAGGAAATTTCTTAAATTATATCGAGCATAGTTTTTTTTTTTGGCATTACAGCTGACTGGTATGCTTCATTAAATAAGGGCGGTAAAAATGCATCAGAAACTATGGAAACACCACCTAACATGTCCAAAAATTTATGTAAGTAAATCAAAACTGAATTTATCGGAGCTAAACTTGATTCAGAAGGAAAAGTTAAAGAATGGTGAAGAAAGATTAATAATATAGGGTTGTAGCATATGAGATATCTGAAAAACTATTGCTAAATTTAGTCAATGTTATTACAAAATTAGACATAATGAAACCAATCTTGGTATGTGCTATGGCAAATTACCATATCTGACAAATTTCATAATTACTGAAAAGTACATTGCATGGCTTGAAAAGGTAGATGTTAGATATCCGTAATACAAGAATCTCTTATTTAAGAAAATGGATCAATGATCAATGTCTTGATGTACAAAAGCAAAAGAAAATGAAGAAATAGTTCCTAGCCTATTGGGATTCTCCTTGCCGATGGGGAAAGGAAACTAAGAGAAGAAGAAAAAGGAAATTTTATAAGAAAAAGAGTTTTAACAAGCAAAGATAAGAGAAATATAAAAGAAAACACCATAACAAACCAAGCCCTAAAAAATGAAGATTTTTTAGAAAACCCGCTTGTTGTCCTTTCAGGAAAAACAACTGTAAGAGTTGGGCATACAAAGAAGTAGATTATTATGCAAAAGAACAAAATAATAGGAACAATAGTAAGTGTATCGAAACTTTGGATAGTCTACACTATTTGGAGCTTAGCGAGAAAGAAGCACTAGATCTAGCCCTCAAAAATAACAAGAGAATTGTCGAAATTGTATTGGAAGATGAATATGAAGAAAGTGATTATGAATAAGCCAGTCATATGATGGAAATTAGTTCAATTATTCTTGGTGATCTTCAAGGAAAAAATTTTGTTATGAATAATCAGGATGAAGAAGTTATAACCACCAAAGAGTTGCTAAACTCCGACGGAAAAAGCGACGCGGGGTCTGGTCGTCGGAAAATACCAGAAGGACTGACGGAAAAGAGGACGAGGCCCGACGGAAGTCGGAATTTCCGACGATTCCGACGGAATTCCGTCAGAATCCGTCCATAATTCCGTCGGAATTCCGGCATGGATCTCGAAAAAATTTACGCCGCAG
Source organism: Selenicereus undatus (assembly GCA_017589665.1). Classification (NCBI taxonomy): domain Eukaryota; kingdom Viridiplantae; phylum Streptophyta; class Magnoliopsida; order Caryophyllales; family Cactaceae; genus Selenicereus; species Selenicereus undatus. The sequence goes on along the minus strand of JACYFF010031954.1, from coordinate 82,529,872 downwards.
GATTTTCAAAATTTCGGGTGTTTTAAATATAGGGGGGGTTTTGCCGAGCATTTGAGGATTTTAGAGAGAGAAGAAGCTTTGAAGAGAAAGAGAGGCTTGAAGGTTTTGATGATCGGAAAATAAGAGGTAAGTGATTATTTTTGTTAATTTGTTGTTTAAAGTTGAAATAATTAAGTTAATTGATGTTTTGTACGATTTTAATTTTTCAAGTTTGACTACCGCCGTCGGGCCACCGCTGCCGCCGCCGCCTCCGTCGTGCCGTCGCCGTTTTAATTGTGTTTGATGGATATTGTTCTAAATGTTTGTAGCAAATTTTTAATTTTAGATGTGAAACTATATATATATTTGGTAATTATTAATTTTATTTTATTTGCTGATTTAAATTTTTGGGATGATTTAGTTTTTTTTTTATTTTACGCACCAAAAATGTTTCCAAAAAAAAAATTGGAGGGGGAAGAATTTCAACGGGAATTCCGACGGAATTGCCATCAAAATTCCTCCTCCTCCAAATTTTTCCCCTGCAACCCGAACAACGCCCCAACGGGCTTCCCAACGGGTGTTTTCCGTCGGAAAGTCCGTCGTATTCCGTTAGTATCCGTCGGAGAAGTTTTTGCGACGAGCTCAATCCTGACGGGCAACTATCCGTCGCATTTTCCGTCGAAGTACCACTTTTCCGCCGGAATCAGACCTTTTTCCGTCGGTTTTTCCGTCGCTAATTAGATGTATTTTTGTAGTAAAGGAGATTGAACCCTTCCCATAATTCAGAAATACATGATCTATAAAAAATTCATCTTTCAATTAAAATGTAAGTATATATGTGAAATGGTGGAAGGAGATCTAGGAATAAAAGAATCTGAGCATGATGTTGGAAAAGATAATCTCATTAATTGAAAAAATATCCTTAAGCATAACAAAGATAGAAAGCATAGATATATCCATATTGAAAGTGTCCAAGTTCAAATTATACCTTTACAGTATTATGGCAAAGATATTGACCTTTATGCTTTGCTCTGTGATATCATGCGTACCAAATTTAATAATCAAATTATCATAAGGATTAAGACCAATTTATGTAATGGATCAGTAGGATTCAATCGTTGACTTGGACATTATATAAGCCTTAAAGATGAATTTGTCAAAACTTCCTAGCCATTATGATAAAAGCAGTTGGGATGGATATGAAAATAGGAAGATACCCACTAGGGATATTTTGAAAAATAATCTACAATTTAGATAATACTATAGATGTAAAGACTAAGACAACAATGATAGAGACAGAAAAATTTGAAAGTCCTACTCCAATGGAAAAAATTCAAAGGATAAAGTACAATCTACAGGAGATAAAAATCAATAGATCTTGAATATCCAGCTTTGCTAATCCCATAAAAATTAATAAGAAAAATGTAATAAAAATTGATGAGAATGGTCAAATCATATATATATATATATATATATATATATATATATATATATATATATATTAAAAGTTGGATAGAATGCATATATGATTGACATGTGGATTGCCACATAGGATGCCATCTAGGTGCCACTTGGGATAAGAATGTCATGTAGAACATCAACATAAAAGTCTTTTATTATTTAATTAAGATGGATGTATGTTATCAATGCAATTTTAATTCAATTTATTGTTAAACTTTTCTCATATGTGATGACTAATTAATTAGTAATTGAATTTTGTCTTTAAAAACTTAAATATAGAACAAAGAAATGATTTAGATGTTACCCAAGAAAAAGATTTAAGTGTGTTGGACATATTTTTGAGGTAAGTATATATTGAACATCGTAGATGTCACCCAAGAAAAAAATTGAAGTGTGTTAGACATTATTTTTGAGGTAAGCATATATTGAACATCTAAATCTAAATCTATATATTTTTATATATTTATTTTTGAGTGAACATATTATAAGTTGGCACTTGAATGCTGATTGGGTGGATTATTTTGCATACTGTAAAGCTTGATTGCTTAAGCATATCACATAATTGGATTTAGATAATATGAAATATAGTAGAACCTTAATATGATTGTGGGTTTCGTTTACGATTACTTTAAGTTGGTACAATATTTATTTTCTTTTAACATTTGTAACTTACGTTCATGATATTAAAAAAATATTTCAGTGATTTATTTAATTTATATTTCACTTGAGATTATATTTTGTGCACATAAATCACTTAGTATAATTAGTTTTTTTTATCAAATTTAAATTTATATTTAATATACAAATTAATATATAAGAGTAGTTTCTCTACATTCCCACAATAGACCATAATTGATTTCCTAAATTAGTAGTAGTCCCCCCCCCCAAAAAGAACGTCAAAATTTTTCCTAAATTCGAATTGTACTTAAATTTCTTAATCTGCTACTTATCTCCCTTTCTTCTTTTTACAATTTTTCATTTTTCTTTTGTTTATTTTTAAATAATCATACACCAAAGAGATAGAATTAAGGTCATAGACTTATCTTTCTTTTTGTTACTACTGCCAACAAATTTCTCATGTTTTGTTGATCATGAGAATAATTAATCAAATTATTGACATAATATGCAATGAAGGACCATCAACACTACTAAATAATATTAAAGGTGGCCATTACACTATTGGCATAATAAGCAATGGACATATGAAGTAAGTGCATAGTGGGAAAAAAACGTATCTTTCAGTTTAGATCGCTCATATGATACTTTTATTTTTTAATTTAAGAATTGTCAATTAGCTCATTTTGTGTATTTTTATGTATAATGCTCCAATGCAATTATATATGCTATATTACTTTCTATTATTATGAATTTTTCAATAATGTGCATATTAAAAAAAAACTATAGGTTCAAACTATAAAAATAAATGTTATACACTCTAAAATTAGAACTATTTTAATCATCAGTTGGTCAACTACCACAAGGCCTGTCTTGCAATTATATAGCAAACTATTCTACAATGGTCAAATAAAAAGGTACCAAAATGAAAAGAAAAATATAAACAATTTAAAATTCCTACTTAAATTTGATCCCTTCAAATAAGATTACAATATATAATTAAGATAATGTCATGACTCTAAATATTTACCTTACATACCAAAAAAATGAAGCTATGTACATCCCCAATTCATTCTCATATGTAAATAACTATATTACGATATGAATATTTAATGTTACAACTACTTTTCACACGTTACATTTCACATTACCATATGATGGATTTTTAAAAATAAAATCCAAGTTTAAGAAACACAATATTAAATTACTTTAAAAACTATGGTTTTCCTTTACTCATTTGCTCCCACCGTCAATACGTTCATTTCACATAACCATGATCCTTTTAAAATTTTTTAAAAAATCACATAGCAACAAACCACATAATATCTTAAAACAAAAAAAAATTCTTCACTAACAAGATTAAAAAAAAGATAGATTGCATATCAAAAATGCAGGTAAATATAATTAAGATTAATAAGTTTTTGGCCAAAAACTTGCTAGGGAAAAACAGAGTTTTAATATTTATAAACCCCAAGTGCAAGGTGTATCGTTGAGTACGTGGGGTGTCGTTCGCAGCGAGTTGTGTTTCCAACTACCAGAACTAACTAAAGTGTCTCGAGCTATGCAAAATCGAAGGGGATAGAAAATGGAACTAAACTACTAAAGCGAAAACAAAAGGACTATGATTAGACCTAAGATAAACCAAGTAATCAAGTCAAGCCCAAACCTTCCCGAGCTATCTTAGTATTCAAGGATGATCGGTTGTGTCATTAAAGACCACCTAATCCCTCTCTCAAGGGTCTTAGGCTAGTCTAATTATTCTAACCACTTATTTTCATGTGATTAGTTCAATTAAACTACAAGATTGGCAACCCTTGACCTAGCTAGCAATCGAGACTATTTTCATGTCCTAATCCCGGCTATTCACTCTATCCATTCTAGACAAAGAACCTTACCTTTCAGCATAGGTTAATCGCCTTAAAATACGAATGAAAGCTCTTTCAAGCATTTCATCGAACATGTGGTGGGCGTGAGAGAAAACCCTAAATTCCAGCATAAACAAGATGAGTAAAGGCCTAACAACAATCAATTCGCCATCAAGGGGCTAATTACAATCAAAACTGACAAACTTAATAGAAACTAAGCAAGAGTTAACAAACTAGAAAACAAAACAAGAAACGTGAAATTAAAGAGGAAGAGAGGAGAGAAACTTAGCCATCAATTGTAAAATCGAAATCTTGTACAATGTATACAGTAATATACTATAAATTATTCACCCCCTAATGGGGTTTTGAAGCTACTCTCAACCCTAAAAACTGCTAAGATCCCCAAAAACTGGCCGAAAATCAGTTTAAATCACGAAAGCTGAAGCGACGCACGATCATGCCTCGGCGCACGGCCGATCGTGCTCCCAGGCACGGTCACACGCACAGTCGTGCGCCTGGTCATGCGTGGTCTCTGGCCGCCAGGCACGACCGTGCAGCCTTCTAACCTGTTTCCTTGGTTCCCAGACCTTCATTAGACCTCTATTCTTCTTTCAAATTCGTTCCAAAACCTTCCTTTCTATCAAAATCAGACAATTTCTCTTGAAAGTTAGACAAATTACTTTATAAGCACAATATGAATCAAAGGAAGTCAATTTGATCCTTTCTCATCTAGATTCAATATAAAAACCATGAGAAAAAGTGATCAAATAGGGGCTGAAATAAGGTCAAATAAAGGTCTATCAGCAATAAACCAGACCTTCAGAAATGATGTGGGACAGGAGAGATGAAAGCTAATAAAAATAATTTCAAATGTGCCGAGCAAGGAGCCTTGGGTCTTGATTTCTTGAAGTCCCACATCGCCCGTGAAGCTAAGATTGGCATTCTGAGAACCCTAAATAAATGCCTTCAAGCAAACCTTTGTATTCACCAAATTGGGCCTTGCACATAGCTATGGGCTGTAACTTGTAACTTGGGAAAAGTCGGTCCAACTTCAGGTGGGCCGAGTTGACCGAGTCAACCGGTCCAACTGCAAGTGGGCCGAGTTGACCGAGTCAGCCAGTCCAACTGGATTTGACCGGTTTTTTCCGGTTCGATTTCAAAAACGGTTTAGTGTAGTTTTCGGCCTGTTGACCTGGCCAGTTTCCGGTTCAATCGGTTGGATCGGCCGGTCCGGTCTGATTTTCTTAATCATGTATACCAATAAATGTATGTTTAGAGGGATATAATATATATAAATTATGTGCCTATATAAATAGTGGTTGTTCTGTCTATTTTGAAAAAATATCTTTATTTTTAGAATTTATGTGGAAAAAGACAAAGAATCTTTTATAAGGGTAGCTAATAATAGCATTATGAGCCATAATGAAGTCATAGAAGGGTTATCCATAGAAATAGAATGAGTCTAACGCACATACCAGTTCTATGGGCTATTGATCAATCCTCTCATAATATGATTATTAGAAATAATTTTCAAAGGTTATATTCCTCAAGCACACAAACCATAAACCAAATAATATTCACAACACATGGTCACTTAGTTCCCATTGATAAATTAAATATAGCATATACTCATCAGAAGATTGAGTTTACACGTGACCAGCATGGTGAGAAGGTAATACCCATACAACATGAGATAGCACTAACAATCTCAATACTTGAGTTATCCATCAAAGAGTAGGTTGCTGAACAACAAGAACAATTATGCAAAGAACTATACTCTTATAATACTCTAAAATTTTGGGATAAAGATAAGACATTTGCAAAGATTACTTTGCTAAATCTCAACACTATTATTCAAATCAAACAAATGGTGTGTACACACCAGGATATCCAAGAATTTGACAAGAAAATCAAAGAACTTTGCATAAAGGATTAACAAAAAATAGTAAAAGTCTTCACACCAGTCTTACTTTTATGGTAAGAAATCATGTTGAATAGAAAAAGGAGAAAGTTAGAATGGTAATCAATTACAAAAAACTTGATGATAATACTGTCTTCTATGGCTATTATATTTCTAACAAAATAGTCATTTTCAACAAAATTTAAGGGGCCTCTTGGTTCTCAAAAATAGATTGCAAAAACGGATACCAGCAGATAAAAATAGATGAAGAAAGCATTCCTTTAACTACCTTTAGTGCCCCACAAGGACATTATGAGTGGATAGTAATGTAGTTTGGTCTTAAAAATGTTCCTTAAATATTTCAAAGAAGAATGGATAACATCTTCAAAGATTTTATACTACAAAAAAACGCGTGTTTAGAAACCGAAAATTGAAACCGAATACAAGTCAGTTTCAAAAAATGCATTTGGAAACCACAATCAGAAACTCCTTTTGTGGTTTCAAATTTTGGAAACCGACACAGAACTCGGTTTCTAGAAGGAAGCGATTAAAATTTTGATTTCAACTTCTAATATATTTTTTTTCTTTTTAATTTTAAATAGGCGAAAGAATACCCCCAAAAATTGGATTCCCACCATTTTCACGAGCTTTCCTACTAGCCCTGTCTTCTCCTCCAAATACCCCTAAAATTGGGTTTTAGAAAACCCTAGTTCTGCCAGAAAACAAAACAAGGAGAGAGGAAAACTTGAGTGATGAAGTCCATGTCTCTTCCTCCGCCAAAATTAACCCCATCTCCAACAAAAAACGGAATGTATTTGCTCCATCTCTTCCAAAACAAGAACGAATTTGGTCCATCTGCAGCAAAACCAGAACGCATTTGCTCCATCTCCATCAGGTACTCTTAATTTTTGTATTTTTATATAAAATTGTAAGCTTTCGTTCCTATTTTTGCCCGATTTAAGATTAGGGTTTTAAATTTTCAAGTTCTGGGTAATGCTTGTTAATGGTGGGGCTTGTGCTTCATTTTTGTCTTTTGTTTGCCTTGAAATCGTGTTTTACCATTTTTAAATCGATTCTAGATTTTTGATCTGGCTAATGCATGTTATTGTTCACACTTGCCTTGGGTTGGGTTGAATTGGGAAGTGCTCTTCATTTGCTGAGATTGTGTAATTATATTCACTGTGAACTGTTGATTCATCCCTGATATTTGTTGTCAAAAATTACAAAGATAAGTTCAGCAGTATACATTTTAAACCAATTGCTCTCTATTGGTTGTTAGAGATGATTGGTGTCTTGAATGTGTATTCTGACTGTAATTAAGTTGCAAAAATATTGTTTTCTTTTCATAATTATTTGTAGTTTTTAGTGTTTAGGTGTCGGCTCTGTGCTTATGCTGGTTGCGAACATCTTCTGTCGCGTAATTGATGAAACTGATGTGATTATCTCAGTGCGTTTACTCATGACTTGAAGTGCTTTATTTGCTCGTGTGTCTTTGAAGCATGTTGTTTACTTCTCTGGCTATTAGTTGTCGAATATTTTATGGCAGAGGCTCCGTTTGATTCGGAAAATGTTGTTCATCAGCGGAGGTCATTTAATCTTATGCATTCTGCATTTGCACAGGGTTCATGTTCTCAATAGAAAGTCCAGTTTGTTTTGTGACTAATAGATTGTTGGGCTTATTTCTAAGTTTTTAATTTTTGTTATTAATTTTTGTATGAATGATATGCCTTTAATTGCTTGGCTTGGCTTCTTGTCACTGGGAATAGCAAAAAGGAAGAAGCAGACGAGGGAGAAACTTAGGTGGGCAGCACCTCAGATCCAGTTCAATACTCAATTGCGTACCTACTAGTAAGTGAATTTGTATATAGCTATGCCATGATAATGGATTAATTTTGGATTTCTGTTGGTGCTTGTGTACTTGCTTGGATGAATTATAAGTTATCTCTTTTGATGCGAAGCTTATTTATTTGGATTTCTATTTAATTTCGTCATTACTGGTTGTTTATTTATGTTGTGATCTGTTGGTGTGTGAATCATGCATACACATGAATTATATGTATAGGATATTCCTATGAATATAATTCTTTCGTTAAGCTTAGAATACCCATTCAAAGATTTATACATCAAACATCTTAGAAACAATTTATGCATTGATATTATAGATAGGATCTTCAATCACAAAGGTATTTAGAAGATGCTACTAGTAATATCTTTAAGTAAATTGTTAATGAAAAGTCATAACATGTATAAATCTTTGAATTGTCCGAATTAGATAGTTCAAGAGTCTTATGATATTTGATTGTTTGGCAGCAAAGTCATTGCGTACATTGGGCAAATACTAGTAAGTATTTCCTTATGTTCTCTGGATGCGATTTTGGAGATAATGATCATATGTTTGACTCATCTTCAAAATTCGTAGTTTAGAAAACAGGGAAATGCTGCCGAAATTTTGCCTTATGTATGCAATGGTTTAGCCAAATAATCAAATGTTATATGAATCTTGAATGAGTTTAGGATCACCTAGCTTTGTAGAAGGGGATATATAAGATCACATCATGTCATAACATTTTGTGATGTGTGGATGTTAGTTATCTTCAATTATTGTTTAATAATTGAATTACATGCTCAAATCGAATAGAATAGAAAATTTTCCTAAACTACTTACATATTATTAACAGTGTAGTGAATGTTATTCTTTCTCAAATGCAGTAATGGGGACTAATCGAGATTGGATGTATTAGAGGCTTGAAGGGGACTATTTAAGTGAGGATTTTGTGGAAAAAGTAGATGAAATTATTAAATTTGCTAGTAAGGAAGAGCATTTTAAGAAATATGAAAAGCTTAAATGCCCTTGCAATAAATGTTGGAATGTGCCTTATTTAGATAATGATACCGTCAAGTTACATCTCTACGAGAATGGATTTCATCCTAATTATTATGAGTGGACTTACCATGGTGAACTACATACTAATTTAGGAGTTGAAAGTCCCATGTCTATACCAAATAGTGTTGAAGGTACGCTAATGAGGGATATGGTTATGGGTGCTTTAGGACCCATGGCTTCTAACTGGGGAGATGGATAGAGTAATGCTAAACAAGATCCAAATCCTAAAATAAAAACTTTCTTTGAAATGATAGAAGCTGCTGAGAAGCCATTGTATGATGGTTGTCAATCAGCTTTGCTTTCAGTAGATGTAAGAATAACAAATCTTAAGTGGGAATACAACCTGATATGGAAATAGGACTAATAGCTCAAAACAAGAAGTTGTGTTGTGTTTTGTTTTATTTTGAAAACAGGAAGAATAGCTCAAAACCCAAAATTTGATAGAAAAATGGAATATTTGGTTTGCAATTGTTGTCCAAAATCAGAAACTGAGTAAATGTCTTTGGTTTCAAAATTTAGAAACCGGACAACCTGATCAGTTTCAAACATCAAAAATTGATGTACAGATTTTGTTTCCAAATATTAGAAACCGATGTCTTTATTCGGTTTCTAATGTTTAAAACCAATGTATAAATGGTTTCAAATATCAATCTTCGATGTAGAAACCAAATCAAATTCAATTTCAGAGTTGGTTTACAATCAAGCTTGCAGAAACGGACAACTTTCAGTTTCAAATCGGTTTCTAGTCGCATTTAGAAACCAATTTTACCTTTTTGAAACTGAATATTTCGGTTTCTAAGTGCGTGTTTTGTTGTAGTGTTGATCACTTTTTTCTAGTTTACGCCGATGATATCCCACAAAAGCATATTCTAACAAAAAAAAAATAGAAAATTTTCCTAAAAAGATTGAAGATAGGAAGCAATTAGAAAGGTTTTCTGGATGTCTTACCTATGCTTCGGACTTCATCAAAGATCTAGCTAATTTGAGAAAACCATTACCACAAAACCTCATAAAGAAGTAAGTTGGACATGGACCCTAGCGATTCAAATATTGTTCAGAACGTCAAACAAATGTGTAAAAATTTTCCTGTTCTTAATTTGCCTAATGAATGAGATGATTTAATTCTTGAGACAGATGCCAACAATGAGCACTGGAGTGCAGTACTCAAAATCAAACAAGGAGAAAACCTCTGCAAATACTGTAGTGGAAGTTTTAATAAATCATAATGCAACTATCCTACCACCACTAAAAAAGTGCATATTAACGACGGAAAAAATCACCGACAGATATGGAAACGGATATAGCGACTGATAAACAGTTATTCAACTAAGTCAGATTGTGCGACAGGGATGGCGATGGAATTTTTAATCTGTCGCCAATTTCAAAAAAAATTAAGTGAAAAATTCTGTCGCCCAAAAAAAAATTGGGGGTGGTGACGGAAATTCCGTCCCCCCCCCCAATTTAATTTCCCAGCCAACGCCCTCTTCTTTCATTTCTGCGAAAGCTTTAAAGAGAGGGAGAGCGAGTGGCGAGTGCACAAATGCCCTGCCGCCGGCCGTCCCGCCCCCAGCCAAGTCACCGTCGGCCATCCCCCGGTCCTCCCGCCGCCGTCTGTCACCGCCAGCCGCCCCCCACTACCGGTTTTTTGGAGTTGTTTGAGGTATTTATCTCAACTAAATTACTTGTAAATTTTACAAATTTTTGTATTACATTGTTAGAATTTCATAGTTAGTTCATATTTATGTTGAAATGTGGTGTTTGTGTGAGGTTATTGGATTAATTTGGTTGAAGATTGGGGTAAATGCGATTTAGGGTTTAGGTTTGGTAGTTTGAAGTTAAAGTTTGATATGTTGGTGGAATGAAATAGTTTAATTGATAATATTGCTCAAATGTGCTATTTGTGTGAGCTTATTGTGCTAATTCGTTGCAAGAATTTGGTAAATGCGATTTAGGGTTAAGGTTTGGTAGTTTAAAGTTGAAATTTCATATGTTGGTGGAATGAAATGTTTTAGTTGATAATGTCATTGAAATTTGGTTGGAGATTTTGCTCAGCGCAATTTAGGGTATAGATTTGGTGGTGTGCACTTGAAAGTTGATATGTTTTGGTAGATTGAGATGCACTAGTTTGTAATTTTGTTCGAATGTGATGTTTGTTTGAAGTTGTAGCTCATATTTGTTTAAATATTTCCCCCAATGCAATGTACACTTAGATTTGGTAATTTTAAGTTCAAATTTGATATGTTGGTGGAATAAAGTGGTCAACCATGTATGGATTATTAGTTGTGTGATATTCGTGACAATGTATGCATTTTAAAGTACGCAATTATGTACACAATTTTAAAGTACGCAAATGTGATATGTTAGTTTTTTTTTGTTGCATGTGAAAATTTTAAAGTAAACATATATAATATATAATTGCGTAATTTATGTAATTATCATAATGTTGATTAAAATTAATTCTTATTAAATACCTTATGTGGTTATTGTTATTTGAGCAGAATATGAATGATCCTCCACATCGTAGGTGGATGTATAATAGATTATTGCCCGATCGTAGTGCTTATACACAAGAATTTCTAGATGGAGTAAACGACTTCGATCAATTTGCACGTGGGCAGACAGAATTTATTAATGGGGGAAAGTATAGATGTCCTTGTGCGAAATGCAGAAATAGGGTGTACTTGACACCTGATGAGGTCAAGATGCACCTTATGTATAAGGATTTTGTACAAGGGTATTGGTTTTGGATAAGTCATGGGGAAATAGAACCTCAGCAATATGATTCTAGGTATTCAAATAGTGAAATTCTTAAAATTGGAGGTTCAAGCTATGTTAATAATGACTATTCTGAACCCTACATAGATCGGGTGGACGACATGGTTGATGATGCTATAGTATCAAATCAAAATGTAAGGGAAGAGGGGTCAATCACTTATCGAGAACCATTTTATAATATGGTTCAAGCTGCTCAACAACCCTTATATGACGATTGCTCCACCCACAGTGAGCTATCTGCGGCGGTGAGACTATTGAGTATTAAATCTGATTATAATATGCCTCAAAATTGTTTCAATGAAGTTGTTCAATTAATGAAAGAGATGTGTCCCCCTAACAACTGCGTGCCAAACAACTATGGGCAAACGAAGAAGGTTGTTAAAGATCTCGGCAACGATGGTCCAAATTGATTGTTGCCAGAAAGGTTGCATGCTATTTTATAAGGAGGACGCGAACCTGGATACGTGCAATTTTTGTGGGCATTCAAGATGGAAGAGGCAAAGGTCACAACAAAGGAATCAAAATCCATTGCCATACTTAAGGATGCATTACTTGCCGTTAAAACCTCGACTGCAGAGGTTGTACGCATCAAGAAGTAGTGCAAAGCACATGAGATGGCATTATGAACATCGACGTGAGGACGGCGTTTTATGTCATCCATCAGACGGGGCAACATGGAAACATTTCGATACCAAGTACCCTGAATTTGCTGTAGAGCCTCAAAATGCGAGGCTTGGCTTATGTGCTGATGGATTTAATCCTTACATATTGTCTTCAAGGTCATATTCCATTTGGCCGGTGATCGTTACACCTTATAACCTCCCCCCTGAAATGTGTATGATCACCCCGTTTATGTTCTTGACTTGTGTAATCCCTGAGCCCAAAAATCCCAAGAATAAGATAGATGTTTATTTACAACCTCTTATTGATAAGCTAAAAGCGTTGTGGGATGTTGGAGTTGAGACTTATGACATTTCTACGGGGCATACATTTCAAATGAAGGCTGCACTTATGTGGACCATAAATGATTTTCCCGCATATGGAATGTTATATGCGTGGAGTACTAATGGTCAATTGGCATGTCTCGTATGTATGAAATAGAAAAAGGCTTTAAGATTGAGAAATTGAGGTAAATTCTCATGGTTTGACTATCATCGGTGTTTTTTTGCCAAGGAATCATGCGTTTAGAAGAAATAGAACAGCATTTAGAAAAGGCAGAACTGTTACAGGGGATCCTCCTCGCCGACTATTTGGGGAAGAACTTTATGCGGAGGTGGAAGATTAACCAATGGTAAGTACAAATGGTGACTTTGTCATACCAGGATTTAAGGAAAATGAGCACAACTGAACGAAGAAGAGCATATTCTGGGAGCTGCCTTATTAGCAACACCAACTGCTCCCCCATAATTTGGATGTGATGCACATTGAAAATAATTTCTTCGAGAACAATATCAACACTGTTATGGATGTTAATGGGAAAACAAAGGACAATTCCAAATCAAGAATGGATGTTGCAGAAATATGTGATAGACCAGAATTACATTTACATTCAGGCCCAAGTGGTAGGCCGGTTAAATCAAAAGCGAAGTTCGTACTTCCTGTGGATAAACAAAGAGAGTTGTATGAATGGGTGAAGGAGCTTCAAATGCCTAATGGATATTGCTCTAATTTGAGAAATATCGTGGACCCAAATGAGGATAAGTTCAACAACATGAAAAGTCATGATTGTCATGTCTTTATGGAGACTCTTTTACCAATTGCATTTGGTGAGCTCCCAAATGATGTGTTGAAACTTCTTATTGAGATAAGCCAGTTCTTTAAGAACTTATGCTCAACAACATTGCGGGAGGATATGCTTGAGGAACTGCATCGCAACATTGTCATCACTTTGTGTAAGTTGGAGACCATTTTTCCTCCTGGCTTCTTCAATGTAATGGAGCACCTGCCAGTGCATTTGGCAGAAAAGGCTCAACTAGGTGGTTCAGTACAATACCGATGGATGTATCCATTTGAGAGGTAAATTATACTATAATCGATGAAGCCTTGTATGAATTCTTATATGTGGAATCACTTAAAAGTGATTGCAATTGTGAATTTGGTAGGTTCTTTGGCCGATTGAAGAGAAAGATAAAGCAGCAAGTGTATCCTGAAGGTTCAATCACAGAAGCATACCTAGAGGCAGAAAGGACATTCTTCGCCTCCTATTACTTCGGCTCTAATGTGCCCTCCATGCGCACTAGGTGCAGGAGAAATGAGGATGACGATGAACATAATAATCATTTTCCAACTCTGTTCGTGTCTTCACCGCAATGGACCGCTATTGGTAGGGAAAGATCAAGGTATCTCACAGATGCCAAATATGTTGCTGCCCATCTTAACGTGTTGTTAAATTGTGACGAAGTTAAACCTTATATAGGGTGAGTGGTATTTTCACTTCCAATTCAATTTATCATTCATAGCGCAAGTATATTAATAGGCTTCGTAAAATGCGATAGAATTTTCACAGAACAAATGAGAGTTGCACGTCCCAATGTCAGCGACACAAATGTCGACACCATCATCGAAACCCATTTCGCAGATTGGTTTACTGAGAATGTAAGTATTCGAACTCATTTATTCATAATTTGAACATAACAGTTAATTAGGTGCATTGTATTAATTAAAACCACTTGTTATGTCACCTTAGGTGCATGATATTCAACCGTTCGAGACCGACAAACATTGCTACCTGAGCCAATTGGCTGTAAAACCAAAGCGGTGTGTGTCGACGTGGACAGCATATAGAGTAAATGGATTCAAATTCCACATAGAAGCTCGAATCGTCTGGAAGATAACATATAATTGTGGTGTTGGTGTTTGTGGCACTGGGGAATGCGATATTGAGAATGATTATTATGGTGTATTGGAGGACATTGTCCAAATTGAGTATGTAGGCGAACCAATTAAACGATGTGTGCTCTTCAGTTGTGAGTGGTTCGACCCCACATTGAATCGTGGGACACGATCTCATAAACTAAGCAACCTTATTGAGGTTCACCTTACAAGAAGGTACCGAAAGTACGACCCATTTATCTTTCCAAATACCACATCACAAGTATACTTCATGCCACATGCATATCGCTTAAGGGATAGGGTCAATTGGCTTGTTGTCATACGAACCAAACCAAGGGCGAGAGTGGATCAGCAATACACTCTACTTACTGCGTACCAACAAACGGACATGACGACTATCGTCGAACCTGCGAATGACGCCATCCCTGCATCATCAGTGGATGAAAGTGCACCACTGGAAGAGGTTAATGATGAAATAGGATTTTCATTTATTCAGGGTAATGACGAGATAGATGAGATAGAGAATAATGAGGATGATAAAGAGGGGGAGTGGGATGACGGTAATGAAACAAATGAAGTTGAAGAAAATTTGCATTTGTATGATGATGATGACGATGACATTGATGAGGATGAGGATGCAGATGATTGAGTGGTTACGAATTCTTATGTATATGAGTACTTTGCATGGCAAACAATTGGTTGTGACTTTACTTATATGGTATGAATGAGCTTTGCAAAATATGTGTAACCTACGTACCTATTATGATGTATGAGGAAAATGGTTTACATGTGCAATCATTATATATTTGTACTTGGCATTGTTGTCACCTATTTCAGGTATGGATTCAAGTTCTCGTCAAGCAAAGTCCTCCCCTCAAGGTAGAGGACGAGGGCGTCGGAGCTCTGCTGTTGATCCGACCGCAATGGACATTGATCCATCTTCCCCCCAGGTACCTCATATACCAGTTCAGCCAGGAGCGACAATGGCTGCTTACATACCAGGTATTTCAGGACAATTGCCTCCCCCATTTGGGGCTTTCCATCATCAGACCTCATACATCCCCAACCAAAGCACCATATACTGCCAATTTGCCTACAACATTCCTCCAAACCCCCTTGTTTTTCACACTGTGCAGCTCACTCCCTAACCCACTCACCCTAACACGGACCAGTCCCAAGAGAACATTGGAAGTGGTAAAAGTGAAGCACAATCCAGTCATGGGAGCACTCGAGCTAAGACTTGGATTGAGCCAGATGGTAATGGGTAAGTTTTCATTTATTATATCTTATGAAGTACTACATGAATTTTGCATAACAAGAAATGAATTTTATGTGTTATGTTCAATTAGGTTTCTCCCCAATGATGGCGCTGTTAGTAGGATTTCACTCATATTTCAAAGAAAATTTGACGGAGCTTGGCCTACTTGGAGCAAAGTGCCCAAACCAGTACGAGATTTGTGGTTTGGAGAGTTCAAGGTAACTACAGCGACTTCGTATTAACAATTTTTGTGAACGTGATATATTCGTATTGAATTATTTGATGTGTTTTTTGTTTTCATGATTGCAGAAGTGGTTTACTTTGGATCCGATCCATGATGACTGTATAAGAAGGAATTTTGAAAAGCGAGGCAATGCACGCTTGAGAGACTTCTTTGGCAAAGCAAGGAAGCATAACAAGAAGCCTGTTTGGCTCGGTGATGCTCAATGGGAGGGACTCCAACAGCACTGGGTGAATGAACATTACAAGAAATTGTGTGAAACAGTCCAGAAGAACCGACTGCGGACTCCACAAAGTGGTGGCCCATCTCTGCACACGTGTGGCTCGATCTCTATGCATGAGCATAGGCGGCGTCTGGTAAATGAATTAATGTTTGCTACTTAGGAGTTTAAGTTTAATATTGTATTTTGTGTTGTGCTTGACTTCATTCTTTCTGGCACGTACATAGAGGGAAGAACTTGGGATGGAGCCCACCATTATTGAATTATTCAGTCGCACTCACAAACTCCAGGGCAAAGAAGATGCCCCTTGGGTTGACAAGAAATCACAACAAACATATGTAAGCAATTAGCTATTCTCAATTTTCATTGGTAGTTTCCCCCTAAACTTGTACAATTTATTTCAAGTATATTTACTATGCAAGATTTCGTGCGCATGTTGCAATATTGCAGGAATTCTTTGAACATGATTTTCAAAATGTTATTAACTCTCAAGGGACCGAGGATGACAGTTCTTAAGATCCAAACCAACCATTTTCAAACCGAAATGAGTTGTGGGTGAAGACATTCAAGAATAAGAAGGGTCGTATTTATGGCATTGGCGACGAGCCTGTCAACATAAGGGAATCCCGTTACTTCAGTCCCACTCAAAGATCCGGTACAGTTTTCATATTAACGTTTCAACGACCATGGTTATACATTGAATTTACTTACTTGCAATACTAATGCGTACTTCACTGAAATGCTTGTCAGCAGGTACCAGTTCTACGCCCTCCTAACAAGAGCTCAATGAATTAAGGGGAGTAGTAACCAACTTGGGGGGTGAGCTAACTTCACAAGCGGAAAGCTACCGGTTGGTTATGGAGAAATGTAAGCAACTAGAGGAATCCAACAAATTGCTCACCCAAAGCAACCAACAACTGAGCCAACAAATGATGAGCATCGATCAGTGCCTCCAAGCTTTCTTTCAAATGCAATAGGCGTCTGACTCGGGATCTCAGCCACCATTTACTCATCACTCGCAACATAATTAGGAAGATGGTGAGGTAGAGGAAGAGGAAGTGGAAGACCTTGGTGATTGAGTTGGTTGCAGATTTCCTTCAGCTGGTGTCTCTTATGCTTGATTCTTCACGAAGTACATCTCTTGCTATTTGCTTCCTCTCCCCTTTCTGCTTATTTCACTCCCCTCACCCTGGTGCTTATTTCGCTCCCCTCCCATTTCGCACTTGCTTCTCCCTCAATTACTAGCAATTAACTTCTGGTTTGTTTGGATTTGTGGTTTGTGGTATGTACAAATTTTGTTTGGAACTTGAAGTTTGTGATATGTAGAGAGTTTGTTCGGAACTTAGCTTGTGATTTGTGAATTGAAAACCCTTGGTTGGAACTGTTGCGTTGGATGTGAAATTCCACCTATGTGTGGCTTGAAATTGTTGAGAACGCTTTGAATAAAGCCATATTCGAAGCCACTGGGTGTTGATTGAGTGCGAAGATGTTATAAATTTCTTACAGGGATTCGTTTGTATGTACGGATATGATAAAAAAACAAGCGATTTTATTTTTTTTTTTTTAAAAAAAAGCTAGTGACGGAATGGCGACGGATGGGGGGAAATTTATTTTTTTGGGGCGGGGGTGGCGACGAAATTGATAATCTGTTGCCATCAGTGACGGAAATTCCGTTGCCCATTCCGTTGCTGATGGCGACGGATTTTTCAGTTCCCTCACCTACCCCTGCACCGCCAGTTTTCCCCGCCAAAAAAAGTATGTCGGAATCTCTGTCGCTGAATCCGTCGCCACTGACGACGGAATTTTGAAATTCCGTCGTCGGGTACTCAGCGATGAACGAAAATCCAACAGCCCCATTTCGTCGTCAATTTTGTCGCTGATTAACTGATTTTCGTCGTTGATTCCATCGTTATTTCGTCTTTTTCTTGTAGTGTACGATAAAAAAAGAAATACTTGCAGTCATAAGGGGAATCGAAAAGTTTTAAACCTTTTTAGCCTCAAAACCTTTTCTTATTCGAACTAATTGCAAAGGAATACTTGCTTTTGTAAAAAAAGAATTTATCAAATATGCAAGCGCATGGGCGACTCCTACATTGGCAATTATAGCTTAACAAGTTTTCCTTCTCTGTTGAACATATATGTGGATCAAAGAATTCTATGGCAGATAGTTTAACTCGAGAACTCACCAATGATGATCATCAAAGTAGAACTCCTATAGGAAGAGGCGGAAATCCAAAATAAAATGACATTACTGCTAGAACAGATTTTTCCTTCTAGTAGAATCCTTATGGATATTTTGGAATTCCATATAAAACGTAGATCACGCTTTGGTCTACTGTCCTTTGCCTATCTGATAGCACAATGATTCAACCTTTTAGAATTACAAATGAATTACGTAACATGTGCTTATGATACTGAAGAAAAAATAAGTTCTCATGTTCAAGAAAAAAGGTTCAACAATTGGTATACTACCTACATCGACTACAATCATAATTATTCTTATGATACTTGGGAGTCGTGGAGTACTACAATTTTCTTTTTAGATAGATCAGGAGTTGGTCGCTTGAGATTCTCAGCAAATTCAATCTCTCCAGATGACCCCATCATGAATGCCTGAGAATATGGCATGGTAGCTTACCTTAAGGAAATCCCATATCCAAAGTTCTCATTCGTCTCAAGACTAACTAAGTTTCAATAATGCATGTTTAAAAAGATCCATTGGATTCTTACATCTCCTGATGGTCCAATAAAAATTCTGAACATTAGAAGTTTGTATGTCAAGGTACATTGCTCAGTAATTGAGTATGAAAATGGAAAAGCCAAACCAACCCATTGTCCCGCTCAATTACTTAATTTAGATGATCCCAATTATCAACGACATGAATGGTTTCCAGAACGACAAGAAGTAGGTAGTGATCATGCCTTAGCAAGAGCCGCCGGATTTTATAATATTTATCATCAAATGTAGTCATTAATTGAACAAGGAAACACACTAATACATGGCGGGAACACTACTTTCGTCTATCATAATGATCTAAGCAAATATATGAAGGTAGAAAAAGCTACTTTAAAAGATGTCTTTGATTATCTCTTTGATGTTGGAACTGAAAAATTCTTTGAAAAAGGAGAAAGATATGTTCATGAGTTACGTGAAAGATGGGATCCATAGCTTCTTTAACTTGATGAAGATTTTGATTGCTATCTAGATAATGATAGATTGGAAGACATTATTGGAGATGAAGGCATCCAGAATCTCAATATGGATGACTAGCCATAGTCATGTGAAAATATCAGTGTCTACTGTAGCCTTAGGGCATCCCATGCAGTCCATCTCCTCTATAAAAGGAGAGATTGAGTGTTGAGAAGGGACATTGTCATTTGAGTATACTTAAGTAAAAGAAAAGTTGGGATTTTTCATTTCTCTATGAGCAAGTATCTCTGATGATCTTAGTAGCCTAAGTTTCTACTTTGAGTATTGACAAGGGACATGATCATTTGAGTACACTTAAGCAAAAGAGAAGTTGGGATTCTTCATTTCTCTATGAGCAGACATCTCTGATGATCCTAGTAGCCTAAGTCCCTCTTCAATCTTTTCATCATAATATTTCTACTTTGAAGCTTTTAATAAAAGAACTTTCTCAGTAAGGAATGTTATTTAGTCGAACCTTATGTCTTAAATATTATAATTTTTTGATTAAAGTCTCACTGTCTTTTAAATTATGAAACTAAATTAGTGACTATAGTTTGAGGTAGGAAACAAAATAGGTTTGCGCTATGTTTGACCTAAGGAATGTGTGGTTGAGATTAGGAATGTTTGTAAACTAAAAACTAAAAGAATGCCAAGGTTCAGTGCCGACTAAGTTCAGATATCCATCATAACTCTCTAATTAAGCATTATTATTTTTCTTAAGCATGGTGGGCCTATAATCACATAAATATAATATTTATGATATAAATAATAAATTGTGATAACTATTATAAGAATTTAAATTATTTAAATAAAGCATCTTTCTTGAAAAAACCCAAAAAATAGCAAAATTAATAAAAGTACCCTACTTAGGACAAAGTTGAAAATTTCTGAAAATTCCGAGCCAAATAATAAGAAAAAAGGCCTAAGAGTTTGTTTCTCAAAAACGTAGGGTGCCTCAGTTTTATTTTCAAAAAGTCAGAGACCTAGAAGTTGCAATCGTAAAACTCAGGGTACATGAGAGTCAGTTTTGCTTGAAGAGGATTCCATGTAATTGTGCACTACTCATTCTTATACAGGGAATCTTACAATTTCACAAAAACTTGAAAGGTCAGATTAATATATTTCCAATAGGTCTTAGTGGCAATACATAATTTATCAAATGCAAATCTGACGCTAAAACACCAAAGGTACCAACAAATAATACTGAATTTATTAGCCTATCCAGGTTGTAGCTTGTTGGATAAATTAACAAAAATTCACTTTGCCTGGTCAAATTGAAGAACTCTTCTGATCGTCAAAAGTGCGCAATAGGTAGATAATGTGTCCAAGAGGGTATTGACGAAATAGATGTGTAAACATAAATTTCGAGCCTAAAATAAATTAGACGTAAAATTGAGTAACAAATGTAATTTTGTACTAATGTTGTATGTATAGGTACAATATCTGAATTGAATACAGTGAAATAATCCTCAGATTCGATCTCCTTGTGACGTGAGTGTTCTGAAGGCATGATGCTTGATCTCGGTCAATGTAGAATTAGTTAAAAAAATCTGAAACGGTTCTTGATGTTGATCTACGAATGATTGATTGTTGTACATGAAGCTCGCAAGTTTTGATCCTTTTCACTTGGTAGCCGAATGTTGCTTGCATTTTGAGCATTTGACTGTTGTCAAATGAGAGGGAAAGACCCTATTTATAGGCTCCGCCAACTAGGGTTATAGCCGGGCTTTGGGCCTAGGTCCAAAAATTATTTCTTTATTTTTAAATAAAGAAAATAATTACTAATTTCTCCATTGTTGACGATACCTGACGACTTTTAATTGGCTGGATCTTAGTCACATTTAATTTTGACCAAGCAGGTCCACCAAAGTCAACTTGACACATGAAAATTTGTGATTGGCCAAATTAATTTTTTTACACATGCTGCCATCCGATTTGCAGTTGAATTTTTACCTTCTACAAATCCCCCTCGAGAGTCAGCTGCTTACATGAACTTGAGTTTTTTTTTTTTAATTGAAGTGGCTGAGTCTTCAAAGCTTGGTAGATACAAATGATCGAAAATTTGATGGGTATTTCTTTATTACTAAGTAATTCGGTGACTTGACAATTACCCAAATTTTTTTCTTTTTTTTTGTCAAAATTGCTACCAGTGCTTTTAGTTGCTTTAAAGACAAAGACTGGATAACAAACAACAACATCTCAAAAGCGAACAATATTTTTTTAGCCAAATAAAAGAAGCTAGGTGCTATATATATCAATGTCAACGAAGGATAACCAGGAGCCTTGATAAATATCCAAACCTCTTTGGGTGTCAACGGATAAAGACCAGCATTCCTTTGCTAAGTGGAGTTTATTTCTTTGTCTTCCAGTGGTTTGTAGTCTCCGTTATGATTCTCAACTCTTCATATTCTACTCCACTTACACGTTTTTTTCCCCCTGTCAGTGCCTCCCATTGATCCCTTTTCTTTTCTTTTTTTTCAGTAATGTTATTTGAGGATTTATGATAAACTCTGTCAATAATTTGTGATAAATTTTATCAACAATTTAAAGGGATAGAATTTTTTTGGTATTAGAATTAAAGTAGTATTTAGGAACTCCATGCTATACATTCATCGGTGTGCTGCTAATCCCACCCAGTTTTAGACCATTCTTTTTTTTTTCTTCAGGCTTACGATGAGCTTCATCTTCTCCTGCTCTTTCTCTCTCTCTCTCTCTCTCTCTCTCTCTCTCTCTCTCTCTCTCTCTTCTTCATCTGATTCACTCTCTTGCCCCCCAAAATCAACACTAGCATCATCATCGCTCTATCCTTGCCTTCTCTTTCTCCATCTGCATATTAATGATGGACTCCACTTCTTTATCAATTGGCTTGAAATACTCATTAAGGTTTGTCTCCATATCCTGAAGTCTCTTATAGAGATTTTGCATCTCCTCCACCTTTTTTCAAACTTTAGATAATATCAACTAGTAAGAAATCCGTTTCACAACCTTGTCATTTTCGTTTGCCAATCTGAGACGCTTCTCAAAGAGCAATCTATAAGGTTGAATTCTTTTCTTATGCCAAAATACCATGGAAATTGAGTCTTCTCAGTCGGATTTTGATCGGAGCCTTCCTCGCCCGATTAAAATTCGGCTTCCATGAGTCATCGGTGGTGACTCGTGATTACTTGTGGACTGGCCTGCACGCAACACTCCCCTCCCCGGTTTTTACAGGGCTTTATCTTGTCTCGAAGCCATGGCATCTCTTTGGAAGATTTTTGCCAATTTATGGTCATATAACCCATGAGTGTTAATCTAATGTAACCAAGAGTCCATTAAAATTTGCCACTTCTTTTTTGTCTTCTTCCTCCGTGGATGATTGCTGAGAGCTTAGACTTGTCATGCCCCTTTGCAATTTTGCTTATCTTCTTCCTCTTTTTTTTTTTTTAATTTTCCTTCTGTTTTTAGACCCCTCTTTAATTTAGGTCTCTTTTATTTAGTTTTCCTTTTTTAGCCCCCTTTTTAATTAGGCCCATTTGATATCATGGATGGCCCATTTGTTATTTAAAGCCCCTTTGTTTTTTTTAACGCTTTATGTATGGACTATTTGAGTAAAGCAATTTATTAGTGGTCTAGTGATTTTTTTTTCACATTTTTTTAGGACATAAATTAATGTTTTTCTCTTTTTTTTCAAGAAACCACTAAATCGACTACTTCCCAAATTAGAATTAGAGTAAGCTTGACTTTTAAGACGAAAATCGTTTCTCTCTGTAGATTTGATTTTTCACAAGAAACTCCTTCACTTAATCTACTTGAGTTCGACTTGGGTTTCTTCTTCTAGCCACGACTCTTCCAATTAGATAGTGAAGTGGGGTCAATTTTTAAGGCGAGCAATCTTTTCTCTCCAGATTCGATTTTTTATAGGGGACTCCCTCACTTAATTTATTTGCGGTCGATTTGGATTTCTTCATTCTGGCTATGATTCCTCAAATTAGATTGCGAAGTGAGGTTCACTTTTAAGACGATGAATCGTTTCTCCCCGCAGATTCAATTCTTCACAGAGGACTCCCTTACTTAATCTTCTTGGAGTCGACTTGCCTTTCTTCCTTCACCATGGTGTACGTTTTGGACTCATCCTCGAACTCCAACAAGCCAACTCTTACCATGCATCCTGGACAGAGAAGACAATCCGTTTGAAGAAGACGTAATTCTCCGGGTGGATCTGCCAACATCCCTACTGTCCGGGTGCTCTTCACTTCATAGCTACCATGCAGACTCACGTTGGAGTGTGTTTGAGCAAAAAATGTGCTATTTTTAAGGTACTTTTTCACCAGTTTTATGCTCGTTTTAATAATATTTTTTTAGGTTTTTAATTGATTTTATTTTATTTTGCATATTTTTAATAAATGTGGAAAAGGGGCTGAAAATGGCAGAAAATGCGAGAAATGTGGGGAAAATGACGGGAATTCAAAAACCGGTCCAAAATTCCAAGAAGACCGGCCCAAGCAGCAAAAGAAAAAAAAAACACCAGACCGGTCCAGCATGAACTGGACCGACCGGTTCACTAATACCCCCTCCCCTTCTGCCTTCTCTTTCACGCTCTCTTTCTCCCCGAAATTCATCTCTTCGAAACCCATCCCCTGAACCCAGAAATCCTCCATCCCCAGAACCTCTGCCTTGCCTTCGCCATGTCCATTCTCTCTCTACCTCACCATCTCTCTCTCTCTCTCTTCCAGCACATCATCCCCAAAACCACCCTTGCCCACAGTAATTCCCAAACCTCAGCCCACCGAAAACACAAACCCAGAAACCATCCCAATCCACGGTTTCAACTTCATCCAACCCATCCCACCACCCCTAATTGACGCCCCAAATGCCACGTACACACCCTATGCTGGCTGCATCGTCACCATCCACGACACCATCACCACATCGAAGGGTTGAAGTTCGTCGAAGGTTCGGCTATAAGAGAAGGCAGACGCCATTGAAGCTTTCAAGTAGGTAGTCAAGGAGGTAACTTAGGAGTAGGTAATTTTAGGTAGTTTTAGGGTTATTCTAGGTTTCAATTCCGTTTTAGGCTTAGTTTAATTTCGTTTTTCTTTTCGTTTTCGTACTCGGTTTTCATATTGAGATTTCGATTTAGGGTTTCGATTTATCAGTTGTGTACAGCCTTTAAATCCGTGTAATTAAGCTTTGATTTGGGATTTTTGTTCATGAAACGCAAAGTTTGGTTGCAATTTTGTCCAATTTCGTTCGATTTTACCCTTCCCCTATTCGAATTCGATTCTTCCCCTCTTCCCTGGTTTCTGTTCTGTTCGAATCTTAAAATGAAGAAATCGCCATCTTTGGAGGAGCTTGAGGCTCGTTTTCTGGTCTTCTGGGTCGTGAACCCTCACCTTTACTAGTTTGGCTTTTCTGCTTTATTCATTTTCTGCTTTGTTCTGCTTTAGACTCAATTAATCTCGGTTATAGACTGATGGTGGTGATGTTTATTTAAGTTCACAATTTATGTGATGTTTTTAAAGATTCTGTTGTCTTCTTTTCTGGTTTGGTTCGAATTTGCCAGTAGCTAGGATAGTTATTGGTTGTTGATGGGGGTCGTTTCAAGCTTGCTTAATTCTGCTGCTTCATTATGCGGGTTAATGTCGCTTAATTGATTTGTTGCTGTTGGTTTGATTGTTGATACTGCTGAGGTACTGGCTTGATGCATTTGTCCTGTTTTAGCTTAGGTTAGATCAATAAACAGTGACCTATTTAGGATAGATTATAATGCTTAGTTTGGTTGCGTGATTACTAATCTGATTTTAAGTTAGCTAAATAAGTAGAGTTAGTAGTTTGGTTGCATTAGTTGATTTAGTAGTTTAGGAGATTTAGTTTGGTTGATTTAAGTTCAAATAGTCTTGTTGATTTCTTAGGTTTAGATGCCTTTGATGATTCCAAAGATTTGGCTTGGCTTGGTTAGTTGAATGCTTAGTTGAATAGCGTTGCTTGCATAGTCTCCCTACAATGTTTCGCTTAGTTGAATTAGGATGTTAGATTGCTTTAAGTAATTCCATTTAGTTTAGTCAATCAGTTAATGACCATAAAATCTCACGTCTTTCCTGAGGACCAACCCTTAAGTACTATGACTGACAATCGAGTATTTGAGGTTTCTTTTCTTTAATTTAATTTTCCACCCCCCTCAAAATCGCTCAACAGAGTGTAGAATCTACTTGCAACATACAGATTCTAGACGGAGTCATCTCATTTTCAAGAGTCCTAAAGCTCAACTCGCCATTATTTGCATCATCAATCCTTCTCAAAAAGTACCACCTTTACTCTGTCATCGCATCATGGATGGGTCACTATCCTGGGGCAACTTGTCACCTTACTTCTTTGATAACTTCTTCATACCATGGTACCGAAAATGGCTCAAAGACATTCTTAGCCGCAACAAATAAAGACTTGTGGAATGGAGGCACTACGACGGACTGTATACACCCTGATTCTTCTATGACATGAGTATCATCATTTTCAAAGTCTTTTGCAAACTACGGTGTCATACCACCGACATCTTTTGCACAGAGAGTAGAGACATACCAATCTCATTATGGGATTTGCGGATTGTAGGTGGACCTCCAACCGATCGTACTTACTACAAAGAAATCATTCCATCTGCTAGAGAACACCTTGTTGCGGGGCGTGGAGATAATGGCATTCCCGCGACTTGCTCCTTCCTCTTATATGCACTCCACATGATATGCCAAGATGTTCACGACATCGCTGAGCTTCCTGCTTCTGAATGGATACACTTTTGGTTCCTGGGGCGACAGATTTACACACCCCCTTGTAGCGATAACAACATAAAGTGGGTTAAAGATCTAACAAATACCTCCTGTCTATTTGGGCTAATTGTTCCTTGTTCATCGCAAACCAAAGGGGACAAAGATCCTTTTGTGACATTCAACATTCATGAGGCTCTGATCGAAGAGACCTACCTTACCACCTTTATTTTCTACTGATTGTGCTCTCTTATGCTACCAATTGAAGCAGTGTGCCTTATTCGCTCACTTGTATTTGTAGCTGCAAGCAAACTTGCTTGTCACGAATGTCTAAACCCAGTAATTCCTACCTTGGCCAACATTTATTGAGGGTTAAATAGAATTTCTATGGCTCAGAGCCTGAATAAGTTGGAAGAGTTTCTCTATTCACTATGTTTATGGATGGTTAGGGACTTACTTTAGAACTTGTTTTGATCATTCCCATTATCGGCATAGCCATCCCAAGATGGTCAGGTTCTCAGGTGAAAAGATGAATTGGACCCTAGCTTACAAAAAGCTCGAGAGATATTGAAATGAAAGGATTCGTCTACCATGTACTCTAATGGTCTAATGAAGGATACATCAATGAATTTAACTGAAACCCAGAGTTTATCCCCGAGTTGGAGGACATATTTGATTTGCCTTCGTTCTGTTTTTTTTTTACCATGCAACAAAGAAGAACAATTATGATGGAGACGTACTTCCCCTACAAGTTTGAGCAACAATTTGGCTCCTATCAAGATTTTCTAAGAAAGCCACAAATGAATGATCAGGAGGGCACCTTACAAGATGTAGCCCGCTATTCAACCTGATAGAACATATAACAAGGTCTAGCATGACAATTTCTGCTTCCCTCGATAAGAAGTCTACGTTGGTCACCATGGCATATGTTAGTTGGTGGCGATCTTCACATGGTGATCTTTTCTCTCAAGGACCTAAACAACCTCGAGGCTAGATTGCGCAACCGCAAAGAGTTGCCAGAGTAACAGTTGCTGATGATGCCTTTGCTCTAGTTGTCACTTCTAGAAAAGCAAGTGCACGTAAGCCAACCACGTAGTGGAGTAATGAGCATGCCCTATCCCCAGCTAAGCTTAGAAAAGGAGGAGGGGATAGTCCTTCTTTAGGACCAGACACATCTCCTCAGAAAATCAGGACTGGCTCCCCTAGAGCCCTCCATTTTGTCAAACACAAAGAGCAAACCAGATAGTGCTCATTACTAGCATCTATCTTACAAATTAAATTGTCATCTTCATTAGACAATTTAAGAGTAGGAAGATTTTTGCATATCTTTTTGAAGTTTTGAACAATCTTTGAATCGCTAGGGCTTCATGTCCAACTTTCTTCTTTCTTGAGCTTTGGCTATAATGGTTTTCCTAATTTAGCTAAATCTTTAATGAAATTTGAAGTATAGGTAAAACATCTAAAAAACCTATCTTCAATTTTCTTGGGAAAATTTTTTATTTTTTCTAAGATATGCTTGTGTAAGATGATTTGTCCAACTTTTATTTGTAGACCTAAAAACTTTATTTCTTGTTTAGCATAAATGCTCTAATTTTTACCAAGGACAATACCATGATCAATGCATATGTGGGGGATAGTAAGAATGTCATCTTTTTGCTATTTTATTATTTCATAAAACGCAAGAATATTATCGATGTAAACTAGACAACAATGATTAAAATTTTTGAATATAGTATCCATTCTTCTTTGAAATATTTGAGATGCATTTTTAAGACCAAATGACATTACTACCACTTATAATGTCCTTGAAGAGCAGTAAAAGTAGTCAAAAGAATACTTTGATCTTCATCCATTTTTATTTGCCAACATCTATTTTTGAAATCTATTTTCAAGAACCAAGAAGTTCCTTAAATGCTATTGAAAACAAGTGTTTTGTTAAGAATATAATAGCCATCAAAGATAGTATTATCATTAAGATTTTTGTGATTTATTACCATCTAGCTTTTTTCCCTTTTTTCAGCATGATTTCTTACCATGAAAGCAGGGCTGGTGTGAAGACCCTTATAATTCTTGATTAACCATTTATCCAAAAGTTCTCTTATTTTCCATCAAACTCTTCGATATCCTAGTGTATATATATCATTTGTTTGACTCGGATAATAGTATTAGGGTTTTAAACAGTGATCTTTCCAATGTCTTATCTTTGTCTCAAAATTTGAGAGAATTATCATAGTAGAATTCTTTACACAATTCTTCTTGTTGTTTAGCAATATGCTATTTAATAGATAACTGAAGTAGTGAGATTATTAGTGCTATCTCACGTTGTGCTGGGATTATCTTCTTATTACGCTGGCTACATTTAAACTTAATATTCTAATGAGTATATTCTTTATTTAATTTATCAATCAGATCCAAGTGATCATTTATAAATATGACTTGCTTTATGGTCTGTGTGTACAGAGGCCTTTGAAAATTGTTTCCAATAATCATATCATGGAAGGTTTGATTAGTAGCCCATAGAATACATTCGACTTCTCCTATTTCTATGGATAATCCCTATATGGCTTCATTGTGGCTCATTATACTATTATCAGCTATTATTATTTGTAAAGGATCCTTGGCTTTTTTCGATAAAATTTTTGGAAATAAAGAACTTTTCCAAAAATGGACAGAACAACCACTATTGTTGTAAGCACACAGTTCCAATCTATTATACCCCCTAAACATATATTTGTTCGGATATAAATGCTATTAGGATTAGTATTGCTAGCTTAATAACGTATCTCTATAGTCATATTTTTGACTAATTCATCCTACAAATTTGGCTCACTAGTGGTTCTTGTTTTGTACCTAATGAGTTTTCTATCCAAACCCATACTTCAGTTTACAGTGTGTCTTGCTGATTCAAAACTTATTCTGCTCATTTCACTGGTTATACCAATTGTATGATCGTCTTTAACTTCTTTAGTTGTTGAAGATCCTTCTCCCCATTCTGATCTTGCACTCATGCTTCTCAATAATTGGGATTTAATGGTAATTTTTCCATTCTCATCAATTTTTATTACATTCTTCTTATTGATTTTTGTGAGATTGGCAAGCTAAATATTTAAGACCTATCAATTTTTATCTTCTATGGATTGGATTTTATCCTTTGAATTTTTTGCATTGGAGTAGGACTTTCAAATTTTTATATCTCTATCATTATTATCTTAGTCTTTGGGTCTATATTAATATCTAATTTGTAGATTATTTTTCAAAACATCCTTAGTGGGTAACCTCCTCTCCTCATGCCACCCCAACTGTTTTTATCTTATGGGATATGAAGTTTTTGGCAAATTTATCTTGTAGGTTCACAAAATATCCATTTCAGCAATTGAATCCTACTTATCCATTACACAAATTGGCCTTGATCCCAATGATAATTTGGTTATTAAACTTGGTATGCCTAATATAACGAAGCAAAGCATAAAGGTCAATATCTTTGTCATAATATTACAATGGAGTAATTTGGACTTAGACACTTCTAACATGGATATACCTATACTTTCTATCTTTATTGCATTTAGGGACATTTTTCAAATTAATGGGATTAACTTCTCCCACATCATAGTTATTGTCAACTTTTGTATTAGTATCACTTAGTTCATCCCCTGCAACTTATCTTTAGTTTTTTTCTATAAAGCATTTTCATGAAATCCTTTTTCTATAAAATGTTTTCACAAAAACCTTTTTGATCGGTCTCTTTCTACGGGTATGGATGCCTTCAGAGGTGAGGTTGTCTACCTCTGGATCTCCCCAAACCCCACAAAAGCGGTATCCACACTGGGAGGTGTAGTTGGTGTTATAACTTTTCCCAAATCATATTAACAGTCTTTTATCTCTAAATCTCCTTCTATCATTTCCCATGCATGCTTGCTCTTTAATTGAAAGATGGATTTTTTATAGATCATGTCTTTATGAATTATAGGAAGGACCCATATCCCTCAACATATTCATTCTCATTATCTACAACAAATTCTTCTCCTTGAAAGTCATCAAGACTAATTGAGCTACTTTACATCATATAACTAGTTTCTTGGTGATCACTTTCTGTATATTCATCGTCTACGTTATCCTAACAATCCCCTTGTTGTTTTCCAAAGTAAGGTCCAATGCTTCTTCTTCGCTTAGCTCAAAATAGTCTAAACTACCTAGTGTTTCAATAAGTTTGTTATTCTACTATTTTTGCATTCATGTGCATAATGCCCTACTTCTTCGCATGCCCAACACTTACAGTTGTTTTTCCCTGCTGTACAATAAGCAACTTTTGTAAAAAGTCTACTTCTGTTGCGATTTGGATTGTTATAATATTTTCTTTCATATTTCTCTCTCCTTTGCTTGTTGAAGCTCTTTTTCTTATCAAAATTTTCTATTTCTTCTCTTCTCATATTCATTTCCCCGTTGATAAGGATTATTCCAATAGGCTAGTTTCTTCATTTTCTTTTGCTTTTGGAGATCGATCAAAACATTGATCGTTGACCCATTTTCTTAAATAAGGTATTCTTGTACCAAGGGTATCAATTACACTAGATTTTTCAAGCCATGTAATGTATTTTCATTGATTATAGAATTTATCAAATAAGGTAATTGGTCATAAAACAAACCAAGATTGGTTTCATTATGCCTGATTTTGTAGTAATATTGACTAAATTCAACAGTATAGTTTTTCAGACATCTCATGTCCCAAAGCTCTACGTTATTAATCTTTCTTTGCCATTCTCTAACCTTTTCTTTCGAATCAAGTTCAACATCGATAATTCAGTTTTGATTTCTTTATATAATTTTTTAAACACAACAGCTGATGTTTCCAACATTTTTTATACATTTTTACCTTTCTCATAAATTCGTGCCAGTCAGCTATAGTGTCAAAAAAAGCTATGCTTGATATAGTTTAGAAAATTTTCAACAGTTGGAGTTTAAGTTAGGGACACTATTCTTACTCTTTTTTCAATGTTCAAATATTTCTTCTCTAT
This sequence comes from Selenicereus undatus, assembly GCA_017589665.1. Lineage (NCBI taxonomy): Eukaryota > Viridiplantae > Streptophyta > Magnoliopsida > Caryophyllales > Cactaceae > Selenicereus > Selenicereus undatus. Next base: position 82,498,903 of record JACYFF010031954.1, on the reverse strand, counting down.
TGCAAGCATCATCGATGTTTATGATGTGACACATTTGGCTAATTGGGGTAAAGCTAAGCTCTTCAAAGGATGTGGCTTTCCTTGGGGTGAACTCAAATGAAAAGTTGGTTGTAGGTCCTGCGGAACATATCTAGGTATCATAAAATAGGTATTTCTTCTAGAAGATTCACCAAATTCTTCAGGTTTGGGAAGAATATTGCGAACTAGATTAGAATCGATTTCATCCATGTTGAGTTCTTCTCCAATCTCATTGATTCACCATTAGGTACCATTTTTTCATATTTTTTTATCCAATTTTCTCATAATTTTTTTCTAAAGGGACAAGATTAAGATCCTTGAGTTTAATTAGGTTCATCTGTTGATATATTTCTTTTTTCAACTAGACATTATTTGTCTCTTCCTTATCATTAGATAAGACTTCTTATTTTTCTACTATTACGCCCATGATTTTGTTTAATTCTTCTAGAATTTGTTCTTTATCAAACATAATTTGTAATTCCTCAATAATTGCATATTCCGTCCTCTTCTTCTTTTTCTATTTCCAATTATTTTTCTTCTTCTTTTTCGATTATGATATCTTGCGAGGAAATGAATTTTTGCGTTTTAGGTTTTGGAAAGGATATTTATGCTAAAATGTAGGATAAATAGGTAAATCATATTTTCCACTATATCTAATTTCATTGACCAAAGAAATATGGAATACAGATAATTGTTTCTTTATCTTCTTAACTTCAGTCTTAATTTTTACTAATTCTAGTTTCAATTTTAAAACTATATTAATGATATGTTTTAATTGCAATGCTGCTAAAGTGGTTTCTTTTGTTGAGTGCACAATTTGCGAATAAGTAGGAGCAAAATAAGTAGATGATGATTCAAGTATTAGCTATGATTTATTATCTTAATCAACTATTAATTAACTTAATTATATTAATTATTTTTTGCTCGCGTGGTTCTGATACCATATAAAAGAGCACTTTAAGCAATAATTATGAACATAAAATCACATCCACAAAATTACAATTTTCAAAAGGAAGTTTTAAGGATTGAGGTAAAATATGCAAATATAAAAAATTATGGGCATTACACATGAATTAAAATAGTAGAATTTGACCTAAAAAATATTTTGCATAAACTTTGAGGGTCTTTTCTATTAGTTATCTCATAAGTCAAAGTACCTTATAGTTATTTCCAAAAACTAAGGGTCCTTAAAATAGTTTACACAAAAGTTAATGAACTTTTTTTGTAGTTTTTTTTATTAAAAACAGACTTTCGCTTTGAGAATATTAATTTAGTGGTCATCATAAAAAGATTCTAATCACATATCTAATATACTAATGCCTTTTTTTTTGGTAGGTAAAAAGGATGAATTCATTAATTGAAGGCCATATGGTATTTACAATATGCATCACATTCAAAGAATTCATAACTAAAATAAAACAAACCTTTTGATAGAGAAAACTAACTCAAACTCTTCTGAACAATTTTGCTTATAAATGAGTATTGTGAAACATGTTGATGAAACAAAGGAGAAAAGCCACTAATATTTGTTTCTTTTCAAATTTTTCCTTTGTCATTAACTTTTTTTACCTAGTATTGTTTATAGGTTTTGTAGATGATGATATTTCACTATTAAGAACTAAAGTACCGATGGGAATATATATATCTCAAGGAAAAAGTAGTTGAATATATATTGAGGGTAAGAAATAAAAAAGGAGGTAGATAAATAAGCCTTTAGGCTGCACAGAAAATGAGAAAGTTGGGTTGATGTGAAAAAAAAATTAGCACAACATTTTTACTTAATTTATTTTTACTTTTCCCTTTAATTTGTTTTACCTTTTCCAATCCCCTAAGTTATTAGTAACCTTTGAATTTAAAGAAAGTGACTTGTCAGTGAATAAATAATTGGACTGCAAATTTGCAATTTAATTTACCATTGCTAAGAAGTTGGGTCCCAAATGAAGGCCTCAAATATATTAGGTGTCATATCCTTTTTTCTTTTTTTGCATTTCTATTACGTATTGTATATCATCTGCACATAAAAAAAAAAATATATGTGTCTACGCTGTAGAAAATTGTATAAGAGCTCCTCTCTCCACCCCCGCGGAAGCTTATTCAAGGGCTTTCTAAAAAAATGTCTACAATGTATTTGTTAAACCGAGTTGTTTTCAATTTCTACATTAGACAATTCTATAAATACTTGTATGAACATTAGATTTGTTTCTAATATTCACGCCCCTCCCCCCCCAAACATGTTCATTAGAGTGTAGTTATCATTTGATTAGGTCCTAAAGTTTTCGCAGTGGTAGTTTCTATGCTATGGGATTTAAGGTCGCCACATCATCTCAATAAATCTAAATCTCAATGTCATGAAACCCGTTTATACAATGCATGTATTTAACAAAATTTCTTAAATTTCATCCAATATAAATGGGTTGGATATATCATTTTTCCTTTTCTATTTTATACTCTCAATTTATTTTTACAAAACATACTTGGAGATTATTTTTAGAAAATATTTTGGTGTTAAATTTTTAGCATTGTTTATGAGGTGATGATCAGTAACTCATTGAATCCTAAAAAAAATACTACTCTGTATTTTAATATTAAATGTATATATGCAGACTAATAGTTAAAAAAAATAAGAATGTTCTATCACAAAAAAAAAGAAAAAAGATTTAATTTTCAACATGACCCATGAAGCGCCTCTCATCACATATACACCAATAGTAAAAGTTGACAAGTCCATCTACAATTCAAATAGGACAAGCCAAAGCAATATGTAACACAGCATAAAAGCCTAAAATACGGCATTCTAGCAAGGGATGCATGTGTTAAACATGAACATTTGAGCTTGCTTATTTCTAAACTTTGGGGGTGCATTTTTTTCTAAAATGCATGTTTAGCATATGTCGAGGTATTTTTATAGGGTTTTGCAAAGTTATTAACACTGAATCCACATCGAAAAAACAGGCATTGCGAATGCTCTTACAATAAAAGGAAACTATTTGCATAAACTCTCTCTAAAATACTTGTGAATCTACAAACATAAGTTTCAGCACTACTACATCATCAATTGGTATGAACGTTCATCTCAACACTGAAAACGAGTACTAAGCATTTTGCTGTCTCCTTTTTCTAATCTTTACGAGAATTATTTATTCTGCAGATTCTCTATTATATACATATTATGGCACAAATGGATAACTCTATTATACATGTTCGAGGTGAAGTTTGAGTTTAAAATTTAAAATTTCAAACTAAATATAATATTTGAATATCTTATATTTGAAATTAAAAATTCTAATTTTAAGTCTCCAAGTTTTAGATCTAAAATTTCAAATTTTAAAACCAATTCAAATAATTACATGGAAATTCAAATACAAAATTAGAGATCGTGAGAAAGACGATAATTAGATCCAAATTTTTTAGATTAGAAAAATACTTTTTTTTACAATAGAAATTCAAAGAGAGAGGGGAATAATAGATAAGAACAGAGTAGTATTTCAGACAGCTTATTCTAACTTCTTCTTCTTCTTCTTGTTCTTTCTCTTTTGCTTCTTTTGAGAAAGATTAGAGTTGCGAGGAGGAGAGATTACTAGAATTAGTGGGCAAACATCAAACCTTAAAGCTTAGGCAATGCACAATTATAAACAAGAGAGCAAAAGATAGGTCCTCCCTCCTCTTAGGGGATAAGGGAGGGGTCAGATGGTGGTGGAATTCATAGGGGTGGCTTTCATGGTACTCGAAGCCCATTTCTCAATCGTTTTCTTTATCTTGCTCAATTAAGAAATAACCAGAATGGAAAACTTGATAGTTTATGGAAGAAAGGACACTTTTGTGTTATTGATCTTTCTTGCCTTCACAAGTATACAATCCGCAAGTATATACATGGTTTCCCTCCTTGATACACACCTAACTCTAGCTTACAAAATAAGTTACAAGACAATATTATCCTAAGCTAAAATATCATCCAAAGACAAAAGATAATATCTATAAATATACAAAAATAAACATGATAATAATTTATGAATATCACGTCATATCTCAACACCCCCTAGGTTGGTGCATGTAACTCAACCATGTCCAACTGACTCCTCAAGAACTAGAATTGTCATTTCCCAAGTGCCTAGGTCATCATGTCATTGATTAAAGTTTAGTATTGATGTGAGATAAGATGAGATCACCAAAGTGCAGCCTTTCCCAAACAAAATACAATCCATCTTAATGTGCTTGGCATGAAAAACCAGATTGTTTGTGTTATGAATTTCCACTTGACTATCGCAAGACAGTTGCATGTCGTGTGTATAAAAAAAACATCCAAAGAAGCGAGAAAGGTTTTTAACCAAGTGAGTTCGTTGGTCAGAGCTGTCATGAACCTATATTTTGCCTCAGCTGATGAACGAGACACTGTGACTTGATTTTTAGTCTTCCAAGAAACCGACAAGCCTTCAATTTTCATAAAATAACCCCGCAAAGACCTTCATGTTAGGGGACATGCACCCAAATCTGAGTCACAATAAGCAGGGACATATAGATCATTGGTGGCCTTTTAAAAAAATGTTTTCTACAGTACCCTTCAAATACCATAACACCTATTGTGCGGCTTCTATGTGTTCTACCAGAGGAGCTTGCATAATTGTGATAAAATATGCACAGTATAGCTCAAGTTAGGCCGAGTGATAATAAGGTAGATAAGTCGCCAATTAACCTGCAATACTTGTTAGCACCATGTAATATATCTCCATTCATTAAAGTATGTGGCTTTCTTCAATAGAAAAATCAGCAAGCTTGGCCCCTAAGAGAATGAGCAAACTTGCCCCCTAAAAGACCACACTCTTCAATTATCTCCAAAGCATATTTCTTCTAACTGTGAAACATTCCCTATGGCCCATGAGCCACTTCGATGCTATGAAAATATTTTTGAGGATCAAGATCCTTAATGCCGAAACAATCATCTAAATAGGTCTTGAATGTCTTACAAGCTTCAGAATCATTGCCAGTCAGAAAAATATCATCAATTTAGACTAATAATGCCATAAAATATCACCTTTTCTATGAGTGATTGGCACAAGAACGAACAAAATCATACTCACATAGCTTGGATGAAAGCTCAGCAAACCATTGTTTAGGCGCCTGTCATAACCCATACAATGATTTCTTGAGCTTGCAAACTTGTTTGGGCCGCCCACAAGTAAACCCAGGTGGCATGCTCATATAAACTTTTTCCTCAATATCCCTATGTAAGAATGCATTATTGACATCCATCTGATGTGGCCTCCATCTCTTTGCAACTGCCACACGTGGAAAGCATCGAACACTAGCTATCTTGGGAACGAGAGTGAAGATTTCATTATAATCGAATCCTTCCACTTGGTGATGACTAACCGAGTTTTGATTTTTGAACCATTGAATTGAGCCATCTGAATTGCACTTTACTTAGTGAAACCATTTGCAACTAATGGTCTCTTTCTCTGGGGAAACCAGTGTTTTCCCATGTGTGGTTTTTCTATAAGGCACAAATTTCTTTTTACAAAGCCTAACCCCAATGCATGTCTTTGACCACTTCATGATAAAACATATGTTTAAAAATTTTAATAAGAGGGGCAATAAAATTTTGTTTAGTATTAGAAAAATTATTGCAAGTGACATAATTGGCAATTGGGCACCGCTTAATTAAGATGTTGTTTTGAAGTGGCTCATAGTGTGAGAGACGCCTATTGGATTGGTACTGTAGCACAGATACTCATCCAAGTGGGTCGGTGCTCTGCAGTCTCTACTGTTGCGTCTGGGCTGCTCAATAGGCCCACTGTGAGGGGCCTGCTCGGATGCTCTAGATGTTGGGCCTTGACTGACAGGCTCCATGGTGGAACCAGGACTGGTGCTTCTGGGTCCCTTTCTCTATATATGTCTGGGGTAGGCAAAAGACTTTTGGACCCCCAATCATTGGTTGTTCGAGAACATCATTATCAAATGCATAGGCCACGTCCACTAGGATAGGATGCAATCCATTTTCAGTTACCCCAGGATTCCTTTGTGCATTTTCTACTTGCCCAAAAGGAATACATTTTCATGAAACATAGTATCTCGACTCACAAATAGATCTTTGGTTTTAAGGTCATATGTCCATTTTCTACTTGCCCAAAAGGAATACATTTTCATGAAACATAGTATCTCCACTCACAAATAGATCTTTGGTTTTAAGGTCATATGCCTTGTACCCTTTCTTGCCAAATGGATACCCAACAAATTTGCACTTTTGACTTCGACGTGCAAACTTATTCTTGGTTTTTCAATTTGTTTTTCACATAACACAACATGCCAAATACTCGTATGTGATCATAAAATAATTTTTTGTTGACAAATCATTTTGTAAGGGGTTTTAGGGATCATGTTTGTGAGATGGACAATCGTAAAGACATATTCACCCCAAAATAAAATGGGCAGGTTAGCTAAAAATTGTACTGTTGTGGCTACATTTAGAAAATCACGATGTTTACGTTCCACCCTACCATTCTATTGCGGCGTTCCTACACAACTTGTTTGGTGACCTATTCCATTTTTGGCAAAATACTGAATCATAGAATTGAATGTAAATTTGGATCCATTTTCAGTCCTAACTACTTTGATTCCTTTGCCAAATTGACTTTTAATTATAACAACAAATTCTTTTAATAGTCACTAGCTCACTTCTATCTTTCATTAAATGCACCCAAGTAGCCCTACTTGCATCATCCACAATAGTTAGGGAAATAGTTAGCCCCCACAAAAAGAATGACTCTATACGTATTCCAATGAGTTAAATCATACAAACCATCTACTTTGCTTTCACTACTAAAGAACCAACACCAATGCTATTTTGCTCTAAAACAAATATCGCAAACATCCAATTTATTTTCTTTCATACTAACTCCTACATAACTGGAGAGAAGATGTAGAACTTCATTAGATAGACGCCCCAAATGAGACTGCCAAAGATGGGTAGTGTCAACTGCATTAGCTTGAATCTTTTCTCTTGGCACCCCTTTGTAGTAGTAGATCCCTTCCATGCTTCAACGACTACAATCAAACCCCTTGAATTGTGATCTTGCAATACGCAAACATCATCACAAAATGTCATAAAATGATTCAAGTCTCTAGATATTTGCCCAATCAAAATTAAATTATAGCATAAATTAGGAGCATATAAAACATTGTTGAGGTTGATGTTTTCACTCAAATTTACATCCCTTTTTTGGGCTAGCCACGCTCTCCTTTCTATTCTATAAGGCATCACTAGCAAACATCACACTTTGAAAATCATTAATCTAGATTTAAATCAATGGTCTTATGATAAGAAGCTCCAATATCTAACATCCAAATACCATTAACTGGTAGAGTTTCATGGCCTGACTTTAGGGTGTCAGTCAAGCTTAATAGCTTTTGTACCTATTTTAAAGAGAAACCAAGTATGACAATTGTTAGGAAAAGTTTTAATATTTATAAACCCCAAGTGCAAGGTGCATCATTGAGTACTCAGCGTGTCGTTTGCATGGAGTTGTGTTTTCAAGTACCAGAACTAAATAAAGTGTCTCAAGCTAGGCAAAACGAATAGGGGTAGAAAATAGAACTAAACTACTAAAACACGAACAAAGACTTTGATTATGATTAAGGGTGAGATAAACCAACAAATCAAGCCAAACCCTAACCTTCCCTAGTTATGCTAGGATTCAGAGTTGATCGGTTGCACCAATAAACCTCACCTAAGACCTCTCTCAAGGGTCAAAGGCTAGTCTAATTATTCTAGCCACCTATTTGCATGGAGTTAACCCGATTAAACTACAAAAGTAGCAACCTTGGATCTAACTAGGACCCGGACTATTTTCATGTCTAAATGCTAGTCATTCTCTCTACCTACACTAGACAATTGACTTCACCTTTTAGTATAAGTCAATTATTTCAAAACACGGATGAAAGCTCTTTCAAACATTTTATCGAACACTTGGTGGGTGCAAGGAAAATCTCTAAATTCTAGTATAAACAAGTTAGGTCAAGGCCTAAATAAGAATCAATTGGCCATCTCAAGAATAGATCATGACCAAAGATCAAAGCTTTAATTCACAAACATACATTGAAACTAAAGCAAAACAGTAATCTATTGAACTAGCAAATAAATTAAAAAAACATGAAATTAAAGAGAAAAGGAGAATAAGAACTTAGTCTTCAATTGCGAATCCAAACTCTTCTACAATGTATACAAGAACTAACCTAATCTAATCTCCCCCTAAAGGGGTTTGTGGAGGCTATGATAAACCCTAATTGGCCCTCTCAAGAACCTAGCAAAAGGCCTTCCCCAAAAAGAAAGAAAAAACCCCTTTATAAAGGTTGAAAACCGCTTAAATAGCAACGATAGGTAGGACGCACAATCGTGCTTCGAGGACACACGACCGTGCACCCACGCACTGGTAGGACGCACGATCGTGCACTAGCCCGTGCGCAACTTCTAGTCCTACAGGACGGTTGTGCACTCTTGCATTCCGCTTTGCTTGGCTCCCGGGGCTTGTCAGACCTTTATCCTTCCTCCAAATTCGGTCTAAAGCCTTCCTTTCGATCAAAGTCAAACAATTTCTCCTAAAAGTTAGACAAACCACTTTATAAGCACAATATGAATCAAAGGAAGCCAATTTGACCATTTCTCATCTAGGTTCAATATAAAAACAATGAGAAAAAGTGATCAAATAGGGGCTAAAATTAGGTCAAATAAAGGTCTATCAACAATTCGATTTGCATCATTATCGTTGCTTGTGTTAGTTGTTGTTTCAGTCAAGGCAGCATGGATCATTTATCTGTCGACTCACAACCCTTGTTACTGTATCCTCTGCCTTTAAAGCCTCGACCTCTTTTGCGCCCATAACTTCCCCATGTCGACAGGTAGCCAATTCGCATAGTAGCTACTCTCTTCATGACTGTACCTTCCATAGTGTTTGCAACTCCCTTTCTCAGTTATTATGGGTGCTCCTTGACAGCAAAGGTTGGGGCTTGCTTATCACATAAATCCCTTCCTATCATCAGCTTTTGGTGATTCTCCTCTTGTTTTGTCATATTAAATACTTGTTAATAGGAGGTAGAGGGTCTAACACAAGGAGTTAACTTTGAAACATTGAGCAAGGTCGTCATCTAAACCCATCAAGAATTGATGTGTTCATTCTTCTCCATCATCTGTATGACTTTTCACATGCATAATTGGGAATTTTTCAGCTAATTTCACACTTTATTCTACATGCCCATCAACTTGGCATAGAATTCAACCGCCTCTAACCCCCCTATTTGCAAGCAGTAATCTCAGACTTCAATTGCGAGATTTTGGGGGTATTTGTAATTGCATACCTTCTCTTTATATCATCCCACATGGCTCTGGTTGTCTCTACATGGCCCATGCTGGCATGGAGTTTTGGATCTATCACATTGATGATCCAAGAATACACTAAAGAGTTAACCATGTTCCAGGCATTGAATTTACTTGGGTCATCTCCTTCCTTTAATTTAGGTTTTGTTAGGGTTCCATTAGGGTTCCATTTGTGAACCCTAACTTATTCCTTGCTTTGAGTGCAATTCTTACTACCTATTGCCACAACTCGTAGCTCTTCCGATTGAAGATAATCATGTTGATAAGAACTCTAGGTCCCTCACTCAGTGAACAAAATATGCTAGGTAATTCTTAATGAAAAATTTCTTCTCCCCGTTGAACATAGTTTTTGATTGGACAGATACCTTAAATGAGTTTAAGGCTTTGATCCCATGAAAACTTAATAGTTTGTGGAAGAAAAACACTTCTGTATTATTGATCTTTCTTACCTTCACACGTATACAATCTATAAGTATATACATGGCTTTCCTCCTTGATGCACACCTACCCCTAGCTTACAAAATAAGTTATAGGAAAATATTATCCAAAGCTAAAATATTATCCAATGATAAAAGATAATATCTAGAAATATACAAAAATATACAAGATAATAATATGTGAATATCATGTCATATCTCAACATAAATCAATCTTTATAAAGATCTAGCAATGGAATCTTCAACAACGTAACCTTATTTGTAAGAAACACTAACAAGCTATTGAAATTAAAATACCAATGGAATTTCTAGTAGCAAGAACGTTACTTCTAAATTTTTTTATGGAACAACCAATGGAATTTTTGTTAAGAATTTGAAGTTTGGAATATGAGGCAGAAGAGCAATACATTATAACCATTCCACAAATCATCCCTGCTGATTGGGATAGCAAGGAGATTCTTTTTTTCTTCAAATCTCAACTTCAGTCACTCCAATTCCGAAAGTTCATCTACCTTTATGTGGAGTCCTAACAAGGATAAAAATGTTGTTGCTTTCAGCAATGAAACATTCAACCTGGTCAGGATCTTAATCAAAGTAAAAAGAGCAAGTGCACAATAGAGGTCATGGCCACACTTTACACCAATATGGATCATCTCCCCCAACAAACAAGAATCATCAAGTGAGATCATTTAGTTCATCAGAACAGGCCAAAAGACGCTTATGCTAAGCTTAATTTTGATGGCTCCCTCTTTAAAAATAATACGTCAAGAGGGTTTGTCATACGAGATTGGACAAGAAAGCTTCTACAAGTGGGAGTTTCAAACTTTCATCACACGTGTACTAGAGATAGAGGCCTTGGCCTAAAGGTTAAGACTCCAAAAGGTTCTTAAAACAGGATATTAGTATATCCAAGTTGAAGGAGATAACAAAATTTCTATGGGCGTTATTTACAGATGCATTCAAGCACCAAAGCAAGTCAATTACATTATTAAAAACATCAAGAAACTTATGAGAAAATCCACTGCTATCATAGCTCACCACATTTTTTAGAAAGTAAATGTTGCAGCTGATTGGATGGCCTGACTTGGTCACTCTATTTCTATACCTCTTGATTGGTCTTGTGGTTAGGCAGCTAATTTTTCTTATATTCTTTGTGATGATGACTTAGGCAGAACTTTTATCGAAAAAAATAAATACAACACCACCACCACCCACTAGAGAGAGAGAGAGAGAGAGAGAGAAAGAGAGAGAGAGAGAAAGAGAGAGAGAACAATCGAGAGTAGCCTGTGCACATAAACTTGTTTAGTAGAAGCTTCAAGCATAACAATATTTTAAATAAGAAAGCGCTTACAGTGGTAGTCACTATATGATAACCACCACAATTAGAAAAATCTAGACCATACAATTGTCTTAGATTAATCTTAATCGTTCATTTTATTTTAATTTTAAAATAATTAAAAGTATGTTATAAAAATTATAAAATATATCTAAATATTGAGAAAAATGATTTTCCCACTCCATTGTCCGGTTACCAATAATTCAATTAGAAACAAAAACCAATTTAAAAAAACAAAAACCAACTTTGAAACACCAAATACTATGTGCCTTCCCCCTCCATCTCTCATCAGCCGCCATTGTTGCTCGTGGCAAGCTCTATCAACGCTGATGGCAATTGCGGTAAATCCCCTTTCCCCATCTATCTCTCTGCTATGTACCTCGCCCCCTCACTCATATCTTTCCCCTATCTCACCCCCTTGCTCAGATCTTTCTCCTTCATCTCCAGCTATGTCACGCCATCCAACCCTCTTATCGCTATAATTGTCGACGTAAAGCTCTGCCGGCGTTCATGGAAGTTCAAGCGACGTCTGCCCCATCTCTCAATGTTCAGTTTTCTTTGCCTTGTCCCTCATATCCAGTAACGACCATCTCTCTCCCATGGTCGGCTGGTGCTAGCGACTGTACTGACCACAAAGTCTGACAGCGGTAAATATTAACAACCACTATGGTGCGTTCTATGGTTTGTAAGGTTGTATTGTATTTTTTATTTCGATAATGGACCAACTTATTTATGATCAACAGTTAGCCCCAATGTAATAAAATAGTTTGCACCCTGTGGTTGGTGCATTTTGTATGCTTTAGTGGAGCCAAGTTCAAATACAAATTGTTTTATTTGTAGAAATATCCTTTCCTTTTTTTGTGGCAATATCAATTTTCTTTTCTAATATTTGATTCTGCATAGGTTTTGGAAACAAAATTTATCACCTAATGGAACAAGTTTGTAAAAATATTAGAAAATAATATTTTATTCATTTATTTGATTTTTCCTTTTTTAAGTAACAGTTGAGGAAACTCTAATTCTCTCATTCTATAGATTTCTTTCCCCATCAACAATTATTCATTAATCTCTTTCACAAAGTCACTCAATGACATCTCGTAGTTAACACATATCCAATAAAATCACTGAACACCCATCTCATCAAGCTTTTGGAAATCGGTGCATTAACATTCAATTCCTTACTTGCTAATTAAAAGTATTGTCTAGTGTTAAATTTGTTGTATTTGTTTAGATTTTAGTTGTTGCAATTTTATTTTCTCGAATATAATTACTAGGATTAAATTGTTTTGTTCAGTGTTGTGGTTTAAGTATGTTAATAATATGTGAAAATCATAGCCTTTTTTTCTTTTTTGGTTGCAACCTTATTAGTTTTGAATGAGCTAGCCTTATATAGAATTATACTTACATGGTTTTTTTGGTTAATGAAATGATATGGAAATATTTGCATCATAGATAATTTTTTCTAGGCATTAGTAGCACAACCAATATTGTAATAGAATGGTTACATTGTTGATAATTATATTTATTGCAATTTTATTTTCTCAAATATAATTAGTATGCTAAAATTGTTTTGTTGTTGTGGTTTAAGTATATTGATAATATGTGAAATTCATAGCTCTTTTTTTATATATTTTGGTGACAACCTAACTAGTTTTAAATATAATTATACTTATATGGTTTTTTTTGGTTGATGAAATAATGTGGAAATATTTGCATCATAGATACCTTTTTTTTGGGCACCAGTCGTAGAATCAATTTTATAATAGATTCATAACATTTTTGCAATTTTATTACAATGTTATAATATATTGTTAATAATTTTTTGAAGAAATTCAATTGTTTGTTATAATCATTACTTCAGAAAACCTTATTAGTAGTCCTTAAATGTTTACTCTCTTTTTTTTTGCATGTAGTGCATCATGGTTATGGACAATGAAGGCATTAGTTCGCATTTTGAAGAGCTAGATAATGAAAGTTGCGAATACGATGACAATACTTATACTTCTTTGGATTTTGAGTTTATAATAATCAAGGATTTAGATGATGAAAATTTATGGGCATCATTTGGAAAAAAGCTTCACGATTTTACCATGAGAGACATGAGATTGATATTCAAATCTTTGGAGTTATACATTGAATTTTACAAAATGTATGCAAAATCGAAGGGTTTTGGATATCAGAAAAAAAGCTGCTTGCTAGAGCAAAATAGATGGTCATCCAACTTCTAAAATATTCAAATGTTCTGCAGAAGGTCTCTATCTTCCAAAGTATCTGGAAGACACTAATAGGAAAAGGAAGCCAAAAGAGTTATCGAGATTTATGTGCCTAGATGAAATTCAATTCAAATGGATCAAAGATACAGATCATTGAATTGTGACAAGATTTGTAGCTAAGCATACATATCCCTTGCAAAACCACATCATATAGTGTACTTCAGGTTGGCTATTAAGTTGTAATTAATTTTTAATGTTTTGTTTCTTAGTTTGGATATCATATTCTTAAAGTACATTGCTGTTAATATTTTCTTAAACAAAAAACAACAAATCTCGTAGTGTGATACTGGTATTTCCCAACATAATAGAATACAGTATTTTACGAATTGAGTTGGAGGTCTTGAAGAACTTCCCTACTTAAAGCATGACATGAACTATCATCTCTATAAGTATAGAAATGCGCAAATTAAAGATGGTAATGTAGATGCTCTTTTGAAGGGGAGGCTTGGAGCAGTGGTAAAGTTGTCTCCGTGTGACCAAAAGGTCACGGGTTCGAGCTGTGGAATCAACCACTGACAAAGTCAGGTTAGGCTACCTACAATTCACCCCTTGGGGTGCGACCCTTCCTCGGACCCTGCGTGAACGTGGGATGCTTGTGCACCGGGCTGCCCAATGTAGATGCTCTTTTGGCATATTTACGAGGAAAGAAAGAAGTTAATCACACATATTTCTTAAGATATACTGAGATGAAGAAGGCAGATTAGAGAAATTATTTTAGTGTGATAAAAAGTCGCGCATAGATTATAAAACTTTTGGGCATGCCCTTGCATTTGATAGCACCTATAAATGTAATGCATATACTAAACTACCTATGCGCATAATAGATGTACTTTTGGCATATTTACGAGGAAAGAAAGAAGTTAATCATACATATTTCTTAAGATATACTAAGATGAGGAAGCCAGATTAGAGAAGTTATTTTAGTGTGATAAAAATTCGCGCATAGATTATAAAACTTTTGGGCATGCTCTTGCATTTGATAGCACTTACAAATGTAATGCATATAATAAACGACCTATGGTGCTTGTTGGTATCAACCATAATAGAAAGACACTCATTTTTGGGTGTGCTCTAGTAGTTCATGAGAAGGAATCTTCTTTTATTTGGGTTTTGGAATAGTTGGTTGAAACAGGGGGATGGACAAAAGTCAGAGAGAGTTGTGACAAATATTGACAGTGCAATGGCTAATGCAATTAAGGTTGTATTTTTGAAAGCACAAAATTATATTTCTAGCATCCAATGAAAAATGTGCAGTCAAATGGGGGCAATGAGTTTGCAAGTGGTTTCATTAAGTGGATTATCAAATATCAAACTCCTGAAGATTTTGAAGTTGGTTGGCAACAACTTGTGTCTCATCATGGTGTTCAACCAAAAAAGGTGAGCAATTGAATTGTAAATGATAAGGAAAAGTGGGTGGAAGCATATCTACGAGGACACTTCATTGCAACATCAAAATAATTATCTTAACTAGTTTTTCTTATGAAATATATTTTTAAAGAGTTACCTTAATATATGCTTTTTCCATTGTTATAGGAATGAGGAGCACACAAAGAGTTGAGGGCATGCATAGAACAATTAAAATAGGGATCGATCCGCTGATAAAATTGTATATACTTGCTCGATTGCACGAACAAGTAATTACAGTACAAAGTACAGCAAATGGATGTAGTTATCACACGATAGTTCATACTTTTCCTATTATACATGGAATACTTTACAACGTCAAGTCACATGCTGCAAAGATATATAAGAGAAATTGTTATTACATTCTATGCAAAGAGATGCACTTTGAGTCATTTTATGTCGTGAAAGGTGAAAAACAGAATATTGACGGTCTTGATGAACCTATTTGGCATTGGTTGCAAGCCATTCAAATGAAGAAATTTGGTATACAGGGATAAGGCATGTTGCACATAAAGTGATGTGTTGTTGTTGCATGAAGTTGGAAGCAGTAGGTTTTCCTTGTCTCCACATGTTTGCAGTCATAAAATATACAAATATAAAGGAAATTCCAAGTAGTTACATTCTTCGACGATGGACTGTTAGGGCTAAGGAACAAATTCAACTTGATAAAGACAATGTAGCACATGAAGATTGCTAATTTGATAAAAACAACAGAATAAGGGATCTGAAGGTTGTGATTGCACAAGGGGCTCCGAAGGGCTAGAAGCCTTGAACTTGTAGCCAATGATGTGACATAGGTCATATGAGACGCACTTGTTCTAAAAATACCAATAGTAAGTTTGTTGGGAACAAACCATTGGAAGATTTAACCTTGAATGAAGCTTATAGCACAAACCCTCAATTTTCACTGACTAACTTTGCAGAGGATATTAGCTACAACAACGCAAAATTAGTTCGTGAAAAACTAATGAGTGTCATGCCTCATTCTTCTATTGAAGGCAAAATATCAAAGGCAAATTGTCAATACTCATATACCATTAAATGTTCGTCAAATTTCTTCAAAATAAGATATGGTATCGAATAATGGATTTATTGAATATGTAAGTCACATATAGCATAGAATTGGAAAAGCTTGATAAGTATCCTAAAATTGTTGATTGGCTTCGAAATGAAGATTGCTTTATCTAATGGACTCAAGGAATCCAAATAATACCATCCTTTCTCTATTACATGGACCACAACCAATATCCAATGACTTCTCTCTCCATCTAACAAGGGAATATAGATCTTTATACACAAATTAATTAGTAACGTTATATAATTTGAGGAGGAAAACACAGTTAGAAATTATATGTGTTTTCATTTACATGTCTGCTCAATATGATTAGTGTCATCGGCAATGTATGGCTTAAGAGCATTAGAATAATGAATGCGTTCCTTTGAGGATGTTTTTTCAACACTATAATCCACAAATGACATAATTACCTGCATAGATGATTTTATAAATTCCACAATCATTAAAATAACTATTTACACAACAAATTGGTGAAAAAATTATAAAGCTCACACTTGCAACAGAACGGGTATATATAGCATATTCCTTAATCCTTCCTTCTATGCCATTAAGCGTAAATCATATAAAAATGCATCTATACCCTATTGAATAAATGTGTTAATTGATAAACATTAAAAAAATAAAAATTGTATTACAATTTTTGAAATAATCGATTTCTTTATGCATATTCATAAAATCATAATTTTACACACGTACGTACCCCAGTTTGATAGCCACTTGTTTTGGGAAAAAAACTTAACAAGTGAAAAACCTTGAAAGATGGTCTATTTGAAATATTCTCATAAGTCACTTCCTCCTTGTTTATCCAGATAAACAACTTGTTATACATTGTTGCTTATTCTAGAGTCAAAATGTGCAAATAGTCTTTGTATAAATCAGTTACACCATAAGGGACAACATCATTCAATTAATATAAAATATCTTGGATGTTATCTACATATATAACCTGCAAAGAAAAAAGAAAAAATATATTTACAACAAATTGGAAAGGGAAAACATTCACAGTAATAAAAGAATATACCTGATGTACCACACCATTTTGGTTGACTTTATTATTGCCAATAATGCTTTATGAGATGCTCACATTATTTAAACTAGCTGTAGAATTCAAAACCTATACAAAATGAGAAAACATATCATAATAACATTATTTCACAAATTTTATTATACGATCTGAACTAAAGGAAAGAACATACTGGTTGTTAACCACTTACCATTGTGCGGTCACTCCCAAATGACAAACATATTTGCTTATTTGGAGTTAAACTAGCTGCATTTGAATCTCCCCAACTATTGTTGTGTCGAGATGTACATTGCAATAGATCTTGAAATTTCACCTCAACTTCTTTCTTGACAATGTGGCATTTTTTCGCTGTCAACTTATCAATTGTTGATTTTGCACCAATCTTTTTTGCACCGATGACCTCAAATTTTTATCTTTCCTTTTATGCATAGATTGCCTATGTATCTTTTCTTTAGACTATTTGTGCAATTTTGTGCACGAGGCTATTTTTTTTCATCATTTTAAGAAAGAGGATTGTCTCTAATTGTAATAAACCATTGCTAAAGTATGTTTTACTATAGCATATGTCCTTTAAGACCTCACGAATCTCAAATTCAAAAATTGGTGATTTTTTATTGTGTTCAACATTAAGATCTGGTCTTCTCTTAACATTTTCATTATTGGACTGAGTAATGTCTTGACTAAAAAACATGTAAAATGTTAAATTGCTTGATTGTTTTGACATTTTCTTGGATATATCATTGGTTTGAGTGGTATTTGAAATGGTGAATGGTATATCAAATTTATCTTTCAAATTATCCCCTGTTTTGCCGTGTTGATTAAAGTAATCACTACACATTGAATGTTCTTAATAGTATCAAGTTCAGTGGACACCATGGTTTTAAAAATATCATGTTCATTATATATTTTCTCAAAATTGTTGGTGCAATTACAAGTATGATTTGAATCTTCACTTGAAATCTTGTCATTAATCTATAAGAAAAAAAATAATACAATTAGCAAAAGACTTATGTTACGCTATATCTAGTGAAGGGGAATATCACTAAACCCCCATTCTACGAATCCAAACTATGATGTATTGGAAAGTAATTAACTTATAATTTATAATTCACAATCAACAAATTATATGGATAAAAATATATATCAATAAACTACTATGAACCACATCATAGTTATTATATATATAAAAAAATACTAACTGGTTTTAATCAAAGGAAAATAAATTATCATAACTCAAAATTAATAATCATGCATACGTATTCAGTTAATAAAAATTTCAAAATAATTGTAACTAAGATTAAAATTTTTGAACTTACCTAATCACCCTTTCTTTGATTATGATAATCGAAACTCTTCATTGAAGAATCCATATTAGAAGTTCTAATGGTTACTGTTCACATGAAATTGGTGGAGCATGGGTAGAGTACTTTATAAATTTATATGAGTGGGGCGTTAGAGGGCTTACACAAGGAGTTTAATAACAAAAAAAGTTGTCATTAGAAATTAATAAGAAAAAAATCAAATAAATGAATAAAATATCTTTACAAACTTGTTCCATTAGGTGACAAATTTGGTTTCCAAACCTAAATAGAATCAAATATGAGAAAAGGAGATTGATATTGTTGGAAAAAAAAAAGAAGATATTTCCAAAACCAAAACACTTAGAATTCGAACTCGAGTTCGCTGAACCACACAAAATGCACCAACCTTGGGGTGCAAGGAGTTTCATTGCACTGGGCCAAACTAATGATTATAATATTGGTTTGTTATCGAAATATAACAAAATATACAATGCAACCCCCCCAACCCCTAGAACACACCATAGCCACCATCAACATAACAATCGCTACCATCAACCGACCATGAAAGAGAGATGGACGTTACTAGATATGAGGGATAGGGTGATAGAGACAAGACATAGAGAGATGGGGGGGACGTTGCTTAAACTTTCATGAACGTCGGTGGTTCTTTACGCCGACAATAACGGCATGCAAGGAGATGGATGGTGTGACGTCGCTGGAGATGAGGGAGAAAGATCTAGGTGAGGGGGGCAATGAGATAGGAGAAAGATATGACTGATGGGGCAATTTAGTTAGTAAGGAGATGGATAGGGGAAGGCAACCTGCGAAAACTGCCATCATTGTTGGCAACTATGGTGACTGGCAAGAACCCAAGGGGGGGACAGTATTTTTGTGTTTCAAAGTTGTTTTTTTGAAAAAAAAATTGATTTTTGTTTCTAATTGAATTATTGGCAACCAAACAATGCCATGGGAAAATTATTTTTCTCAATATTCAGATGTAGTTTATATCTTTTATAATATATTTTTAATTATTTTAAAATAAAAATAAAATGAATGGTTAAGATTATTCTAAAACAAATTTATGTTCTAGATTTTTCAGTTGTGTTTGTTGTCATATAATGACAACCACTGTAACTTTTTGCTTTGAACAAATAATGTTTATTAATTTCATATAGGTTCTTAAAATAAATGTTTAATTTTAGAAGAATAATGGAACTTTTATTAGGTAAATAATATAACATTTATTTCATCAAAATAGTGTGCATTTTACAATTAGAATATTATTCACATTTATATTACTGGTAAAAAAGGTATTGTTGTTGATCTTTGATAAACAATTATATTATTTGTATCTAATACATTATAATCCATTAGACACTTTTATAAGTGCTAAATGGTGCTAAGTAGAATTGAAAAATGTTGAAAAGTTATTGTATGCTGATAATAAGTACTTATAAATTGAATATATCATTCCATTAGTCCTATTTAAGAATCATACTTCCCATATACCAATCAATATGATTCAACAAAATTCAGAACATTTTAAAGCCTTGCAGAACCACATAATAACTTTTGTCATCATTCATTGCCATTTAATTAAATCATTTGATTCAATATCATTCAATGTTTAGGACTTTATTTTCAATAAAAATAATCAAACATCTAATATTAAAACATTATTTATATTGGCAAAATGTGCACTAAAATTTTTTAAATATTAACACAATTGAAAATTTTTCTTTTTTAGTGACTATTTTAATTAGCTTATGAAACTTTTAAGATAAAAGAATAATAGTGATTAGGAGCTTCAGTTTCTTATAGGGCATGAAGTGGGCTTAATTCAACATTTGATTACCCTCATACTAGCAATTAGCTTGCTTGATTTATCTTTTTTTTTTAAACAACTTATCTTTTAAAAAAAGTATTTAGGTTAACTTGGCACATGGGAATATGTTTGCAACAATTAAAAAAGATGAATCTCATTAGATGCCAATAAGTCATTCAATTTAAATGAAAAAGAACTCTGTTTTTTGGGCAACGGAAAATTTCAACTTTGGCGCCAGATTTTGAAAGAACTAGATTTGGCACCCAATTTTGCCGGCAAAACAGAAGGACTTCAGGACTCGAAACCTTTTGGCGGGACATTATAGGCACTTATGACAAGTAATCTGCATTATTTTTTAACAAAAGACTGAATTATGCAAAAGACCAAAAACCCATGAATTCAAGCCCAAGCTCGCTGACATTCTCTGCACCCACCGAAGGGCATTATCGCACTTTCAAACTCTCTCTCTCTCTCTCTCTCTCTCCGTGATAAAGCACAATGTTCTCAAGTCTCGCATGCTCCACCCCCACCCCTGCTTCTGAGGAGAGAGAAACGCAGCACACCCATCTCTCTCTTGCTCATCAATGGTGGATTCCGAGAGCCATCCTCGTTTCCTTAATCCTTGGGTCCTTCATTTCCAGAAATTAGGGCTCGAGCTAAAATGCCCAATTTGGTACCTGCCCTCTTTCCCACTTTTTTTTTTGGGGGGGGGGGGGGGGGCGGGTTGTTTCCCCTTAACATTTGACTTCTTCATGTTTTTGTTTTCTGGGTTTTGAGTAATTTTCTGGTATGTTCGTTCTTTTTTTCAATTTCTGCGCCTCATAGGTTTTTTTTTTGTTTTTTGTGTGGGGATTTTGCAGCTTGAACTTGTATGACAAGCCAACGCTGCTACCTTGTAACCACATTTTCTGCAGGTATTTAATTTTATCTCTCATACCTTATTGAGAATCAACGATTTGATATGTAATGAATAATGATTGGGATCTAATTTGATCGCGTTTTGCCAATTTGTTTCAGTTCTTGTGTTCCCAATTCAAATCCGTTTGGGTCAGAGTGTCCTCTCTGCAAACTGCCCTATGTTGAGCAAGGTACTCTTTGCCAACTTTTAAAATTGTTTGGCACTTTAATGTTGAGTAAGCAAGATTTTGCCTTTCGCAGATCCACACCACGTTCTTGGGGTTTTTTTTTTTTTTTGGTTAGGGTTTTTGATCTATGTGTTTGGTTAGGATATAAAGTAATGGCCTGGTCTGCATTTTATATTTGTTTACGCATTGCCCCTTTTTTGGGCTTGTTATTGCACTCATGTAACGTTTGAGTGGATAGTGCTTAAGCCTTATAAAACACTTTTTTTTGGGGGGGGGGGGTTGTTGGGGGTGGGGGTGTTATCCACTTATCCCCTTAACTAGGATTGAGTTATCCAAAACCGGACTATCTTTGACAAGTAATTAGCAGCAGCAAATAGTATAAATGAAAGCATATTTTCTTCAATTTGTTGTGTAGTACCAGCTTTGCATCTAAATATTATTTGTTGAGTAGTACCAGCTTTGCATCTAAATATTCCAAAACATGTTCCCGTTTTCTATTATTAGTTAATTTAGTTTGGTGAAATTTTCAATAATGAATGCAGAACTGAGGCAAGCTCCTTACATGGAAAATGTGGTTAATATCTACAGAAGTTTGGATGTTGCATTCTATATGCAAATGCTTAATTCAGGTCAATTCTCCGTTATCCTCATTTATAACTTTGCATTTTCATGATTTTCCGTCTCCCCAATTATTAATGCATTATATTTTGTGACTGATCATTTCAGATATGGGACAAGTTAGGGAGCAATGCTCATTGTCAGCTAGAACCAACTTCCCCCATCAATTGGCCAAGGGAATGGTTGCTGCCTTCCCACTGGGGAACATGATTGGTAGTCCCTCTAGTTTTTCGCTTATGGGTAATAAGCGAGTTCAGGTGCCAAATAACTTGTCGGCCATGGGCAAGTTGGAAAATGGCAGTGGCTTTGCTGATTCTGTTATGAGAACTGAGAGTGTAGGACAGGATTCTCGGGTATATCAAAGCAACCCCTGTTCTTTGATCCCTTCTCAGTCAAGACCTACCCAGCACCGACGAAATGAAGCCGTGGCTGTATACATAAATCATGTGGAGTTTTCTCCAGATAGCTCTCCTTCCTCTGGAGTTCGTGAAGGTGCTGAAATTGATAGCCGTGATGCAGGAAGCAGTGATGATGTGAGAATCGGACTTGTTCCTATATCTTTAGTAATAAATGTTGTTTTCTGTTATGCTTGAAATGAATAGATGTGATGGATCGATTAAATAAGATTAACAACAACAACAACACCTCCCAGTGTGGGTCCCGCTTTCGCGGGGTCTGGGGAGATCCAGTTGTAGGCAACCTTACCCCTACCGGTATTCCTATCCGTAGAGAGGTTGATTCCAAGAGACCCACGAAAAAGGTTTTGTGAAAAAGTTTCGATTAAATAAGATTAACGGAGAGGGAAAACACATACACGCACATGCGCTCGCATACACAAAATTTAGAATGTTACATATGTATTGTCTTGAACTGCGGTACATACAACCAAGATTTTTTTTCATAGGCAGACTTAATATTGCAGTTGTAGAAAGTGTTCTTATCATTTTCTCCTAGCAAACATCATAGCTTTGCAGTTTGCTAGTATCTCTGAGCTCTCAGAAGGGTGGCACATATGTTTGATGTTTGTGATTGGAATACAATGGACTCCTGTTCTGTTTTGTCTGCATTTTATGGTTTCAAAACTTTGTATTGATTTGTTGTGTAACTGTATCACTGGGAATGTCTTGTCTGATTTCATCTTTGTTCACCTAATGTTTAAGCTTCAGTATAGAAACTGGTTTGTCTAATGCATAGTAGTGTGTCTTATTCCTGGATGCTCATTCAAATTCAACAATGTGAATTATCCTTTCACATTATGATAATTTTTTTGGCATATAAAGATTGCAGAAAAATGTCTTTTGAATAGCAAATGTGCCAAGAGAACTGCTGATGATCTAGGAGTGCTGGGGGGCAATGAAATTAGTGATTCATGCCTCAAGAAGCAAAAGCAACAGAATGAAATGTGCGAAAGTCACTTGCCAGCATCGCTAGTTCCAGCACGTACCGCCTTTGAGATGAACACTAAATCAGGGTGTTCTTCTGAGGACCAATCGGCAATTGAAGCTGATTCTACTAGTTTGGTTAACTTCATATGTGCGTTTTGCCAGACTTGGAAGATTTCAGAGGTGAGCCTTCATCTTCACCTTTTTGCACTTGTTTTTTTCTTCATAATATTATGTAGTGGACGATTCTCAATGTTCCACCTAAAAAGTCACTTTTGGGCGTGTTTCTCCAACTTCAGGTTGTAGATTAAGAAGAATGCTTCTGTAAACTGTTCTTTACTTGTGCTGGGAAGTTGTAGTATAAATTTTGTATATTTGAGGTCCAACATAAACAATATGCAGTTTAGGGGTCATGTTGCATACACCCAAGACTGAATCCCCCCACCTCCCCCCCAAACAAAAAAAAAGATAAAAAAATAACCTTCCCTATGCTGGCCAGTGAGCTTCAACGTCTGATATTGATCTGCATTATGATAATATGGTATACTGTTTAATGGTGCATTCTAGTGACAATGATATTGTATGTGAATTGTGAAATTTGTAAATGTTGCATTTCTATTTTTTTTCTAAAATCTCTCTTTTTTCCTTCAGGCTAGTGGATCAATGCAGCATTTTGCTAATGGGAAACAAGTTTTTGGAAGCGAGACTGGCCATCCTAATGTCATACATGTACACAGGAGATGCATAGAATGGTTTGTCATGCCTCAAGTTATATGGTTAAATTTTGATGTTAATTTTTTCTTTTTTGATCAAGAAATTTTGTTCTGTTGATATATCAAACTGATTTCGGTGCTGTGTTACATAGAATGTTTACCACTACCTTGTCTCTTCTATGCTTCCTTAAGTCCCTCCTATCTAGATCGAGTTCCAAAACTCCATTTTGATGCCTGAGGCCTCAGCTTGTCAATATGACTTTGAATTCAGCTTCTGGCTTATCTTCTAAACTGTCTCATTGTCTGCATTCTTTTCCTTTCTTCCTTATTCTCCCAACACAATTATGGTCACTGTTGCTGGCTTGCCATCGATGAAACTCCATTAAACCTTATGACAAACCCCCCTTTCTAAGACCCTAGATAGTGTCTAGGAGTTTCCTAGATGTGGTTGTCATTGACATTATTTCCTTCTCAACAATCTGGTTTTCGGACTGACTGCTTTCAAAGCTGTCACAATTATTTATATAATTTCTGGACAAAAACATGACAAAGATATAATTAGACAACATATGGAAATGCAGGGCACCTCAGATTTTCTTTGAGAGTGACACTGTCGTGAAGAATGTGGAAAAAGAACTTGTAAGGGCTGCAAAGCTCAAGTGCACTAGTTGTGGGCTTAAGGGAGCTGCGCTTGGCTGCTATGCGAAAGCTTGCCGTAGGACGTACCATGTTCCGTGTGCATCTCAAATTGCGGAGTGCAGATGGGATTCAGTAAGTTGTCTTTGCCAAATGCACACATATGCACCTACATTTGTAACTTTTTTTTGGGGGGGGGGGGGGAGGAGTGGAAGAGTTGTCACTCATCCATTTCAATTTTGCAGGATGATTTCCTGATGCTATGCCCTTCTCATGCTTCACATAAATTCCCAAGTGAAAAGCACAAAAAGCCTGGTGTGAAAAGTTGCAAGGCATCAACTCAAATGTATGATATTTGTCCGTTACCATTATGTTCAAAGTTTTTTTGAACTGCACCTTTGCTTTTATGGTATACCTGCATGCTATATTACCTAGACTTTTTGTTTTATCTGAACATACTTGTGGACCGTGTATGACTCATGATAACACAACATACTAAGATGGATATGTCGTTTTATGCATCAAAGTTCAAATTGGGTCAAGAAAACACAGAAATCCTCGCAATAGTAAAGTTTAGCACTTACAGACAGTACTTGTACAAGACAACCGTCTGAAGTCCAAGTAAGACACATAGCCAGCTGCCCATTATGCTAAGTTCCAATCTACTTTGCATGAGCAGAATCATCTAAGGACTTCTGCCTGTAGAACCTACACCTTTCAGCCACAACGAGGTGATTTGCATCATCTCAATGACAACCGATACTCTGCATTCTTTGTAATTTGGGATTGGGACTGCTGTATATTTTCATATTAAAACAGTGCGATCTACCAATACCCTTAAAAATCTTCCTTTTCCTTCACTGAACAACCCGATGTAGAGATATCACTTTTCGTTGAGCCATAAATTGCCCTTGGAACTTGAGATGTTCTTTCACACCTACTTTGCATATGAGTTCTACTTTTCTGACTCTCAGTTTTCAGCTATGATGAGCAGAAAAGCTCCCCCAAGCTTGATTTTTGGGCTGCATCACCTACAGGAGCTAAAGCCTGGATTCTTTGTGGATCTGCTCTCTCTGCTGATGAAAAGGTTGGTTCTGCACGCATAAATCACTCCCCATAAAGTGCATTATTTTCATTTTCTTCTGTCCCCTCGTGACTTCAACAATTTGCAGTTAGTTCTTAACAGTGACAAGATAACAAAAGGCAACTAATTGTTGGGCTTTGTCAATTTTATTTTTTTTGGGCAATTACCGAGCTTATCCAACATTTTCATTATCTTGTTTAATGCAGGCTATGATGGTCAAGTTTTCAAAACTGTGTGGTGCAACTGTGACAAGGGCCTGGAATCCAGATGTGACCCATGTAATTGCAGCAACAGATGCAAATGGTGCATGCAGTAGGACCTTGAAAGTTCTCATGGCTATTCTTAATGGAAGATGGATACTTTCAACTGAATGTAAGTTCTGCCTTTTCTAATAAATTGTTCAGTTCTTTATTCCTTAATCTCCACTGGTTTGTAGGGGGTTAAAGGACTCAGCAATTACTTTATTTATCCATTGTTCAGTTATGTATTCTCCTTAAGCTCTGTTCATTTATAGGGGGTTAGAGAACTCAGCGGTTAATTTATAACTGATAGCAGCTGTGTGGCATTATAAGGGCTTCTAGAATGTGTATTATTTGGAGACTTCTTATTGGTTTGTTGGTTGCAGGGATCAAAGCATGCATGCAGGCAAAATCTTGTATGGATGAAGAACCTTATGAAATTAGGCTTGATAATCATGGCTGTTGTGCTGGCCCCAAAACTGGCAGGCTGAGGGTTTTAAGTAATGTAAGTTGCCTGAGGTACTGTCATTTGATGCACGTGAGTTTTTCTAAGTATGCATTTGCGACATGAGAATTAGGGTCTGGAAAGGTCCAGTCATACACATTCTTGCCTGTATTGTAAGGTATAGGGAAGAATATTCTTGAATGACCCATGGAGAAAAAAATCTTCCTTTAAACATGTTTGTTTTAGAAACCGTCAGCAAGTTCTTTAAAGAAAAGAAAGATTTGTGACATTTGCAAAAGCCATTGCACAAAATGAATCAACTGTGCGGAATGGGAGAAAGGAGAGACAAAAGTGCACCAATCCTAGATGACTTTGAAGCAAGCTCAGTGCAACTAGGATCGAGCACTTGGATTCTAGATACCTGCTTTCCTAAGATTTAATCCGAGAAATGAATCAGTTTTGCATATTGCCAAACTTAGCAGTGGATACTTCATTATTTGACGATTGTTTCCTAGACAAGTTCCCTTTCTTACTTTACGAACTGCTTTATGCATTGAGAAAACAGATGCAAACAAGGAACTAATGACGTTCTTTTGTTTCAGGCACCAAGGCTTTTCAGTGGCCTGAAATTCCTATTCACAGGTGACTTTGTGCCCACATACAAACATGACATCCAAGACCTCATCATAGCTGCTGGAGGTGCCATAGTTGTGGCAAAAGAAGACATGCTTCAATTAAGTAATCCATCAACTGGGTTAGTTGTTTACAATGGCGATGCTCTGACAGACACAGAAGAGGCTAGTCATGTGTTGCAAAGACAAGCAGAAGCTCAGAGCATAGCTCTTGAAACTGGGTCTCGAGTAATAGCTCATACTTGGATTTTGGATTCAATTGCTTCATGTGCATTGCACCCCTTTTCCCTTTGATTCTTGGAGATCCATTTGATAACAGCCTTCTAATGTTGTATATAGAAGTAATTTAATTAAGGCCGAAAATTGCTTTTGTTTTTGTGTATGAGACTTTCACCATTTTGTATTGGTTGTAGAAACTTCAACCAGTATGACAGTAATTGTAGGATTTTATTGTGGTTGTTAAGAGCATTCCCAATCTACATTTCAAAGTTTGGAATTCATCATGTCACATTAGTAAAAAATTTATTTTTGAAACTTATATTCCTTTACTTTTTCAACTCATGGAACTTCAACTTGAATCATCACATAAAATATTTATTTTATGACACTTTTTCTTGAGTCCAAAAAATAAAGAAAAAATTGATTTTGAAGTAAAAGAAATAATAAAATAAAGGAAGAGTTGGAGTGTATATGTGTGTTGTTTCATGAAACAAGCAGGTTGCCTTAAAAAAAAAAAAAAAGTGTGAAACTTGTGTGACTCCACTGGAACTCATTTCAGTGGCTGTAAATGGCCTTATTGCTCAAGTTGTCACTCGAATTCCTGAATTTGGATGGTAAGAATTTGGTTCGGATCTATTTCAAGAAATTGAATAATAATCACAAAAAACAATTTCTTTCATTTGAGCAAGGAATAAGGACAGATTTGTTGATTTAGGGTCGGTTCTTTTCGTGGGTCAATTCATTTTTACCCACTTCAACCTACTTCAACCTATTTTAACCTACTTCAACCCACTTGAAAAAAAAATACCAACTTCAACCTATCTCAACCTACTTCAACCCACTTCAACCAACTTCAACTCACCCCCTTCATAATTTTAATAATTTGTAAAGTATCATGTGAGATTTAGGGCCTGTTGTTTTCGTGGGTAAATTGGGTGGGTAAAAGGGTCAAGTAGGTTGAAGTAGCTTGAGGTGGGTTAAGGTAGGTTGAAGTTGGTATTTTTTTTTGGAAATGAGTTGAAATAGGTTGAGCCCGTCATGATTATGCCTACAATTAATTTATCCAATAAGTTAATTAGATTGAAAATTTTATGTTGATATTTGATTAAGTGAATTTAGGTTCAAGTCAAAATCAGATGGTCATAGTTCACATATCTAATCTGGCTGTAGGTGGGATGATTATTGATGGGATAGTTTTCCTGAAGGCTGAACTACTCAACTATCCCAAGATCCCATGAAATTGCGAAATGAGAACGTATGTATTTTCGACCTCCTTAAAGTTTGAGATTCTTAATAGAAATGTGGATGTCCATTAAATTTCAAATAGATCTATAAATTAGATGAAGACTAAAGTGAGCAGTAGCCTAGCCTTCATCCCAGTTCCCAAGTTGCTATATTATACCATACTAGTTTTTTTTTATTTTTTTTATTTAACTAGCATGGGACATGCTGCTGTCTAACATACTAAAAGTACTTATTTTTTTGTCGTGAAAACTGAAGTATAATTTAAAAAGTTTTGGAAAATGTATTTATTTATTTTTACTTTAATAATAATATTATACAATGTTGGTTTATATATATTGTATAAGTCATACTGATCTACATTGAGTGACGCAAAAGATTTGGTTTTGATGGTTGCCCTAGAAAGACAAACAATAATTGAAGACATGTACATGAAACATATAAATATATCAATAAATATTTTAACTATGATTCATATTTAATATTTAGACTGATCGATTGTATTTAAAAAAAAAATTCTTTTCAAAAAATAACTAAGAAGTTATAAAGCAAAATATATATTTTTTCTTTCCAACTCCTATTTATACCTATTTTGCTTAACCAACAGACAACTTTTTTTTTTGTATTTGAAGTCATTATACCTATCCTATTGATTGAATAGGTAATGATCCAATGGTTCTTACTCAAGGAATCTTTGAGATTAGCTTTGGGTTTTATTGAATTATCATGGTTCTAGTATAAATCTAGGGTTTCGAATAAGCTTTCGAAGTATTGTCTCCCGAAACTCTAGTGAGAGAAGGAGAAATCTTTAGAGAGAGAAGTAGCACATCCTGAGAGAGCAGCTATTAGTATGAAGAAACCTCCTGACCCTCAGCTATCTACATTCAATAAGCACCCAACTCTCTCCAGCCATCCCTGCAGCAAGCCTGTCCCTTCGCCGCCCTCCCAGACTGACGACATCTCCATTAACGCTAGATCTATACACAGCCGACCTTCCTATAGCCCCAACCCCCCCCCACCTGAACCTCTCTGCCACCCCATCGAGATGGGGCTGTGAAGTGACCCCTTCCAGACTGCCATATCTGGTGGAGTCGGCACTAGGAGCTACCACAGCAGAGTGGATCGAAACGTCGAGACAACAGTACTTGGCCAGACTAACCCTCTTTCTTCTCCCTTGGCCCCCCTTTATTAACAGGGTTCTGCCACATCCATGGCTCCCCCATTATGCCCCATGTCCGTCCTTTCAACCGCAATTGAACATTTATTTGCCTGATTTGGTCGACCCCGTCGGCGCAGCCCAGAGTAGTAATGAGTGTCTACCTTCTAGCCGCCGAGTTATACCTGCAGAAGCACTTGAGTGTGGAACCTCCTGGCTATGGTGGTGCGAAAGTAACTCGGGGGGTTGGTCGTCTTGTGGGCTCCCGGTCTCTGGTTTTCGAAGCTCCTTGGGTGTCAGAATCATTAAGGATCCGAAATTACCAGGTGATTTCCTTCCTTTTTTTAGTTCCTCTTCCCTGCGTCAAGAGCATGATTCACTTTGTCTTCGATGGCTGCCTTTTAGACTCTGGCTGATTGTTCTCTTTTTTTTAAGCTATGCATTTATGAAGGGGGTTGGAAGTACTGTAGTTAGATATGGGATTGGTAGTATATATATCCATAGTAGGACCATTCAGTGTTTCCAAGCCCTTCTCTGCTCTCTGTTTATTAGTCTAGGTGTGCCTATGAGCAACCCGCCCTTGAACCCTCCTTGCTCACTGTCACCAACCCTCAATGGTAGTCCTTACCACCATGACCACATTCCCATTAATCCTGATCCTGCCCAACCTGGACAGCCTTCTGTGTTGGATGGAATTCGATATAACCATCATAGCCAACCCGATCCACTTCAACCCACTTGCTATGCCAATGCCCTTAAACTCGGTATGGGGGGTACTGGTGGTTCTGAAATCCCCCCACTTAAGCCAGAACTTTGTTCTCAGCTTCCTGGAAGTAACCCTGCAAGGAACATTCCCCTAAACCTTCCACTCCCTGACCAACAAAAGAGCCATTCTGATCCCCATGGGTATACTGACGCCCCACCAAGCCACTTGGAGGAACTTTAGGCTTGTTGTCTATTTGGGAAGATTTGGGGGGAGCCTATCCCGATCCCGGCCATTATTCATAAAACCAAGAAGGACAGGATTTTTGTGAGAGGACAAGTCGATTACATAGATGCAGGTAATGAATGGCTCATGATACGTTTTGCTAATGCAGAGGATAGAATGTTGGTTTTTGATCAACGTCCGTGGCATGTTAATGGGCTGAACTTTGTTGTAAAAAAGTGGACTCCTTTCTTTGACCCATATACTGCTATCATAGACAGAATTGATCAGTGGGTGCGGGTGCCACGGCTGCCATGGGAATTCTGGGATCATACTTCTCTTACGAATCTTCTCGAATCTGTAGGAACCATGGTTAGAGCCGACCAAAATACCCTTCTTCGTTTAAAGGGGAAATTTGTTCGTGTTTGCCTGAATATAGATATTACTCATCCCCTCCCGGGCAGCCTCACCATTGCCAGGGAAGGGAGGTCCATGAGAGTTCCTCTTATATATGAAGGTCTGCATGAGGTCTGTCCTTTATGTGGTGGGGATTCCCACCAGCTTGATTGCTGCCCCAAACTCCCCGAACAGAAGAAAGCACATGTAGTGGTCCACAGGTTTGAGGATGGTGTTGTTAATGGTAACTCTGCGGGGAAGTCTTCCTCAGCTATCCCTCTGATCCATTCCGCTGATAACTGGGTCACAGTTTCCCCCAAAAAGAGAGTCTGGCCCACTCTGGGGCCTAGGCATAAGAAAGAAACCAGCCTCAAGCCACAGGTTCCCATAGGCCCCACAAAAGAACCTTACAGCCCCCCCTCACACTCTACCCCTGCCTCTATCACTATCATAGGGGCTTTACCGGTCAAGCATTCTCCCATCATGAACCAGGAGAAAAGAGCTCCGATTATTGAGCCTATGCTGAATTCGGGTGAAAGGGATGAGGAAGGTATGGATGAGGATGCAAATATAGAGATGTTCCTCAACCTCGAAAACATCGAGGATGTGGAAATGTCCACTGACTCATCTAAGAGGAAGAGAGCTGAAGAAGGCGAGGAGTGTTCCTCCCATGCTTAGTCTTGTTTCTGCTTATGGTGGGCTGCTTTTTTGCTTTGATGGGTTTTGTTAACTGGGAGCTTTTGGTTGTGGACAGTGTTAGAAGATGCCTTGCCTGCTTATTTTGGTTGTATTGTGTGTGCTTTGCGTGCTCTTGTAAGCCTGTGTTGTTGTCACTTGTACCTCAGGTTATCATGTCCAGTTTGTGGACAGGTATGTACTTTTGGTTTGTCTGCAGGGTGGGCAGTGGGAGGGGAGCCCCTATTTTCTGTATGTGTCCTGTATGTTTCACTTGTATCACCTGGGAATACTACTTTCTTTATGGTTTGGAATGGTTCTTCTACCCCCGCCCCTATGCGTGTTCCTTGTGTTGCCCCCATCTGGGTGGATGCCGGATTGACCAATGTACATCTCCGTTAGTGTTGCCCCTGAGAAGGGCGTGCAGCCTAACTGATTGCATATTTGGTCTTGTCCCCTGCCCAGTTAAGAAGTCTATGAAGACATACCCAATGACTGAGACTTCAATATTGTATGTGCCAGATTGGTATAGCCCTCGAGTACAGTTCGGTCGAGGAGGCCATTGGGGTTTTATTTGCTCATACCTTCATCCTGCTAAGACAAAGCTTAGGTTGTTTAATACACTCTACTGTTGTGGGCAGGGACTTTGCAAGCACCACACAGCCGCAAAAGCAAGAATTTCGGGCTCCTTCTGGCCTCAGAAGAAAGGCCACAGAACTGAGCTTCAGAGAGATGAGCCACACCCTGCTAAGTTGATGGAACTGAATGAACATGGACCTAGAAGATTTTTCAGCTTTGATTTTAGTGATATTTTTGTTCAAGCAAGCGAAGGGCATCACCCTTCCAAGGCTTATGTTTTGCCTGCCTTCGGGCTGAGACCAATCAGAATGTTTATGGGTTTACGCAATGCGTGCATCCTGGAAACTCCTAACCATTGTAAAGTAATGCGATAAGATATGAAATATGTCCTTGATAGGCCTGAGACTAATGAATTGTACAGACAAATTATACTGGGTGAGGAGCCCTTGCCTAACCATGCTACATGTTTTACAGACTACCTGTTTACTAGTATACCTGTAATTGGTTATCAGTTCCCTGGTCAAGCAAGCTGTTGGCCAGCGTTCTTTGAGTCCATTGTTTTTGAGGGCTATATGGGCTGCTCAATAACTCTACGAAATACGTCGACTACCATTTGGACTCCTGGTATATTGAAAAGTCATCATCCGAAAAGATGTGAGACTTCGAAACGAGTTCAGCCTAGGACACATTTTATGGAGAAGTGTCCCAGTTTCACTTCCATAGGGTTGGAATGAGAAACAAGCTTATCCAAGAATAGTTGCTTTAATGATTTTAATTAGCTGGAACACCCAAGGGGCAAAAAAGCCGCAAGTTAGTAAAGAAGTGCAGATTTTATCTAAACTGCATAAGGCAGACATTGTCTTTCTACTGGAAACAATGGTAAGCGAAAAGCATATTAGGAAAATACTTTCGCAAATGGGGTTTTCTCATTACGATTATGTTTTACCGAACAATCATTCGGGGGGGATTGCAGTTCTATGGAACAGTAGCAACATTCATGCATCAATCCTCTCCAAAGAATCACGAGCAATCCATTTACTGGTCCATGACCCCAAAAAAGGACAGAATATAATTGTATCAGGCATATATGCCCCGGCCCAAGAGAGAGACAAAGAGCAGTTCTGGGAACATCTGACACATCTTAGTACAGTATTTGACCTCCCCTGGTGTTTACTAGGGGATTTCAACGAATTAGGCAGCCCCCACGAAAAAAGAGGGGGCCAGGTACTACCCAGGAACAAATTCCAAAGACTTAATCAATTCTTGGCAAAGATTGATGCCACTTCCCCCCCAGTCAAAGGGAGTATTTTCACCTGGAAAAAGAAAATTCACACCCATCTTATTTATGAACGTTTGGATCGAACCATAGCCCGAAGAGATTGGACTACCATGTATCCCAACGCCATTGAGGAACACGGTAGTTTCACCTGCTCAGACCATCGACCTATCATTGTCACCACGGATATGGTAGTTCCTAAACTCAAAGCTTTTCCTTTCCGGTTTCAGAATTTTTGGTGCAAATACCAACAGGTAGATGCCATCATTACAAAAGCATGGCGCTCGAATTTTCGAGGTACGAATATGTTTAACCTGGCAAAAAAACTCAAAAGCACCAAGATTGAAGTTAAAAACTGGGCAAAAACCCATCTCGGTAACTTTCATGATAAACTAAAAAAGAACACGCAAAAAATTGATTATGTAGAGGAACAACTGATCAAAAATCCAGATAGTCTTCGACTTAATTCGTGGCTAATCCGGCTTCTTAAGCAAAGGGAAAAAATGCTGCTTTTCAACCAAAAATACTAGGGCAAATTGCACAGAAAAGAATGGTTGACCAAAGGAGACAGAAATACTTCGTTCTTTCAAAGGAGAGCCAATTTTTCCAGGAAGAAAAAAATTACGATCAAGTTACGGGATGAATGTGGTGTTTGGTTAAACGAGCAAGAAGCAATAGCGGATAAATTTATTGAAGACTTCTCCAAAAGATTTAAATCAAGCCATACTCCCCAACGGAACATACCAGACCTAGGTTTAGCTCCCTTATTATCAGACCAAGAGAATAAGGAACTAATTAGACTTCCTAATTTGGAGGAAGTTAGAATCGCAGTTTTTAGTATTGAGCCTAATAAAATACCAGGGCCTGATGGATTTGGTGCAGGCTTCTTTCAGAACTGTTGGCACATTGTTAAAAGTGATATGTTTAATAGTGTTAGTGAATTCTTTAGAAATGGGAAGCTATTGAAGGAATTGAATCATACCTTTATAGCACTTATTCCAAAAATTAATAATCCAATTCTTATGCACCAGTTCAGGCCCATTAGCCTTTGTTCTACATTCTATAAGATCATTGCCAAGATTCTTGTTAGTCAGTTACGCCCACTTCTAGATAAACTAATCTCACCGTTACAAAGTGCCTTCATCCCAGGAAGATCTATTCATGACAATATTCTCATTTCGCATGAAATTTTGCATAAATTTAATCATTTAAAGACTAAAGATGCTTGGGTTGCCATTAAATTGGACATGGAAAAAGCCTATGATAGACTGGAATGGGACTTCATCGTAAAATGTTTTAAAGAACTAGGTTTCCATCCCACATGGATCAAGTGGATCAAAGAATGTATATCGTCAGTTTTGTATTCACTGATTATTAACGAAGAGCCAACAGGCTTAATTGTACCAACTAGAGGCATTCGTCAAGGTGATCCTCTCTCTCCATACATCTTCATAATATGTATGGAGGTCCTCACCTTATGGCTCACGAAAGCCGCAGCTAGGTATAAATCCGGTATCGGCACGAAGCTTTGCCCTAGATCTTGTGTATTTCCAGGGTTGTTTTTTGCAGATGATTGCCTCTTGTTCTGTCGTACTTCCACTGAAAGCTGTAGGACAATGAAAAAAATCTTGGATGACTTTTGCTTAACCTCAGGACAATTAATTAACTATCATAAGTCAGTCCTTACCTTCTCTCGAAATGCCTCCCATCAGCAAAAACAATTAGTTACGAGTATTATCAATATACCGCATAGAGCATCTCTAGGCAAATACCTGGGGTGCCCTATCTTCCAGGGTCGGCCTGGTAAAGCAACATTTAAAGAAATCATTGACAAAGCTACCTCCAAGCTGCAAGGCTGGCAAGATCACTGTCTATCAAAAGCTGGCAGAGCAATACTTAT
The DNA here is from genome assembly GCA_017589665.1 of Selenicereus undatus. Classification (NCBI taxonomy): domain Eukaryota; kingdom Viridiplantae; phylum Streptophyta; class Magnoliopsida; order Caryophyllales; family Cactaceae; genus Selenicereus; species Selenicereus undatus. The sequence continues at coordinate 82,463,644 of JACYFF010031954.1, read as the reverse complement.
CCAGTCGCATCTGGAAGCTCTACCAGCACATACCATGCAATGCTTCCAGCTGCCACAGTCAACCTGTCAGCATATGGATAGAATAAGTCGGGATTTTTTTTGGCAACGGACGGGTACAGATAAAGGAATTCCCCTGATTGCCTGGCAAAAGCTATGCTCACCGAAATCTAGGGGGGGCCTAGGATTACGAAAAGTAGAAGCAGTTAACAAAGCGTTCCAATGTAAATTAGCCTGGAAAATCCTTTCTAACTCTTCTAGCATCTGGGTTAGATCCATGAATGATAAATACCTACATTCAACTGGGTTTCTCCAGTATGCCAGAAAATCCACAGACTCGCCAGTCTGGAAGAGCATCCTTAGTTGTAGAGATCTAATCAAACAAGGTCTTATTTGGAAAGTAGGGAATGGCGAAAGCATCTCCTTCTAGTTAGATAACTGGGTAGAAAATAAGAACCTCGTCGATATCCTTCAGGTTGATATTAATAAGGTCAACCAGCCACTTGCTAAGGTTTCTGAATTCATTCTGCAAGGTCAATCTTGGAATTTTGAGAAACTTTGAGATTGTTTGGGAAACCATCCCATTGTCGCAAAAATTAAAGGGATTGCCATTCCGGTGCATAGTATACCGGATGCACTTTGCTGGGGTCTAGATAGCTTGGGCAACTTTAGTACCAAATCGGCTACTTGCTGGCACACGAAAAAGTAATCTTGATGGTTCGGCATGGCCACTGAGGTGGATTTGGCAGATAGATACTATGCCCAAAATCAAAATCTTTCTTTGGCAATTATGTCACAAGGCAATCCCGGTTCGTGGGATTTTGCTTCGACGAGGTATGATCCTTGATCCAGTCTGCCTAATTTGCTACAACGATATCGAATCAATTGAACATTTTCTATGTGATTGCCAGATAACAAATAAGGTTTGGGAACTAGCGAATTCTCACCACTGGTTCCCAATACAGTATGCACCTGTTGGTTGCCAAGATGTTATTGATGGATTGCACAGAATAAGAAGTTCTCACAATGCTATATTGTTACAAAAGTTCTCTTTCCTTGCTTGGAGTATCTGGAAAGAAAGGAATGCAGTGGTGTTTGAAAACAAATTTTTTATCTCTGGCAGATGCCTCATCAGGGCCAAGAAGGCTTATGCTGAATGGAGAATCCGCACTTGTATGGCGGAAGACCGTTTTCACAGGGGAGCTTCTTCTTCTTCCCCTGCCTCTTCCTTCAAGTTGGTTCGTTGGAATACTCCACCCCCAGGGTTCATCAAACTCAACTTTGACGGTTCGGTTGTCAACTCAGCAGCAGCAGGGGGGTTTGTATTGCGTGACTGGATGGGTAAAGTTGTCAAAATCGGAGCGGCAAACTATGGGCAGACTTCAATTACTGTTGCTGAAGCAAGAGCCCTGCGTGATGGAATCAAAGCAGCACATCAGGCTGGCTTCCACAAACTCTGTATTGAAGGAGACAACCGCACAGTGATTCAGGCGGTGCAAGGACTGAGAGGTGTTCCTTGGGCTATTTCTACACTCATTGAGGATGTATGCACTTGGATTCGGCAAATGCCCCAGGTTCATATCCACCATATTTACCGAGAAGCGAATATGGCGGCTGATTGGCTCTCCAAATTTGGCCACACTATCACGGACTGCTTCTCTTCCGATACTTGCAGTTTCTCTGAGCTTAGTTCTATTCTGACTGTGGATGTAGTTGGGCGTACTCTTGTGAGAAGAGGCGCCTAACGTTGGAAGTTTCTTTTTACCATTGTGAAAAAAAAAAAAGCTTTCGAAGTCATTCCCCTATCAACACATAAGCTAACACAAGAAAACACACTTATTAGGAAAAGAAGGTAACACTTCTTGAATTTGACCATCGAAGCTCTCCTTACTCGGGATGATCCTCCCCTTGTATGTCCTCTCATGATTTGTCCATGTTAGTAGCTCAACTTTTGTTTTTCATTTGAATGGAACTATTAGGATCTTGATTTCTACCCACCTTTTGACTTCGTCCATGCAGCCAACTATTGATTCTTCTGCTTCGTCCGTGATTTTTCCTCTACCAAGAATAAGGTTTAGCAATACCTGATTGGGAGTCAGCTTCCTTTTGGATGCTAGCACTGCAATATCCTTCTTTGAGCAGTTCCTTTCTAGTTCCCCTCTGTACTCTTCACCTTCTTCTCTCCATTTGTACAAGCTGCGAGGTTGAGCGGAAAAAAGAAGTTACTAAGAGGCTCTTCTTCGTTTGATAGCAACTTGTCCATTTACTGTGGTGATTCAACTGTAATTGACGAAACTACTTCCTCTTCTATATTAGATCCCCAATTTTGATAATTCCCTACAGGGAGGCGTACCCCTTTTCTTAAGGCTAGCATTACTGGTTTGTGATGAACTTCTATTTTACACTATTTTTAGCCCCTATTTGACCCAGCTTCTTCCCCGTTTTCACGCTTTATCGTGTTAAGGAAGGGTCAAATCGGCCTCCTTTTGCATACTTTTTACTTATGCAGCATCTTTCGATATTTTCAGGAACTCGATTGAATAAGAGGAAAGATGAATAATATCTGGCAGAAGGAGGTGCTAAAGAAGGGACAAAAGCCGCGAAAACGCGTCGCACGGAAGTCCCGGACAATCGAGCACGCGAGGCACAACCGGAGGACGAAGAACCGGCCAAGCCAAGCCGGTGCCACGTGGTGCTGGCACGGCTCGGCTAGGTTGTTTTCTTGGCGTTCCGTCAGTGTTTTGGCACGGTCACCCCGTGCCTCTGGGCACGACCGTGCCACCCCCGTTCCGCGTCGCGACTTAAAAGTTCTCTCGGGGCTGTTTCAGTTTCATTCAGTTTTTAGTTTTCAGTTTTCTCTTCACAAACGCTCTTAGGCGATTTTTAGGTTTAACATTGGGTTTTCTAATTTCATTGCTTTGTATTGAATTCATCAACATTGAAGTTCGATCTACCTTTTGTAACGCCCCAAATTAAACATGTTTCACTGTTTATATTCTCCTTAATTAAGATCTAGACAACCCAATCATAGGGGCATTACCGTCGTCCAAAAGGACAAGGCTTAAAACATGAGTGCTAAATATAACACAGTTAAGCATAACCTCCACTGTACACATTCACATATAATTATCCATTCACAATCAAGTGTTAACCAATGTAAAGTTTATAAACCGTAGTGAAATAATTCACCATGTAATCTACGTCTTCATCCACAGAAGAATTCAAAATACAACGTTAGAGTATGCATATACGGCATTACTTCTGATCCATCTGGATTTCCTTGCTTCACTTATTCTCTTCGGCTGATTTGCTGGCATGAGGGCAATACTCTAAGCATTTGCCTAAAACAAAACATGAAAAACATTTCGAACTGTGAGCCGAAGCTCAGTACATGCATTCCTGAATTGTTAAATGATCATTGAACATTGATTGGGCCCGCTTTGCAATTCATTTTAAGTTAAAACAGTGAATGAAATAAATGTAAAGCTGTATTGCTAGTTATTATCTGATAGTGAACCCCTTGATACTGTTACAATCTATGGATAGGTGTACACCTGCCAAGCCGATCGGGGACCTGGCCTGAAGCCGCGCGGGTAACTGAAGGGCGAATGCCCTATAGATAATAACTGACGGGGTCACTAATTAACTGATAAATCACTGTGTAAACTGATTCATTGATGTACTTACCAAAACATGATAACGTTGATAAATACACTCTGATTTCTAAAGATACAGGCAATGGACGTACCTGAAGTCTTTAAAATGATATTTCACTTGATAATACTTATGCACAATGAAAATGATAGACTAGGCCTCAACTCTGTTTCATAAATGTCACTGTAAGTATGTGTAGTTAGTAAATGATCCTTACTCGCATAACCGAGTAGGTAAAAGTATGTGTAACAGAAATTGAGTAATGAAATGGGATACATAACTTGTGCATTTCAATATAATAAACTGATTTTAATTGAATATAAGACAAGTTAAACCAAAATGAACTTATTTAAATCAGTTATGGTTATTGAACTTGAAATACAATAAACTGAAGCAAAAAAAGGCCAAATGAAAATGATTGAGGTGATAATGAAAAGATTTTAATTGATATAACTGACACATGGTTTGCTGATATTTCTGAAATGGATAAAGGAAAGAGTGAAGCTTCTGAAAAGGATAATAAAATAGTTAATGCCTCTGAAATGGGTGACAAATGGTTTACGCCGTAAAGGGTGCTGCAAGGTTCATAAAAGCTCATATAACACCCTAACTTGGTCCAAAAGACACTGATTTTGAGTTAATAATCTGCTCACTTCCCAAATTTCATTTTCATACTCATGTAACTCAGTTTTCAACCCAAGTAAGCTTTTGTACACTAACAAACTTGTTGAACTCACTACACTTTGTAATTTCCTTGCAATACCCATAATTATATAGAAACTTCTGAAAATATTTTCAAATGTCTCAATTTCTGCATTCACTCATGTTACCGATAGATGGTCTGCATTAGAAAATCCATATCTTTCACTCCCAACCTCCAAATGAGATATAAAACCCCAATATGAAATCTTCACAGTGTCCTCTAAAACTCTTATTTAGGACACAAAGCATGATTCACATAATAAGGTCCCTAAAAGTAGGGTAGAACACAGACGTGCACAATTTCTGATCAATCTGCGCAGTCGCAGTAAAATGACCATAACTTTTTCCACAGAACTCGGATTAAGGCGATTCAAGAGGCATTTTAAAGATAACTCATTGATATATCCACACACCAAAAATCACAATTTTTAAGTGACCCAATCAATACCAGTTTTTCCGTGAAGTTACTGTTCCAGTTCAGTTCCCAGTTTCGATACATTCTGCACAGTCTTGAGTAAATTGGTCATAACTTTGTCCACACAACTCGAAATTGAGTAATTCCAAATCCTATTGAAAGCTAACACATCAAAATATCACTACGCCAAAAATCATGAATTTTGGATGTGCCAAACAGTACCAGTTAATTCCCAAAGTAGCCCCTGTTTTAGGTCTGTTTCCCAGCTTTAACTCACATGATTTCAATCTTTTCTTCACACAACCACCCACTAAAATCACTCTTTAACTTATATAAATCAGCATAAACATCTTGATATTCATTACCAATGCTAAAGATCACAAAATCTCATTTAAAACGATCAAAATTCAGCACTTGAACATGAAGCTTGCATGGTTAACATAAAACCCTAACCCTAGCTTCAACTCCAACATGATCCATCACCAAGATGATTCTTAATTCAATAAAAACAACATGATCCATCATCAAAATAACCAAACAAGAAGCAAGAACCAAAAGTTCAAAGAACAAGATTGAAGTCACTTACTTTGAGCTTGAAATAAGTGGAGATGGAGATGATATTGGGTGATTTTGAGGATGGGAAATGGTAGCCAATGGAGGGAGGTTGTTTGGGGATTGAAATCCTTGCCGGAGAGTGGCCGGAAAGTGGCCGGAAAACACCATAATAGGGCTGGGAGGGGGCTGCCATGGAGGTTGAGAGGAAGAGAGTGCCATGGAGGTTGAGAGGAAGAGAGAGAAAGGAGAGCTTTGATATTTTGCCACTTGGTGTAAATACTTGGTGCAAAATGACCTTAAATACTTGGCTAAAAATTGCCCTCCCAAAAAAAATATCTTTACTCATTATCATTAGGAGTTAATCATGGTAATTAGCTAAACAAATGAATTAGAAACTTGTTGGGCCGGAATTGGGCCTAAATGAGCTCGGGTTTGGAAAAGAACTAAAACCAAGCGCGTTTGATTTTTTTTTTTTTTGTGTTGGAAGCTCGGGATTAAAATGTAATATCATGAAAAATAATTTAATATTTTAAATCATAAATATCGAGGCCTACTATCAATTTTTCTCGAAATTGTCCGGTAAATGAAACTCGAATTGCAAAGTGGGACCCGAAATGAATTTTTCCCAACTGGGATGATTCAATGAGATAAATAAATGTGAAAAATGAGTTACATGGCTTTATTAAATAAATAAATATGAGTTAAGGTTGGGCTATTACACCTTTTCAGCAGAATCAATTCAAGTTCGTTTCCCTGATTCTTTCTCTTCTCTTTATTGTTGTTTTAGGCTTTCGTGAATTGAAATGTTGTTTGCTAGAATTGAGATTTTGATTGTTGGTTGTGAAGTGATGTGCGGCTAAATCCCTCAACTTAGGTTGGGATTGACGTCGAATATGCATAACTGAATCATGTACTGGCCCAATCCATGTTCCCCATTTGTTTTGCAATTACGAATCCTGCTATACACGCCACATGCTCGATGAAATGCTCGAAAGAACATTCATCGTTTTTATTGGGGTTTAGGGGAGCGTTGAGAGATGAAACCTTTACCTAGTGCGTCTTAGTGGACAATTAGGATTTTAACATGAAAATAGTTAAGTTCTAGTTGGGATTAGAGATTGTGAATCTTGTAATCCTTCAACCCTTAGTCCCATGAAAATAGGCGACTATGGTTCTAGGATTAGTCTTCGACCCTTGAGAGAGGGAGGAGATGGGCTTAATTGACGATCTATCCATTTGTGATGCATGCATTGGGAATGTGTGATTGGGTTAGTAACTGATTCACTAGCATATTCGTGCTGTTAATTCCAGCCTAAGTGTTTTCTATTCTGCAGTTCGTTGCACTTTTTAGTTGCTGTCGTTCCTTCTAATTCAGTTTCCAAACCCCAATTGTGACTGCCTAGCTTGAGTTGTCTAGTTAATTCTAGTAGTTGAAGCCTAGTTCCCTGTGGATTCGACCCGTACTTGCCGGTTGCTAGGTACAGCTACGCCGTGCACTTGCGGTTAATTAAAACGATCCAATGCTTCATCCTTTGTCACAACCCCAATACCCTGGGCAGTCATGAAACCAAGTCTGGATGCACACGTAAAACTCAACTTATTGCCACCAATGAGGCTTTGACATGTCCTCTGAGAAATTTGGATAATGGCAATTAGGGCCATGTGCATTAGTGATTCCATTACCGTGAGTTGAAATAGGACATACTTCAATAGTAGTGGGACTTGTTCCACCATCGTATCGGGGATCTCTTTCGAAGGGGCCCTTAGTAAGAAATGAAATTGAACTATCATTGTGAACATCCATAACAATTTCTTGACTTGGATGTTAGCTTGGAGTTATAAAATCATTATCATTTGGAGGTGGAGAAGTAAAAAAAAATAAAAATCCTTAGTAGGACGTGTAATTAAAACATCATTGTTTTTAGGTTGGCCCTGGTCCAACTCTTCCCCTTCCAAACTATTGGGATGACAAGCATGTAGATCTTCCTTGATCCCTCCACTATTATGAAGGAACATATGCCACTTCCAACTTCACTTGGGCTTGCCTTTCTTGAGCAATCAAGAGTATGCTCCTCGATTTCCTCACCTCCATGTATTTCCTTTGATTTTTCATGGACCTTTTTATTCCTAAGTTGAAGGTCAAGTGGATCAAAAGTTTGCTTTCCTTTGTTTAGGTCTTTGCAATGTATCGGCCTCTCTTCCTTCACCCGATACTCCTGCTCTAGTTTTTCCAGTTCCTTCAGCATAAATTTGTTCTTTGGTTCAAATTTGAGAGCAATTTGAAGGTCCATTCTAGTACCCTCAATCAACCCTAGGTTAAGAAATGCTAACGATCTCCTATATCTCACTTTGACATTGTAGGCATCAAATTTCATAACCAATTCGCAATGGAATTTGGCTCCTTCAAATTCTTTAACTCACAGGTAACAAGCCACGAGATCAGAGTAAAAATAATCCCTAAATCAAACACGAGCTTGGTATCTTGTTCACATATTGCCGCACTAACACATAGAAATTGGAGACCTTGTTCATCAATTACAATAGCCCTACTAAATTCGTCACTTTTGAAAAAGGGGTTCATTGAATCTTTCGAAGATCATGCCTCTCAAATAGTGTGCCTAGGATGCTCCTTTTTTTGCAAATGTTTGAATACATTTTCATGTTAATTCTCTACCACCTCAGTGTTCATCAAAATCTACTGTGCTTCTATAAATCCAGGGTCCATGATTGTGGAAAGAAACAATTACTTGACAAAGATAACAAAAACTAGGAATCACACTATGACAACTAACTCCATACCACAAAGACCTTGCCCAACTAAGAGCTATTAAGCAACCAGAGAGAAGCTACCAATAAATACTCAAATAAAGCACCAAACCTAATACTACACTATATGAAGATAAGGGTAGGGGGCCTCACTAAGAACTTTGGTGGAAACAATCAATCAGGATTGCAATTTACAATGATAGCGGCTGCTCCACTTCGACATGAGCCAAACCTTGATCCCTAGTAAAAACACCGCAAGCTTGAGATGAATTCAAGCCACCAAACTCCATCGCCATTAATAGCCTTGGACACAAAATCCCATGCAAACACAAAGATGCAACCACTAGATGATGGAGAAGACACAAAATGATCATGACGATATATGTGAACTAAATGGAGCCGGCAACAGCCTTACACCGGCCGCCACTAGCTCCGAAGACTTCTTAATTCTAAAGTACATGAATATATACCATATTTAGATACATACCTATATAAAAAGTATCGTATAATTAGGTTAAACTCCTATTTTATTTCCCCAGTTCAACAAGTATTTTTGTAATTCTTCTAACCCAATCGATTAGAAAAAGATATATATAGTAGGGAATAAAAGATACATTGTAGAAAAAAAAAAGATACATTACAGATAAGAAAATATACATTGCCAAAAACCAGGGATATACTGTAGGAAGAAAAAGGTACATTGTAGAATAGAAAAAATACACTACTACAGAAAAAAAATATATACTATAACATATTGGGAATGCATTTATTACACTACTTCAGAGTATGTACCATACTAGATACATACATTTATATCTAAAAATTTTTCAGAATGATTGATGCAAAAAGTGATTTATTGAAGTTTTACTATTATTATATTTAATAGCAAGTATTTTTTATATTAAAATATTATATGTCCACTTATATTGGACCTTAAGTACAACATACTCAAAAGTACAACAATTGATTTTAAATAACCTATTGACATTATAATTTTCGCTAATAGTTGGACCATCAACATGATAAGCTTGCCTTTCCAAAAAAAAAAAAAAACAAAAGGGAAAAGAAAAAGGATAAGCTTAATGACGTGGACCAGCCACTCTTAGATTGTTAGTAACGTAACAAAATTTAAATGAAAAGGGAAGCAATTCCCCACACGTTTTCATCTCTCTTGTCACATGAACACGTTGCGTTTCACCCAGCATTCCCATCCTTCGCGTCTCAAGTCTCAAACACTCCCATTCTTGACCCTTCTCTCTCTCTCTCTGTCTCTCTACTCAGAGAAATGGCGGTTGGAGGTATGCTCAGATGTTTCCAAGTGCGCAGGGCTTGTTTCTCTCTCCAACAAACTGCTATTTCTCGACTAGTAAGCTCTCTTTCGCTCTCTAATTTTCTGCATTTTGCTGCCGATCGATCCAAGTTTGCCATCTCCTTCAAATGGTGATTGATTATTCGCATTTCTTGATTGAATCCTTTGTTGGTAGGGATGTTTCGTAATATGATGCGAATTTCTTGCTCATAATTGGTATTCTGCTTGCTAATTGGTTAATTGCTCCTCCTGATTGTTGTTTGGTATAATTTTCGAATATGGAACTGTGGTTGGGTCTTTACTGAAATGTCGCCAGAGAAAATTAATCAAGGGAAATAAATGGCTGGTAGGAAAATAAAATTTCACCGATAATTCGGATGACAAAATTATAAGTGACTAAGCAACATAAAAGGGAGGAAAAATTTTCAACCAATTACCATAATTTTTTTTGGCTCCCAATTTGGTGGGATTCTATGGACGGAAAATGAATCATAATTCTATACTTCGTTTCGCTTGGTTGCTCTCATATGAACTTGACCTAGGAAAGTAAATTTTTTCCTTTCGTTTCCCTGGCTGTTAAGGGCGGATACTGATATGACACAAAACAATCTGCACCCATCATGTGATTTTTGAAAGGAACAGGATACGATGCATATAGTGCATGTATTGATGAATTTTTTTTAAAAAAAAGAATTGCTCGTGTGTTCAAATTGGATCCATGTTGGTGGTAATTGGTAAAAAAAAGAGTTCCATGTTTTTGGCCTTGGAGAGGGCAGTGTTTGGATGGGAACAATAACAAATTACGCATGAGTGTGCGCTTTACGACTACCAGTAACAAAACCCAAGTTCTTTTTGCATCTGTTTATTTGAGTGTCCAACGAGTGCTTGGAAGTGTTGGTGTCGTGACATGTGTGGGACTTGGATATGTGAAATTGTGGAGAGTTTCCATGCTTCTTAGTTCCCCCCATCAATCCAAACATTAGAAAGGAAAATGATTGTGTTCAATCTCTTTTCTTTATTCCCTTTCCCTAATCCAAAGAAGTTCTTTACGAAATTCACATTTTGTGATTGATTCATGGTTGATTAATGAGAATTGCATGTGGTTGAATGAGTTGGGAAATGTTTTAGGAAATAGTGTGGAGTCTTTCAAAAATTGACAAGTATACAACAATGACAATGACAGCCAATGTGGATGCAGCGGGGATTCATGTACTGTGCTAGTCGAATGTACAGAAAGTTCGAAGGTATTTTTGAAAGGAATTAAAAAATTCTAATGGATACATTGTGTTTATTCGGAAAAAGTTGACCTTTTCCCGACGGCCTCGAATAGAGATGATAGAGTATCACAAAGTCCAAAACAATATGAAGTTGAAATATTGTGCAGATGTATGGAGCTTCCAAATTCCATGCTGAACAAGTTGGTTTGTTTAGTAGTTTAGCCTGAAGTCATTTAGTTGCCAAATTATTGTAAGATTCATCTAATATCTGCTTCCCCATTATTCTTTTGGCTACTAGGCTCTTGCCGTCTAGGATGTGGTTCTCTGCTGCTTTACTTAACAATATGGTGCTTTTATGCTCTCTCACAGCCACAATTCATGGTTTAAGCTCTTCCTTTTTGCTTTGCTTTCTCAGTTGATGTATTCACATCTGCAATTATGCTTAAGTATTATGAGTTTGATAATCGTGGTCCTTTTGTGTAATTTGTAATTGTAACAATCACTGCTGCCTCTGGTGGCTCTTGAGCATGACCATCTTCTTTTGTGCAACCATAAATAATCTACAACACCTTTGGTGGTGCCACCATCTGAATATTTCCGCAATAGTGGTTGAAATTTGCTTCTTTATTTTTTCTTCAATGCAATATGTTCGATTCCCTTCATTTTCAAGGAACTTCTGTATTTTGCTTTTTATGTGCATCTTTAATGCTGCAGTTGCAAAACCCTTCGGCTGCTGGCCTTTCACTTATGCCACCATGTTGCTCAATTATGTTTTCTTAAATATTGATATGTACTCTATATAAGATAATTGTTGTAGCAATACTTTACAAGGCGATCTTGTCTCACTTTTGCTCTCTCCCACTGTTTGAAATTACATCCCTTTTGTTCAAAGGTCTTTAGCAGCTTTTCTTTTGCTTTATGTTAGATTAGCACATTGGTCCTGGCTGAACATGAAGGTGGTTGCATCAAATCATCTTCCATCAGTTCTATAGAGGCTGCTAACTCTTTAGGTGAGAATAATTCCATCTCTATGCTGTTGGCTGGATCCGGATCCTCTCTCCAAGAAGCTGCTACGCATGCTGCCTCATGCCATCCTTCAGTCTCTCAGGTATCTCACGTTTTTAAACTCTAGATCCGCTGAGAAATTATTTGATTTTGCCATGCGTCATCACGTTTTTACCACCATTGTAATATTAGCCATTGCATTATAATTATTAATTCATTATGTTCAGGATTCTGCATTTCTGTTTTATCTTTCTCAGACTCTGTAGTTTAGGGTTGTTATTAGATGTTTTTAGGCATTGCATCATGGTTTCCTATGAGCTTTACTTTATTGTTCATTGTTCATTGCTGATTTCAAATAGATATCCTACAGTTACACTAGAATATGTTAGTTTATCACTTTATCTATTTCTGATGGGATAAAAAGGCTGACAAAGTCTCTGCTGAGTTGTTTACGGCTGTAATATAGCCACGCTATGAGAGGCAACAAAACTGTAACTTTCATGGAAACAACTTAAGGATGCTAAGGGGCCAGTGAAGAAACCGTACGTATGGGAAGTCATCTGTTAGAATCTTAGCAGTTGCCTTATGAAAAGAAAATGGCAAAAGCTTATGCTTTATGTCTAAGCACTTCATTCCCGTTAAAAAGTTTTTGAAACTTACTAAATGTGGGTGTTCTTGTTTGATTCTGAAGGAGCTTATGAAACATGTGGCATGCAAAAATATGCTCTATATGGTTCTGATTTTGCTCTGGTGCCATGTCTTATAGGTGCTTGTGGCTGATTCAGATAAACTTAAATATCCTCTGGCTGAAGCTTGGGCAAAACTTGTTGAAATGGTACAAAAGGCAGGTGTATATTCACACATTCTTGCAGCTTCAGGCTCATTTGGAAAGAATATATTGCCACGTGCTGCTGCACTTTTAGATGTTTCTCCAATTACTGATGTGATCGCAATTTCTGGGTCTCATCAATTTGTGAGGTATCACTATCACCTTCTTCTTTTATTTCACAAATCAAGCATAGGTTAATAGTTGGGCTTCCTGTGGAGGTGATTGCATTTATTGTCAAGTTGTGAAATTATCCATTGATGTGGAAGTATCTTTAGTTTCTTGCTGTAAAAACTAGCCCTGGTTGCTGCCAGATTGTTAACATCATCATTCCTAAGCTTATTAGTGTTATGCATGCATTTGTATGGCAGGCCAATCTATGCTGGAAATGCTCTTTCCACTGTTAGATATACTGGGGAATCCCCCTGCATGCTGAGCATCCGTTCCACTTCCTTTCCCGTTCCATCAGAAACAAGATCTAGTGCTGCTCCTATTAGTCAGGTTGATCTCTCAACCTTTGGTGGAGGTCTGTGCATTCTCAGTCATCTATAAATATTTTACCTGGCTTTTCAAATGATTTACTAGGTGAAAGCAATTGCTGCTTTCTGCAGAGTTGTTAAATGTGTTGTCTTGAGTCAAATTACCTTGGTTTTGTTTGCAAACCAATAGTGTTTTGTACATTTCCAAGCAGTACATTGTGGGCATTTGAGCTTTCAATTATTTGTGCACTTGAGCTTTCAATTATGCTTTCTCGGAATAGTACATGAAGTAACAAACACTTGGGTGACACATTTGCAGATACTTTAAATAAAGCTCGATTTGTAAAGCTTACCTCTCAGAATTCAGAGCGCCCAGATCTTGGGAATGCACGCATTGTTCTGACTGGAGGCCGAGCTTTGAAAAGTGCTGAGAACTTCAAAATGCTGGAGAAGCTTGCTGAGAAACTGGGCGCGGCAGGTAAATTCAATGTGCTTTGTCCACTACCTCCTCTGTCAAGTCCATTATATCACATCCTTTTTCTGTCCTTTTCTAGTTGGAGCTACGCGCGCAGCTGTTGATGCTGGATTTGTACCGAATGAATTACAGGTAAGATGCTGAGAATATTACTGCTTGAGTTACTGTCTAACTACTTGTCAAATGTTAGTGTTCTTTCTGTTGTCTTGACTGTTGGTGCTTTCCCTGGTTATGTTTTTTAGCATCCCCAAATGAATGCTGCCTGGGGGGTTTTCTTTTCCATTGTTTTTGTCTGTTGTTAATGTAATCAGTAGATTATACATAAAATGGAGTGGAAAAACTGTACATTTTTGGAGAGCACAAGGCAATCAGTGCAACCCTTTACTTCATCGATCCCCCCTCCCCAAAAAATAGAAAAGGAAAAGAAACGATGGGAAACCTGATAAACCAAGCTTCAAATTTAGCATCCTGCCTAGCACAGTACAAAAATGGACTAATGAACAATGCATGTATGAAACAACAATATCCACTCCACCACTGAGGTCTTAGCCTAGTGGCAAAGATTGAGGGACTAGGTATATTAGATATCAGGTTTGATTTCCCCCTCCCTCACTGGATTGTATTTGCCTTTGTGGCTCCTAATGACCACCAAAAAAACAAAAAAAAAATCCACTCCTAGAGGGTTGCCAACCAACAGAAAATACTTGGTTATAGGTTGCTTCTACTCTCATCGCCGTTTTGCATAATCTCCGAAACCACTGCAAATTATATCGCATAGACCCGTTCACTTTTTTTTTTTGGGTGCTGAAATGCATATAGATGTGGGTCGCCTACTCATCCAGGAGTTGGTGTGTTTGTTACTGCCCTTTGTTATCGAGGTCACGAGCTCGAATTTGCAACCAACGGACTTTATTTTATTTGTTTCTTGTTTCTTCAATTTATGGGGTTAAGCATTTTGTTTTATGTACTTGAGCAATCTATCGTATCAAGTTTAGCATTTTGTTTTATTCACTTGAGCATTTTTTGGGTCTATAGGCCTGGACTATAACATAATTGCTGCAACACCACTTGGACTGGGTGTTGAGCAAAAATGTGCATTGGTAGCATGCCACCTCTAATTTGACTTTTGAATATTTATTTAAAGCTGTCTGCAGATCATTTTGACTTGTTAATCTAAGCAGTTTCATCGTTCTTGCTTTTAGATTGGACAAACGGGCAAGATCGTTGCACCAGATTTGTATATGGCTTTTGGTGTCTCAGGGGCTATTCAACACTTGGCGGGCATGAGAGATTCTAAAGTCATTGTTGCTGTAAATAAGGATCCAGATGCACCCATATTTCAGGTAAGGCCAAAAGCTTTATTATAGTTTATGGTTTCTGGATCATTCAATGTGTCTTTTGAAATTTTATCATACAGTTAATTTTGTCCCGCTTACAGGTTTTACCTGACCATAATCAAGTGCACATTTTTATGTGTACAGATAAGTGTTCTTTTATATGTGTGTACATATCCGTAGGCTTCTAACAATGTATATCTTCACGCCTGGGATTCGAATGTTCTGATGTCACAACGCGCTAGTGATGGAAAATGAGATAAACATGATCCTCTACCTTGTTATCTGATGATCATTTTACCCCTCCCCCTTTTCCGACAGAGAAACAAGTATGCTTTGCTCCCGGTTTTTTTTTCTTTTTTGTTGGGGTTGGGGGGAGGGGGATAATCTTGGTCATACTTCTAGCAACAAGAGCATGTTAGAGCAATGCTGTTTGTCAAGCTATTAACCCCCTGTTCATTTTCCCCAAATGTACCCAACATGCCATGTGACTCTGGAAGATGGATATGACACTTGGAGACGCTCCTAAGTTAGGCTTAAAACCCGCAAATTCCACGAGAATAGCCAAATCCAACTCATTGACGCTTATACTAGCCCAAGGCTCCGAGCAGCATAGCTGTCAAACACATATATACAGCATTTTCTTTCCTCTTTCCGAATTTCAAAAATTCAGCTGTTCAACTGTGTTCTGCAGGTGGCCGACTATGGACTGGTTGGTGACCTGTTCGAGATCATACCAGAGTTGCAGGAGAAGCTCCCTGAGAAAAAATAAGTATTGTGCGATACAAGTTTCTGTGACGAGCTTGGTCTTGCTGTATATCAACGTAACAAACGTGCAATGGCCTATCTTGAAGACGCTGCTGCTGTTAATTGCAATAGGCCTTCAACTCCTGTCTCTGGTTGTAATAGTAGACTAGGTGGGGGGTTGGTTTCTGCAGGCTGCCCATTCTTCTAATTTCCCTGTTGGTGTAGTTGACATTGAAACTGAATATCTCTGATTTAGCTGGAATTGGATTCTAATGCACATAGACATTATCACCATGAATTTGCACCACCATCTCGTGGTTCGGTGTTTTGTAAGATTTCTTTGTTCCTGTGTTCCGTGTCTCTTATGTAAGGCAGCATGCAATCATAAATCTAATTTGGCACCAATTTTTACGAATCACAATTCACAAATCACAAATTACAAAGATTGAATTTTTATAGGTTGATTTGATTTGAATTGGTACAATCTCTATGAATATAAAATCTTTTAATTTTTTTTCTTTCAAGGATGGATTTTTCAACCTTTGAATTAAAGGAGGTAGGGACTTATTTATAGAAAAACCTCCCCCTTGAAAGTCAAGATGAGCATTGACTTGGGTTTTGGGCTTTGATCTGAGTTTTGAGCCTTGGCCTGCTTTTGGGCCTTTCAATCAGGTCTTACCCTAGACGACGTTGACGTTTGTTTGTTTTGACTTTGATTTTGACTTTGATTTTGACTTGGGATTCTCTCGGGTTTGGACCGAGCATTGACTTGGAAGTCTCCTTGAGCTTTGACCGGACGTTGATTGGAAAGTCATTTTGACGTTTGACTTGTGAGTTGATGTAGGTCTTGACTTTTGATTTTGATATTTGACTTTGACTTTGACTTTGGCTTTGGCTTTGATCGCGCCATGACTTGGATGTCGTTCGGGCTTTAGGTTGTGACTTGACTTGGTAGTCGTCTTGAGCCTCGGTTTGGGCTTTGACTCGAATTTTGACCGAGCCCGGACTTGGGAGTCATCTGGACTTCATCTTGGGCTTGACTTGTGAATCTTTTGGACTTGACTTGTGAGTCTTTAGGCTCGATTAAATTAATTAAAAGGGTTGGTCTAATTAATTAATTTAACTTTCTTTGGTATGACACGAATAAATTTTTAGTGCCTACAGATACTTTAACTTTTTTCAACCTACTTGAACCCATTTCAACAAAAAACGCCAACTCCAACCCACTTCGATACTCAATTACAAATTAATGAAGCAAACACTTTCAAACTTGACTCACAAATGAGATGAGAAGAAAAGAGAAAAATAG
Organism: Selenicereus undatus; assembly: GCA_017589665.1. Taxonomy (NCBI): domain Eukaryota; kingdom Viridiplantae; phylum Streptophyta; class Magnoliopsida; order Caryophyllales; family Cactaceae; genus Selenicereus; species Selenicereus undatus. The sequence goes on along the minus strand of JACYFF010031954.1, from coordinate 82,446,854 downwards.
CCAACAAGACTTATTTTTCTTCTAAACTGCTCAACTTAAATGATTTTGGGCCTGTTCTATTTCGCGTTTTAGATAGATAGATAGATACAAGGAGATGTAAGGAGATGTAAGGAGCTATAAGGAGATGTAAGGAGCTGTAAGGAGATGTAAGGAGATGTAAGGAGATGTAAGGAGATGTAAGGAGATGTAAGAAGATGTAAGGAGATGTAAGGAGATGTAAGAAGATGTAAGGATAAATATAAGGAGTTGTTGAATTGTAAAAGAGTTGTATAGTATAATTTGTTTTAGATGGAAAATAATAATATTAAAATAATATACTTAAGAAGCTGTATTTTGTATTTTTATTTTTTCATTATTATTATTTTTTTTTCTTTTTTTCTCATTTTTTACTTTTTTTATTTCTTGTATTTTTTGTAATTTTGTAATTTTTGTAATTTTATTGTTTTATTTTTTATTTCTTTATTTATTTATTTTTATTTCTTTTATTTTTTAATTATTATTTTTTATTTTTTATTTTTAAATTTTTTAAATTTTTATTTCTATTTCTATTTTTTTTGGTTATTTTTTATTTTTCTATTTTATAATTTTGTAATTTTTAATTTTAATTTTAATTTCTTATTTCTTTTTTTTAATTCATGAGTTTTTAATTTTTAATTTTAATTTTAATTTTGATTTTTTAATTTTTTAATTTTTTAATTTTTTAATAAAACATAAAAAATAAAAATAAAACTAAAAATTTTGAAAATTTTGAAAATTTTAAAATTAAAAATTAAAAATTAAAAATAAACATAAAAATTAAAATTTAAAATTTAAAAATGTAAGAATTTAAAAATAAAAATTTAAAAATATAAAATTATAAAAATAAAAATAAAAAAATAAAAACAAAAAAAAAGTAAAAAATGAAAAATGAAAAATGAAAAATAAAAAATAAAAAATAAAAGAATAAACAAAAAAAGTAAAAATAAAAAATACAAAATTACAAAAATAAAAACTTAAAAATTAAAAAAATTAAAAAATTAAAAATTAAAAAATTTAAAAATGAAAAATGAAAAATAAAAATAAATAAATAAATAAAAACTAAAAAATAAGGAACAAAAAAATTTAAAATTTAAAATTAACAATTAACAATTAAAAATAAAAGAATAAAAAAATACAAAATAAAAAATAAATACAAAATAAATAAAATGAAGATGTAAGGAAATGTAAGGAGATGTAAGAAGATGTAAGGAGATGTAAGGAGATGTAAGGAGATGTAAGGAGATGTAAGGAGATGTAAGAAGATGTAAGAAGATGTAAGGAGATGTAAGAAGCTGTAAGCTCTTAGCTAAATCCTAAAAAACGCGAAATAGAACAGGGCCTTTGTCTTACAAGATACTCTCTACTTTCTAGGAAAAATAGAAGATGGAAGATGAGAGAATGAGAGAAAGAATGCATGAATGTATGAATGTGCCCATGAATCCAACCCATGGCCCCTTTTTACAACAAAACAACAACAACAACAAACTCCCAGTGTGGGTCCTGCTTTCGCGAGGTCTGGGGAGATCTAGCTGTAGGCAACCTTACCTCTACCAGCATTCCTACCCATAGAGAGGTTGATTCTATAAGACCCACAAAATAGTTTTGTGAAAAAGGTTTATAGAGAAAACGATTACAAAACCGTTTATCGAGTAAGAGAAAGAGGAAGAGAAAATGTTCCGGATAGCAAATAAAGAGGGAGCGGAGACATACCTCAACAAACCAAGGGGCGCTTGGTGCCGTCACATCCCAGAAAAGCACGACCTGCAGACAAGCACACCAAAACCCTACCCGCCCCACACCGCCTAAGCTACTGCCACCTACGGAGCCGGTCCCCTACAATCAGAGACCTTAATCCTGTCCCGCCACAACCTCCTATCCTGAGCCATGTCATCCGTTAGACTGACAACTCTCAGGTCCTCTCTAACCACTTCTTCTAGGCTCTTCTTCGGTCTACCCCTCCCTCTCTTACCACCGGGGGGGTTGATCATGTCACACCTTCGCACTGGGGCGGCCACACTTCTCCTCTTCACGTGACCGAACCATCTGAGCCTCGATTCCCTCATCTTCTCCTCTATGGGGGCCACTTCAGTTAAGCCCCTGATTACTCCATTCCTAATTCTATCCAATCTCGTAAAACCACACATCCACCTGACCATTCTCATCTCAGCTACCATCAACCTTTGGACCTGTGTCTTTTTTAGAGGCCAACACTCCGATCCATGGAGAACAGCCGGTCTAACTACCATCCGATAGACTTTGCCTTTCAATCCCATGGGTACTCTCTTGTCACACAGCACCCCTGACGCTGACTTCCACTTTTGCCAGCCCACTCTAATTCGTTGGCTAATATCCTCGTCAATGTCCCTATTCTACTGGATGATCGAGCCCAGATACTTAAATTTAGCGACCTTCGGTATTGCTCTCCCATCCAGTACGATTTCCCCCCCTCTTCTATCCTTCCGCTGAAACCACAATGGAGGTATTCCATTTTCGATCTACTCAACCGAAATCCCCTAGCCTCCAGCATATGCCTCCAAATCTCCAACCTATCATTCACCCCCTGCCTGGTCACATCGATAAGAACAATGTCATCTGCAAATAACATGCACCAAGGCACCTCGTCCTGGATTCCTCTAGTGAGTTCATCCAAAACTAATGTGAAAAGAAACGGGCTTAAGGCGGAGCCCTGATACAGGCCCAAACTAACAGCAAAGTCATTGGAGACCCCTCCCGGAGTCCTAACATTTGTCCACCCTTCCTCGTACATATCCTTGATTACACGAATGTAAGCGGGCGACGCCCTTTTCTCTTCCAAACACCTCCATAATACCTCCCTTGGAACTCTATCATACGCTTTCTCCAAATCAATGAACACCATATGGAGATCCACCTTTCTGTCCCTGAACAAGCCCATGAGCCCTCTGAGGAGGTAGATCGCCTCAATAGTCGACCTGCCTGGTATGAAACCAAATTGGTTCTCTGAAATCTCTACTTCCTCTCGCAGTCTTCTCTCAATCACCCTCTCCCACAGCTTCATAGTGTGGCTGAGCATCTTGATGCCCCTAAAGTTATTACAATCTTGGATATCCCCTTTGTTTTTGTACAGTGGGATGACTGTGCTGGCCCTCCACTCTCTGGGCATCTTGGCGGTCCTGAAAATAACATTGAAAAACTCCGTGAGCCACTCTAGACACACTTCCCCCACAAACTTCCAAACTTCCACTGGTATCTGGTCCGGGCCCACTGCCTTCCCATTCGCCAACTTCTTCAAGGCCTCCCTAATCTCCTCCTTTGTTATCATGTCGCCCGCACTCTGATCGCTACACCATCCGCCCCTACTACAGTCATCTCCCCTTCCTTCCCCATCAAGGAGTTTAGCAAAGAACCTTTGCCATCTCTCTTTAATTTTAGCATCCTCAGTCAACACCTTACCCTCTTCGTCCTTGATACACCTTACCACTCCCAAATCCCTAGTCTTTCTTTCCCTTGCCCTAGCCAGTTTAAAAACCTCCTTCTCCCCTTCCTTCGTCCCCAATTTATGGTACAGTCTATCAAACGCCTGGCTCTTTGCTACTGCCACCGCCCTTCTGGCTACCTTCTTGGCCGCCTTGTATCCAATCTTCTTATACCCCCTCTCGTCCTCCGAACTACTGCTCATGAACTCCGCGTAAGCCTTTTTTTTTTCCTTGACTTTCTCCTTTACCTCTTCGTTCCACCACCAGGCGCCCTCCATCCTGTTGCCGCCTCCCCTGGAAAGACCTAGGGTTTCCTTAGCCGACCTTCGGATGCAATCCGCCACAACATCCCACATCGAATCGGCGTCTTCTGCCCTCCTCGAAGCTCTCTCTTCGGCTATTCTTTTTGCTATTAACCTCGCCTTCTCCTTTGTGACAAAAAATTCCCCCTTTCTTGGTGCCCCAAAATTAATGAAAATTAATTTCAATTAATACTTTGGCTGTTATGAAGCATAAGAAAAGTATAGTCTTTAGCTAACAATTAATTGAAATTAATTGTATTTGACTAGGTTAACAATTAGCCATGTGGGAAATAAGAAAAGGAGTGGGTTTGTAACGCCCCAAATTAAACATGTTTCACTGTTCATATTCTCCTTAATAAAATACTCAATTGTAATATGATGAATCCAATGATAGGGGCATTACCGTCGTCCAAAATGACAAGGCTTGAAACATGAGTGCTATATATAACACAGTTAAGCATAATCTCAACCATGCACATTCACACATGATCATCCATTCACAATCAAGTGTTAACCAATGTAAGGTTTATAAAACCATAGGAAGATAATTCACCATGTAATCTACATCTTCATCCACAGAAGAATTCAAAATACAACATTAAAGTATGCATATACGGCATTACTTCTGATCCATCTGGATTTCCCTACTTCACTTATTCTCTTCAACTGATTTGCTGGCATGAGGGCAATACTCTAAGTATTTGCCTAAAACAAAACATGAAAAACATTTCGAACTGTGAGCCGAAGCTCAGTACATGCGTTCCTGAATTGTTAAATGATCATTGAACACTGATTGGGTCCGCTTTGCAATTCATTTTAAGTTAAAACCGTGAATGAAATAAATGTAAAACTGTATTGCTAGTTATTATCTGATAGTGAACCCCTTGATACTGTTACGATCTATAGATAGGTGTACACCTGCCAAGCCGATCGAGGACCTGGCCTGAAGCCGCGCGGGTAACTGAAGGGCGAATGCCCTGTAGATGATAACTGACAGGGTCACTAATTAACTGATAAATCACTGTGTAAACTGATTCATTGATGTACTTACCCAAACATGATAACGTTGATCAATACACTCTGATTTCTAAAGATACAGGCAATGGACGTACCTGAAGTCTTTAAAATGATATTTCACTTGATAATACTTATGCACAATAGAAACGATATACTAGGCCTCGATTCTGTTAAAGAAATGTAATTATAGGTAAACGTAGTTAGTAAACCATATTCACCGAGTAAATCATATTCACTGACATAAATGATTTATTTAAAAAGACTCCTACAGTTCCAATAATTCGATATAAGACAAGTTAAACCAAAATGATTTGAATAATAAATCTGTTAGGGTTATTGAACTTGAAGTAATACAAATTGAAGCAAAATAGACCAGATGAAAATGATTGAGGTAATAATGAAAAGATTTTAATTGATATAAATGAAGTATGGGTTTCGGATATTTCTAAAATAGATAATGGAAAGTGTGATGCGTCTGAAATGGATAATAGAATGGTTAATGCCTCTGAGATGGGTGACAAATGGTTTAATGCTATGAGGAGTGTTGTGAGGATCATAAAAAGCTCAAATAACCTCAATTTGATTCATTCGATACTGATTTCTTCCTTCGTACACCACCATTTGATGGTCTACTTTAGAAAATCCATATCTTTCACTCCCAAACTCCAAATGAGATATAAAACCCCAATATGAAAACTTCACGGGGTCCTCTAAAACTCTTATTTAGGACACAAAGCATGATTCATATAATAAGGTCCCTAAAAGTAGGGTAGAACACAGACGTGCACAATTTCTGATCAAACTGCGCAGTTGTAGCAAAATGACCATAACTTTTTCCACAGAACTCGGATTAAGGCGATTCAAGAGGCATTTTAAACAGAACTCATTGATCTATCCACACACCAAAAATCACAATTTTTCAATGACCCAATCAATACCAGGTTTTCCGTAAAGTTACTGTTCCAGTTCAGTTCCCAGTTTCAATGTATTCTGCATAGTCTTGAGTAAATTGGTCATAACTTTGTCCACACAACTCGAAATTGACTAATTCCAAATCCTATTGAAATATAACTCATCAAGATATCACGACACCAAAAATTATGAATTTTGGATGTGCCAAACAGTACCAGTTGTTTCTCAAAGTGACCCCTGTTTCAGGTCTGTTGACAGCCAAATAACCACATATTTGCAATTTTTTCTTCATATAACCACCCACTAAAATCACTCTTTAACTTATATAAATCAACATAAACATATTGATATCCATTCCTAACACCAAAGATCACAAAACCTCATTTAAAACAATCAAAATTCATCATCACAACCTAAACTTGCGTGATCATGAACAACTTGAATCATTACTTGCTTTCAAGCATAATCAACAACCAAAATATCCAAAATAACACTTGATTGCATCAAGACAACATGATTCATGATCAAAACTAACATAAAACCAAGAATTTATTTTGCTTGGTTGAAAATGAAGCAACTTACTTGGCTGAAATTTATCCTCAAAAGTGACCATGGTTAAGCCCAAACCATGGTTAATTAGCTAGGTTAATGATACAACTTGTTGGAATTCAACGTTGGACCGAAATTGGCCTTAAATGACCTCGGGGTTGGAAAACAAATCAAACCGGGTGCGATAATTAAATTTTTTTTTTTTCGAAGCTCAAAATTAAATATGATGTCATGAAAAATAATTTAATCATTTAAATCATAATTATTGAGGCCTAATATCAATTTCTCCGAAAAATTATTTTCGGTAAATGAAACTCAAATTGCAAAGTGGAGCCCGAAATTTTTTTGTTTGTATTATTTTTTTTTCAACTGGGATGATTCAATGAGATAAATAAATGTGAAAAATAAATAACTTCGCTTAATTAAATAAATAAATATGATTTAGGGTCGGGCTATTACAGCTGTTGTCTAAATGGGTGGCTGCTAGCTGGGCCGCACAGCAAGCCCAACCGTGGCTTGAAGGGAAGAGAAAAGAGGGGTTGGGTTGGGGCGTGTGTGGCGTTGGGCCGCGGAGAACACTGGAACAGGCCTAGATGGGAGAAGTAGAAGGCGCTAGAGAAAGGAAGGGAAGAGAGAAGAAGAAGGGGCTGGCTGACTTGGGCCCAGCCCAAACGAAAGGAGAAAAGAGAGAGGAGAGGCTGGATTGTGGTTAGGCCTCGGTTGAACAGGCGCTTGGGCAAATAAGCCCAATACGAGCTAGGGGCTGCTCTATTGGGCCAACCTACTGCACACGAAACTGGCCCATTCATGTTGGACCTTTTCTTTTCTTTTCTTTTTTTCTTGCGGTTGGGCTGGGCCCGAACATTGCTTGGAGTTGGGTCAAGTCGAGTGAGATTGATAAGCTTCGTACCCAAATTCATTTTTTTAAATTTTCACCTAAAAATCACATAAAATATACATTATTCTCTCATAAAATATATTTCAAAGACTTAAAAGTAGGTAAAATGAAGGGTAAAATTACATATAAAATATGAATGATCAACTCCCCTACACCAAACTTTGCTAGTCCTTGAGCAAAGAGCAACCATAATGCATAAGTTCACTTAATCCATCAAGTAGAAGAAGATCAAGGAAGAAAACCAAGTGATCCAACTATGAATGCCAACTCCACCTCACATATATCAATTCACTACCAACCCACAACTGCTTATCAAAGATTTCTAATTTCAACTAAACCAATAGGCCAAAATTCAAGCAAATTAAGCACATAATGAAACCATGTAGCAAACCGTAAGCGCAAAACTTCACCCCACATAACAAAAATCACAAGCGCATCTTTAAAATAAATTCCACAATGCCACGTCACCTTATCAAATTTTTTTTTTTACTTTTTTTTTCTTTTTTGAGACTTTGAATTTTTCAAAAGTTACTTGATTCCATGTGCTTTCTTGAGTGGATAAAGATATGAGTAAAGATGACACTCATAGAAACACTTAGTACATATTCAGGCGATTAAAGATATGGATAAAGATAGAACCTGAACATTGGTACCGGAATCGGAACTTGATTAATTCAATTTATTCTAATTCTTGATTGAAAAGTCAAAGGCGAACTCAATGCTTATCAAATACTCAATGTAACAGCGAAAATAGGGTATACATCTCAAACTCAAAATCGGCTACATAGTGACATTAACACAGTAAAAATCTTGGCCTTCAACTAGTCAAAGCTAGAAATAATCTCTAATGAGCATGGATCACATGAATCAAATCCACATAATAAGAGAAGAACATGCATAATAATAACACTCAAGCTCTTCCCAGAATCAAATTCACCCAAAGATTTCCAAGTTTAAATTTCCTCTAAATTTTCAATTTGCCTTCCCCCACACCTAAACCTTACATTGTCCGCTATGTAGAAAACAATAGGAAATAGGGAAATGGAGAGAAGAACAACACAACTTGACAACACGGGGAGTCATTTCCCTATAAGCCTAACAATCAAACTCTCAAATGCCTTCACAACCATCACCAACCACAAAAGCCAAAAACCCAGTGAAGAATCACACCCAAAAACACAAACACACCAAAAATAAAACAAAAACAAAAGACATAAATTTTTCTAAAAAGATTGGGTTGCCTCCCAACAAGCACTAAGTTTTATGTCTTCAGCCAAACAAGGTCACACCCACTAATCATAGTAGACATGGTCTACTAGATTAATGGATTCAATCAAACCAGGCTCAATGTCATTAGTCACAACAGGTTTCAAACATTGACCATTTACCATAAGAACTCTACCATCTTGGGGATCCAAAATTTGGAACGCCCTAGAGGGAAATACTTGTTGGATAATAAGAGGACCATCCCATCTAGATCTCAACTTGCCTGGAAATAGCTTAAGCTTAGAGTTAAAAAGCCAAACTTTCTGATTAGGTTCAAAAGATTTACGAGAAATCATTTTATCATGAAAAGTTTTGGTTTTGGTTTTATAAATCTTAGCATTCTCATAGGCTTCATTACGCAATTCATCTAATTCATTCAATTGAAGTCTACGGTTAGAACCTGCTTGTTTCATATCAAAATTAAAAGCTTTAATAGCCCAAAAAGCACGGTGTTCTAATTCAACTGGCAAATGACAAGCCTTACCAAAAACAAGCCGGTAAGGAGACATCCCAATGGGAATCTTAAAAGCAGTACGATAGGCCCAAAGAGCATCATGCAATCTCAAAGTCCAGTCTTTCCTATCGTGTCGAACCGTTTTCTTAAGTATAGACTTGATCTCACGATTAGACACCTCAACTTGACCATTAGTCTGAGGATGATAAGGAGTAGCTACTTTATGAGTCACAGAATACTTTCTAAGCAAAGCCTCAAAAGGTCGATGACATAAATGACTACCTCCATCACTAATAAGAGTTCTAGGGGTACCATATTGATAGAAAATGCATTCTTTCACAAACTTAACCACAACCTTGTGGTCATTGGTCCTAGTAGTCTGAGCTTCCACCCATTTTGAGACATAATCAATAGTAACCAATATGTATACAAAGCTAAAAGATGGGGGAAAGGGACCCATGAAATCAATGCCCCACACATCAAATATTTCAACAATCAAAATAGGGGAAATGGGCATCATATCACGACGGGACATGGCACCCGTATGTAACAACACTCACAAGTAAGACAGAATCAGTGGGCATCTCTAAACAGAGTGGGCTAGAAGAACCCATTTTGCAGGATTTTAGCAGCTGTCCTATGACCTCCAATGGGACCACCGCAAGCATAAGAGTCACAGAAGGTGAGAATACTATGAATTTCACTCTCGGGGACACATCTACGTACCACTTGGTCAGGGCAATGTTTGAAAAGATAAGGGTCTTCCCAATAGTAATATCTTACCTGTGAGAAGAACCTATCTTTCTCTTGTTTGGACCAGTGAGGAGGAATCTTCCCAGTGGCAAGGTAGTTCACAATGTGAGCAAACCAAGGGAGAGGGGCATGTGACACAACAAATAGTTGCTTATTAGGACAGTGGTTAGAAAATCCAACTGAGTCATTAGTACACTCAGTAAGGATTCTAGACAAATGGTCTGCAACAAAATTTTTAGAACCTTTCCTATCTTTTATTTCAATATCAAACTCTTGGAGCAACAAAATCCATCTAATGAGTCTTGGTTTAGTGTCATTCTTAGCCAACAAGTGTCTTAATGCAGCATGATCAGTAAACACAATCACTTTTCTTCCAATCCCTGGTGCTATTTGGGTAGATATTTCCATGGACTTCATTGAAGGGTTGCCAAAGTCCAGGATGCCATTTTGGTGATTGTAGACAGATTGAGTAAATATGCGCATTTTCTGGCACTAGCTCATCCTTTTACTGCAACTGGGGTGGCACAACTATATTTCAAACACATTTTTAAATTGCATGGTCTTCCCAAGACCATTATTAGTGATAGAGATTAGATCTTCTACAATAACCTTTGGACAAAATTGTTCACTTTACAGCAGGTGGACCTTCACATGTCCACGGAATACTATCCTTAGAGTGATGGGCAAACGGAGGTGGTCAATAGATGTTTGAAGGGTATTTGAGGTGCATGTCTGGAGAAAGACCTAAGGAATAGATATTGTGGCTTCCCTTGGCCGAATGATGGTACAACACCAATTAGCACTCTTCCACTGGTATGACCTCATGTGAAGTTGTGTATGGGCAACCTCCATCTTTACACATTCCTTATATTCAAGGGGATAGTAGAGTGGAGGATGTGGACAGAAGTTTACATGCTAGGGAAGAGTGTATCAAAATGCTCAAACATCACTTGTCCAAGGCCCAGCAAAGAGTGAAGGTTCAAGCTGATAAGTACAGAACTGATTAGGTCCTAGAACTTAGGGATTGGGTCTTTGTTAAATTGCAGCCTTACAAACAACAATATGTGGCTCACAGGAGTCACCAAAAGTTGGCTGCCAAGTTTTTAAGACCCTTTCAAGTACTCTCCAAGGTAGGGACAATGGTGTCCAAACTACTTTTACCAGCAACCTCCAAAATCCATCCTGTTTTCCACATTTCACAGCTAAGCAAACAGGTAGGCCTCAAGCTTGTTCAAAGTACCTTGCTTGAAATTGATGAGCATGGCTTAATTGCTGCTGAGCCTATTGTTGTTCTAGATAGGAGGCTGGGTAAGAAGGATCATGGTGTTCTGGTGTACGTATTAATTCAATGGTCTAATACGTCTAAAGAGGAGGCTACGTGGGAACTATGTACAGATATTGAAAAATGTTTTCACAATTTCAACTTAGATGCTTGAGGGCAAGCTTTTTTAAGGGGGGTCAATTGATACAACACCTTATTAGCTCATGTGACTGGTGTATGGGTTTAGGCGGCAATGTTAGTTGACAATCTGTTAAGTGAGGTGGATCCAAGTTTATTATTTTGTTATTTTGTTTTTTGTAGTTATTCCGTTTGCAATAGTAGAATAGAGAGACAAAGCTGAAGGGAGGGGCTCTTAAATAGCAAGCCTCAGCAATGTAAGGAGGGATTGGAAATGAAATATTTTTCTCTCTGTCTACTTTTCCTTGATTCTTCTTGAACTTCTTATCTTATCTTCTCTTCGAAATCTAGCATTTCTTGGCGAAGACTTAACACTTTACTCTAGTAAGAGCCATTCTAGGATGATCTGAATTATGAAGATAAATGTAATTCTCCACTCGACTTACATCACTCGACTGTCATCCAAAACCTCAATATTCTCAGGAATTGCAATCAAGAATGTAGAAATTCAACAAATGTGAGACAGATCGGTTAAAATTTTATGAATCTCAAAATGTAAGCTAGATGTTAGACGCTAATTTAGCGTATTTTACGTGCATCTTTCACCTAATTTTAGCTAGTACAATAATATAATCTCTAGGATTTTTACTCGTATTATTCACTTTTGTATGTAATAAATCCCATCGAGCAAATGTCGCGAAAAGGAGCAAAAGAAGAAGACAAAGCATCGCGCGACGGGAGGACGGTCGACTGCATGATGGCCAGTCATGGCCTAGCCAGCAGCAGTCGTCAGTCAGGGCTTGGCGGCCGCCGGCCGGTGGTTGCCATGCCAATGGTCGTCGGCCCTTGCCTGCTATTCTTGCCCCTCTTCCTCGGCTCAATTTGTATTTAAAGCCCGTCTTAGGGACTTTTTAGGGGTTCTTTTGGGGCGATTTTTAGGCTAGTTCTAGGTTAAGTTTGGCAAATAAAAACTCCATTAGGGAGGTTAGATTAGGAGATTAGATTGTAAATTTTGGTGGATTTGGATTCAAGTTTTGGATTTCAAGTTCATCTAATCAATCCTAAGTTTTCTCTTCTCTCTCTCTTTATTTCATATTTTGTTCTTGTTTAGGTTTTGTTAGTTTAACTCTTATATTTGGTTTATTTATGTAAATGTTTAGTCTTTATTGTTAATCAATGTTTAATTTCCTTGCCAGATTAGTTTACTTTCTTTGTCTCTCCTCCATAGTTCATCCTTATTTGCTTGTTTGTTAGCCTAGGTTTACTTAGGTTTAATTGTGTTTTTTCTGATGATTAGTGATTAATTTTGGATGGGTTGGATTGTGATTAGCCTCTTGATGATTAATTAAACTTGTAGTAAGCCTAACTACACCCAACTTATGCTTAGAACGTAGAGGTTTCCCTCACGCCCACCAAGTGTTCGATGAAATACTTGCGAAAGCTTTCATCTATATTTTTGGGCAATTGACCTGTGCCAAGAGGTGAGATCAATTAGCTAGTGTGGGAGATAGGGTAGCCGAGTTCGGGACATGAAAATAGCCCCAATCCTAGCTAGGTATGAGGGTTGCTAGTTTTGTGGTCTAATTGGGCTAACCCCATGAAAATAGGTGATTAGACTAATTAGGCTAGCGTATGACCCTTAAGAGAGGACTTGGGTGGTTTTCGATGGTGCAACCAACCATCTCTTGTTCTTAGTAGAGGTTGGGTAGGTTAAGACTCATCCCGACTATTTAGTTGGTCGATTGGTGAAATCATAGTCTCAAGCCACCTCTTTTTCTTTTATCAATTTAGTTTAGCCCTATTTTCATTTCCTTCGTTCTTGGCCTAAATTGAGTCGTTCTAGCGAATCCTGGTACTTGAAACCCAACTCTCAATGGATGACACCCCGAGTACTCGACGATAAACATTGTACTTGGGGTTACAAACATTAAACCTCAAATTCTTCCTACCGCTAGACCAATTGATGAATCTAATCAATCGATCGAAGTAGAGAAAAATCGAAACATCGTATAGAGGCTAGATTAGTTGATGAATCTAGTCAACTTGATCGATCAAGAAAAATAAGGAACAATGAGATTCAGAACCCTAGGATCGAAGACCTCGTGCTCTGATACTACGCAAAATGGGCTTCAAGCTCTGATGAATATTCATGGAGGTATAGAGAGAAACTGGGAAGAGGGTGGGGAGAGAAAGGGCAAGGAAAAAGGATGCATAGTATTGTGAGCTCACTTTACAAAATGCGCCCGGAGGAATATATGTACAACCTTTTCACACTAACAATTTTCCTAGCATCCTTACTGATGTGTAATTGTAAAAAATGACTCTCAGGTACACTGAGTTTTAGGACAACTACTTTTAGGCCTCTGCCTTTTTAAAAATGACACTGGAGTACCTTATACTTTTTGACAACAGATTCTTAGGACTTTTTTCTTATTATTTTGGCCCAAAGCTTTTAAAAATTTTAACCTTTGCCCCAAATTAGATGCTTTTAGTAATTTTGTTATTTTTTGAGCTTTTTTAGAAAATATGTCTATTTTAAATTATTTAACTTCTTATAATGACTTTACTAGTACTAGTTATCACAATTTGCTACTTATATCATAAATATTATATTTTCTATGGTTATAGGTCCACCATGCTTATCAAAATAGTAAAGCTTGATTAGAGAGTGTTTGACCATTATCTGAACTTAGTTGGCACTGGACTATGACATTCTTGCTACCTTCCAGTTTACAGAGATTGCTCATCTCAACTACGCCTCCTTTAGATCAGGCACATCACAAATCTGTTTCGTTTCCTTCCTCAAATCGTAGTCACTAATCAAGTTTTATATTTTAAAGTATATGAGACTTTAATCAAGAAGTTATAGTATTTAAAACATAAGGTTCGATTGAATAATGTTCCTCATTGAAAAATTTCTTTTATTACAACAACAACAACAACAAACTCCCAATGTGGGTCCCGCTTTCGCGGGGTCTGGGGAGATCCAGCTGTAGGCAACCTTACCTCTACCGGTATTCCTACCCATAGAGAGGTTGATTCCATAAGACCCACAAAACAGCTTCGAGAAAAAGGTTTGAAGAGAAAACGATTGCAAAATCATTGACCGACGTAAGAGAAAGGGGGAGGGGGAAAAGGTTTCGGATAAGCGAATAGATAGGGAGCTGAGACATACCTCAACAAACCAGGGGCGCTTGGTGCCGTGACATCTCGAGAAAGCACGACCTGCAGACAAGCAAACCAAAACCCTACCCACCCCACCCCACCCTACACCGCCTAAGCTACTGCCACCTACGGAGCCGGTCCCCTACAATCAGGGACCTTAATCCTGTTCCCCCACAAACTCCTATCCTGAGCCATGTCCTCCGTGAAACCGACAACTCTCAGGTCCTCTCTAACCACCTCTTCTAGGCTCTTCTACGGCCTACCCCTCCCTCTCTTACCACCGGGGGGGGGGGGTTGATATTCTCGCACCTTCCCACCGGGGTGGCCACACTTCTCCTCTTCACGTGGCCGAACCATCTGAGCCTCGATTCCCTTAGAGATGCTTAAGCTATTACAACAGAAAGATTGAAGAGGGACTTAAGCTATTAAGATCATCAGAGATGCTTTCTAATAGAGAAATGGAAATACTCGACTTCTTTTTTGCTCAAATATCCTTAAATGACCGTGTCCATTCTCAGCATTCAACCTCGCCTTTTATAGAGGATATGGACTGTGTAGGATGTCCTAATGGCTACAGTACACAAACTGATATTTTCACTTGACTACAACTACTCTCACATGACTATAGTAGGTTGCATTATTTTACTGATTTAACACTTGATATGATAACACATAATGGTGCAGTAACTCTTTAGAGCGCTTAATGCTGATAAGGCCAATCTACATGCATTCATCTCTAATAATGTCTTCTAGTTTATAATTATCCAGATAGTCATCAAAATATTCATCAAGTTGAAGATGCTTTGGATTCCATTTTTCAAATAATTCATATAGATATTTCTTTTCTTATTCTAATAGGAATTTTCTAACTCTAACATTAAAGAGATAATCAAATACATCTTTTAAAGTAGCTCCTTTTACCTTCATATATTTGCTGAACTCATTATAATAAATGAAAGTAATGTTCTCACAATGCATTAGAGTTTATCCTCGTTCAATCAATGCCCATATTTGATGATAAATATTGTGAAAACAAATGGCTTTTGCTTAAGCAGGACTTCTAACTACTTCTTGTCCTTCTGAAAATTATTCTTGTCGTTGATAATTGGGATCTTCTAGATCCATTAATTGATTAAGATAATGGGATGGTTTGGCTTTTCTATTTCATACTCAATTACTATGCAATGTACATTGACATACAAACTTCTATTATATGTAATTTTTGTTAGACCATCGGGAGATGTGAGAATCCAATGGATCCTTTTAAACATGTACTGTTGAAAATTAGTTAGTCTTGAGAAGAATGGGTACTTCGGATATAGGATTTTCATAAAGTAAGCTATCATCCCATATTTTCAGGCTTTCATGATGGGATCTGGAGAGATTGTATTTGCTAGGAATCTAGCACCACCAACTCCAGACGTATAAAGGAAGAAAATTGTAGTACTCCATGACCCCAAGCTATCATAGGAATAATTGTAATGGTAATTGATGCAGGCTACATACCAGTTATTGAATCATTTTTCTTGAATATAGGAACTTATTTTTTTCTTGGACATCATAAGAAAACCTCAAGTAATTCATTTGTTACTCTAAAAAGTTGAACCTATGTACCATTAAACAGGTAGAAAACAGCAAATCAAATCATAATCTACTTTTTGTGAGAAATTCCAAAATACCCATAAGGATTCTACTAGAAGTAGAAACCCATTCTAGCAGTGATGATATTTCATTTTGGATTTCCTCCTTTTCTAGCTAGAGTTTTTTTTTATGATCACCATCGGCAAGTTCACAAGTTAAACTATCGACCAAAGAATTCTTCGATCCTTGTATATAATCGATAGAGAAAGAAAACTAGTTAAGTGATAATTATCAATGCAGAAGTCGTCCTTGTGCTTGCTTATTTAATAAATTCTTTTTCACAAACTAAGTATTCCTTTCTAATCAGTTCAAATAAGAAAAGATTTTGGGGGGTAAAAGGATTAAGAATTGTTTATTTCCCCTCATGACTGCAAGGATTTCTTTTTCCATCGTGGGATAGCTCCATTCTACTTTATTAAAAGTTCCACTGCAATATTTATAAAGTTTTTCTCCTTCTTTGATTTTCAGTACTGGGCTCCAATGCTCATTGTTGGTATCTGTCTCAAGAATTAAATCATCACCTTCATTAGGCAAAGTAACAACATGAAGATTTTTGCACATGTTTTTGAAGTTTTGAATAATCATTGAGTCCCTAGAGGTCCATGTCCAATTTCTTTCTTTCTTGAGTTTCTGCTGTAATAGTTTTCTCAATTTAGCTAAATCTTTAATAAAATCTGAAGCATACATAAGACATCTAAGAAACCCAACTGGTTGCTTCCTGTCATCAATCTTCTTCGGAAAATTTTCTATTTTCTCTAAAATATACTTTTGTAGAATGATTTGTACAACTTTTATCTCTAGACCTAAAAATTTAATTTCTTATTCAGTATAAATGCACTGTTCTTATCAAGAATAATACCATGATCAATGCATCTTTGGGTGATAGTTAGGACATCATATTTGTGTTGTTCTATGGTCTTCTAACAAACAAGAATATCATCGATATAAACTAGATAACAGTGATTAAGATCTTTGAAGATGTTATCCATTCTTCTTTGGAATATTTGATGTGCATTTTTTAGGCCAAATGTTGTTACTATCCATTCATAATGTCCTTGAGAGTCACTAAACCCAGTCCAAGGAGTACTTTCTTCATCCATTTTATCTACCAATGCACACGTTTACAATCCATTTTCGAGAACTAAGAGACTCCTTGAATTCTATTGAAAAGAACTGTTTTGTCAGGAATATAATAACTATCAAAGACAATATTATCATTAAGCTTTTTATAATTAATTACTATTCTAGCTTTTTCCCTTTTTTCTTCAACATGATTTCTCACAATGAAAGCATGACTAGTGTGAGGACTCTTACTATTCCTGATTAAATCTTTGTCCTAAAGTTACTTTGATTTTCTTATCAAATTTTTGGATATCTTGATGTGTATTCCCCATTTGTTGACTCGGATAATAATGTTGAGATTTAACAAAGTAATCTTTTCAAATGTCTTATCCATGTTCCAAGATTTAAGAGGATTATCAAAATACATTTTTTTTTTGCATAATTGCTCTTGTTGTTGAACAATATGCTCTTTAATAGATAACTCTAGTGGTGAGATTATTAATGCTACTTCACATTGTGTAGGGATTACCTTCTCACCAAGCTGACTGTGTGTAAACTCAATCTTTGATGAGTGTATGTTTTACTTAACTTATCAATAGGGAACAAGTGACCATTTGTATGATTTGGTTTATGGTTTGTATTCATGGAAAAGATGGCATTTGAAGATTATATCCAACAATCATATCATGTGAGGGTTAATCAATAGCCCATAGAACTTGTATAATGCATTTGACTCCTATTTCTATGGATAACCCGTCTATGGCTTCGTTATGGCTCATTATGTTATTGTCGGCTATTCTTACTAGTAAAGAATTCTTTGTTTTTTTCCACATGAATTCTAGAAATAGATATCTTTTTACAAAACAGACAGAACATCCACTATTGATATAGGCACACAATTCATATTTATTATATCCTTCCAAACATACATTTATTGGGGTTATGCTACTAGGATTAGTACTGGTAACTTCATAGCATATTTCTATAGTCATATTTTTAAATAATTTATCTGCATAGATTGACTTACTAACAGTCTTCGTTTTGTACTTAATGACTTTTCTATATAGATTCATACTTTGGTCTATATGTGTCTGGCAAGTTGAAACCTCATTGTACTTATTTCACCAGTTGTACTAATTATATCATCTTCTTTAAGCTTTGCTTTAGCTATTGAAGATCCTTCCTCCTATTCTGATCTTGTATTCATGGTTCTTAATAATTGGGATTTAATGACAATATTGCCCTTCTCATCAATCTTTATTACGTTTTTCTTATTGATTTTTATGCGATTCGCGAAGTTAGATATCCTTTGATTATTTTGCATTGCAGTGGTACTTTTAAATTTTTCTACCTCTATTATTATCTTAGTTTTTGGGGTGTATGGTATTATCTAACGTGTAGATTATTTTTCAGAATATTCTTAGTGGGTAACCGCCTCTTTTCATATCCATCCGAACTGTTTTGATCATAAGGGATAAGAAATTCTTGGCAAATGCATCTTTTAAGTTCACACAATATCCAGGTCAGTAATTGAATCCTACTGCCTCATTACACAAATTGGTCTTGATGGCTATGCTAATTTGATTATTAAACTTGGTATGTCTAATATCATAGAGCAAAGCATAAAGGTCAATATCTTTGCCATAATATTGAAATGGAGTAATTTGAACTTAAACACTTCCAACATGGATATGCCTATACTTTCTATCCTTGTTATATTTAATGATGTTTTCCCAATCAACAAGATTAACTTCTCCTACATTATACTCGCAGTCTTTTATCTCTAAATCACCTTCTATCATCTCACATACATACTTACTCTTTAATTGAAAGATGAATTTTTTTTATAGATCATGTATTTATGAATTATAAGAAGGACCCAATCTTCCTTGACATTTTCATTCTCATTATCTATAATATCGCCAAGATGAATTGAACGACTTTTCCATCATGTGACTAGTTTCTTCATAGTCACTTGCTTCATATTCATCCTCCAGTATAATCTCAACAATTCCCTTATCGTTTAGGGCTTGGTCTGGTAGTTCTTCCTCACTAAATTCAAAATAATCTAGATTATCCAAAGTTTCAATAAGCTTGTTATTCTTCCTATTTTTGCATTTGTTTGCATAATGCTCTACTTCTCCGTATGTCCAACATTGACAATTGTCTTTCGCTGTAGGACAATAAGCAACCTTTCTAAAAAATCATCATCTTTTAGGGCTTGGTTTGTTATAATACTTTCTTTTATATTTCTCTACTCTTTGCCTGTTAAAACTCTTTTTCTTATTAAATTTTTGTTTTCTTCTCTTCTTAGTTTCATTTTTCCATTGATGATGATTATCCGAATAGGTTATCAATTGTTTCTTCATTTTTTTTTACTTTTGGAGATCAAGACATTGATCATTGGCCCCTTTTCTTAATACTAAGGGTATCAATGACATCCGCTTTTTAAAACCATGCAATGTATTTTTCATTGATTATAGAATTGATCGGATATAGTAATTTGTCATAGAGTATACCAAGATTGGTTTCATTATGCCCAATTTTGTAATAATATTGACTAAATTCAGCAATATAATTTTTAAAATATTTCGTATCCCATAACTCTATGTTATTAATTTTTCTTTGCCATGCTCTAACTTTTTCTTCGAAATTAAGTTTAGCTTTGATAAATTCAGTTTCAATTTTTTTACATAATTTTTTGAAAATAGCAGCTGGTGTTTCCATCTCACCTAATACATTTTTACCTTCCCCATACCAGTCAGTTATAATGTCAGACAAACTATGCTCGATATAATTTAGGAAATTTTCAACCATCCATGTGGTATTCTACTTCAAGACACTCATACCCCCTTTCTAATATTCAAATATTTCTTCTCTATTACGAGCTCCATCGATATTTAAGATGTAACTCGTTTGGCTAATTGGGGAACACTAATTTCTTCAAAGGATGTGGCTTTCCTTACTATGAACCGAAAGGAAAAGTTAATTGTATGTCGTGTTGGAACGTATCTAAGTTTCACAAAATGGGTATTTCTTCTAGAAGATTCTCCAAATTCTTCACGTTTAGGAATAACATTGTTAACTAGGTTGGATTCAATTTCATATGTGTTGAGTTCTTCTCCAATCTTATTGATTTCACCATCATCTACCAATTTCCCATATTTTTTATACAGTTTTCTCTTAATTTCCTCTAAAGGAACAACATTTAGATCTTCTAGTTTAATCAAGTTCATCTGTTGATATATTTCTTCTTCTAACTGAACATTATTTGTCTCTTTATTATCATCTTATAGGACTTCTTACTTGTCCACAATTGCGCTCATGATCTTGTTTCATTCTCTATCAAACATATTTGTTCAGTCTTAAATCATGCATGGTTTTAATAATTATTTTGATTATATTATGTATATTTCGTCTAATTTACTTTATTTTATATATTTTTCAGGTTAAACATTAATAAAATAAAGAGGAAAAAGGAAGGCGTCGAAGTTCGAATTTTACACGCTAAGCTATCAAGTCGGTCCAAAAATAATGATCTATGAAAAAAATATTATTTCCATAATGACTTATTTGGGTTAGGGTTACAAAATTATTACTCCTAATTGAAGAGAAACTAGAAGACTTGGAAAAGAAGGAGTCTAAGAAAAAAAAACCCTAGTAGCTAATATTGTTTAACACCTTCACGCCACCCTCTTCCCCTCCTCATCATATAATTATCTTCATCACCATCTTATGCTACACACAAAACCCACGGCAGCCATCAATCTCACACCCAACCATCAGCTCTTCAATCCCCCCAACAAACCACGCCTAACCCTAGCATCATCACCTTGTTTATCACACGTCACATCCTCACGATCATCACCACCCTCATCTCACAGCATCACGACGCCAACCCTCCTTGGCACCATCATATCCTTTCTACCTCAACATTAATCATCATCCTATTCTTCCATTCCCATCACCCACACCTCACCCCTTTCACGCATCATCCCATGCCATGGCTCCATCGTCATCTTCGATCACCAACATCATCACATCACACCAAGTAGAATTGTGCTACTCTTCTTCTATTTTTTTATTTTTATTGTATTTTATTTTGCTTAGTTTAGTGTCAAACATGAATTATTTAGGTAAATTGGGTAGTTTAATTTTTAATATCAGTGAGTAGTTTCCTTGTGTTTAGTATAATCTATTTGAAACCATGCTAAAATAATTATTTTGAAACAAGTTTTATGCTTTATTGTATAGTTGATTTTTATTCATGATTCAATAATGATTAGTGCTTATCGTTCATAATATTCGTGTTATATTAATTAGAATGCATGCTAGTTAGTTTAATACGAATTCATATGATAGTTTAAAAGGTTTTAATACGTAAAAGCTATAGTCTTTTAGGCATTAGTACCACCCTAATTAACCATGGAAGACTCAAACCTATCTCTTTTAATTAGATAATCGTTACAGATCTTTGTTAAATCAATTTGCTGGTAAATTGGTTATAAGGGGTTAGATGATGTTTTTCTAATACGTAATGCTCTAGTTTGATTAAATTCTTGCGCTAGTGTTAGGGTTATCAAAACTAGTAGGGTTTATATTAGGGTTGGACCTAAATAAACTATAAAATAAGGAAAAACGGGGAAGATCCACTGGTGGGTGTCTTCTACAATCTAACTCATGAATAAAATCGATTTGTGTGTTGATGATAAATATTAATTTGTATGGTGGATATAGATTATGCTAAGTATTTTTCATAAATTTGGTATCTTTGATAACTATTTGTTGCTTTTTAGTTAATTTCTCTAGTTTGTCAATTATAATTCCTAAATTTATAAGCTTTAATATAAATTTCGTTTACCCTCCCCCCCCAAAGAGTAGTCTTTTAGGAGTGTCTTGGTAATATTAGGTCAGTTAGAGTTTAATTTTTTGTGCGGTTCTAATTTTCAGATTTAATTTATATTCTGTTTTACCATTTATTTACCGGTTTGTTAGAAATTAGGTTTAAAATATTTCCTTTTGTGTTTTTTCATATTTTAGTCCATATTAGGGTTTATATAGTGTCATATTCTGCTTCTATTTAATTTCGGAATTTTTGGAAATTATTTGATAATTGTTCAGAATTATTTTGTGAATTGGATATGTGCAGGTTTTTATTTTAGTAAATCTGAAAATTACGTTTTTTATTTTTATTTTATTTTATTTTTGGTTTCATTAAGTCCAGAAAATTATATCCTAAAATCGGAACTATTTTCTTATTTATTTTCATATTTATATTAGTGCAGTTTATTCTTTTCCTAATTTCAGATTTTCTTTTTCTGTTTTAATTTTCTGTAGACAATTTTCTGCTCTAATTTTTCTGAATTTAATTACATATAATTTTGGAATTATAAAGTTATAAAATTGCAGAATATTAATTTGGATTACTTTTTGTAATTTTTAATATTAATTTTCTGCTTGTTATTTTCTGTTATAATTTTCAGTTGAACATTGTGTTATTATTTCTGTTTTTATTTTTCAGATTATTTAGGATAGCTATTTACTGTTTTATTTCAAGAATTTAATTTAGATTATTTAGGAGCAATATTAAGTATTTTTCGGGATTTTTACTTACTGAATTTGATTTGTTTTAGTAATATAAAGAGAAGTTACAATAAATTCGAGTAGTAAAATCGTTTAGAATTAAACTAGCTTGTTACTATAATATTTCCTCATGGAATCGATCCCTACTTTCCTATGCTATAAATATTATTTATATATCAAAGTAGTGGTTTAATTTGTAGCTCTACGATAAGCTTTACAATATTTTATAACTCTTCTAGATTGTGCTATTCCTCCTTCTTCTTCTTTTTCTTCTTTTTTAGGTGATTTTTCAGTTGATTTTTCTCCTACTTCTGTTTCGATTTTATATCTTGCAAAGGAAATAGATTTTTATTTTTTAGATTTTTGAAAGGATATTTATGTTGAAATGGAGCGTTGATACTTAAATCAAATTTTGCACTATGTCTAACTTCGTTGATTAAAGAAAGGTGGATTATAGATAATTGTTTCTTTATCTCCTTAACTTTAGTCCTAATTTTTGCTAATTTGGCCTTTAATTCCAAAACTATCAGTGATATATTTTAATTGCGATGCTACTGAAGTTGTTCATTCTGATGAGTGTACAATATATGACTAATCTAGAGCATGACAATTAGATGACAATTTAAGTATTAAATATAGTTAAATAGCTTAATTAACTATTAATTAACATAATTATTTTCATTATTTTTGGTCATGTGGCTTCGATAACGGATTAAGAGGGCTTCGATGGTAGTTATAAACAGAAAATCACATGTACAAAATCAAAATTTTTGAAAGTAAGTTTTTAAGAATTGCGGTAAAATACACAAATATGAAAAATTATGGGCGTTATGCATGAATTAAAACAGTAGAATTGGACATGAAAATAGTTTGCACAAACTTTGAGGGTATTTTCTATTAGTTACGTCATAAATCAAGGTACCTTATAGTTATATTTAATAATTGAAGGCCCTTAAAATAGTTTATACAAAACTTAAGGTACCTTTGTGTAGTTTTTTCTGTGTCAAGGTATAAAGAATACTAAGGTTACCTGTACAAACAATATTAGGCTGCCTGTACAAACAATAGTTACAAACTCTACACAACATTTGAAAAATAAATTTAAAAAGATGAAAACATTTTCTTGTGTTGAAAACTTTGTGACAAATTCACAAAAGAAGCACTCAAATATTAAATCTTGTAGTGCTAAATACAACACATATAAAAAAAAATAAAATAGACAAGCATAACGGTAATAAAAGGGAGGTTTAGGGATGTCAGTGGGGGGGGGGGGAGGGATGAGATTCAATATCCGAGAGGGGATGGGGAAGGGGACGGAGAGAAATTTTACCTCATCCCCATCCTCGCTTACCAGCTGGGGAAAAATCCTCGTCCCCATCCCCGCTTTCCATTCCTGATTGAAGAAAAAAACTCATCTCCGTCCCCATTTATAATTAAAATTATATGTAAATCCTTTATTTATGAACATAATATTAATATCAGATAGGTAAATTTACTTAAAAAAATCTTAACTATATGATCCCTATTTTTCTTCTTAGACTTTGATTAGGTTGTGTTTGACTTCTTAGACTTTGGTTTGGTTGTGTTGTGTGGACATGTTAAACTTTAATTTAGGTTGAATTATAAACTTTAATGAAGTTTGTTAAACTTGCGTTGTATGGAACCTGCAAGGGCTTTGTAAAATTAGCTGAGCTAAGTCTGGTGGGCAACTCGGTGTTTTATCCAAGATCCAACTTGTAATATAATTTTTACATACAAGGGAAAAAATGTACGGGTAAAAATTCCCGTTGAAACCCCATTAGCGATTGAATCTCCGCTGGAGATGGGGACAGGGAGTAATTTTTTCCCACAACAGAAAAGGGGGCAGGACGGAGGTGGGGAGCTAAGCGGGGACGGGGATGGGGACAGGGAATACACGCCATCCCCAACCATCCCCATTGCCATCCCTAGGAAAGTTCAAGACCATGGTTATTGTTTTGAGGCCAAATATACAATTGCGGAATGAATTTATTAATTTGTCGAGAATGGCAAAACATGATGATCTTGAACCGTGGCCCAAACCTAATAATATTCTATGTCTATGTAGAAGTGCCATGATGCAGTACTTCACTAATTAACAAAATGAATAATAGCGTGTACCGCTTAAGTGTGTGTATGATATATTTTCGTGAGTATAGTTGATTTAGTTAGGGTATCATTTGTATTTATTAGTGTTGTTGACAAATACTAATAAAAATAATTTGATTATTTTAAATCATATAACATTTTAATTTTAGATAAGATATGAAACTTAAAAAGTATCTTATAGGAAGATATTTATCACCACCCATTCTGCATCCAAAACATCACGCATCAATTTATTCTAATTTGAAAAAATGAAAAATTACTGGTGATCTAAATAAGAACTGCATTAATTATTATAAGTTTTACATCATCATGAAGCATAAAATTTAACAATAAGAAGGCAATTGGTTAAAAATAAAACACCAATTATGGTTTCAGATAGTACCATACCCTTTTTGATTGTATAATCAGTGGTGGATCCAGACATTTGGAATATGGGTGTCCATAAATTAACATCGTTACTAATATACACTATTTTCTTTTAGGGGTGTCCATTAATCAATAGACTATAACATGGATCCGCCCATGTGTATAATGCTCACCTCCTTTGAATAACTGAAAAAAAGGAAAATATAACATGGGCAATGAATTAAATCTCTAAAGCATGCAAGTTGGGAATTGCTATGTTTTCTGATAGTCGGACAACCAAATGATTTCTCTGACCCATAAATTAATATCGCCCCTTGCCCTTCCCATGTGATTGGAATCCTGAGGGCTGAGGACCCCCCCCCTCCCCCAAACAAAACAAAAAAGGAAAAACTAATTATTAAACACTTGTACAAAAGTTAATATAAAACACTCAACTTTCATTTAAGTAATATGAAGCACTAAACTTCTAATTTGAGGTATTTATGAACACTTGTAAGCTAAAATGAGGTGTGTGAAGTTCACCTCCCAATTAATAGTATATTTATAATTTAATGAGTTATATTTTACATCCAAATAGGTTAAAAAAGGTTATCATGATCAATTAATTCTGATAGAAATAAAAATAAAGACTAGCCGTTCACTTGTAAATTAAGTCTACTTATCTAATTAGCTAACTATTTAATTTTCAAAAATGAGTAAACAAACTTTGTACATTGACCTGAAAAGAAAAAGTGGCTGTGATTATGGAAAGAAAAAATAGTTGTGATTATGGAAAAAAAAACCTTAAACTTCTCCTTTGGATTGTATTTGTATTGATGATGGTAGATGTCCATGCTAAATCTAGAGAATTAGGAGTAGGACAAAATTTTAATTGTTTTTATTAGTAGTTTCTTAATTATCACTAGTTCTATTGCCTTTAAAATGCTTTGAACCGATCTCTTTGTTAGCATGCTCACTTATAAAGAGAACATCGAAAAATTTCTAAACCTCTCAAAAGTCAGACCTTCACTGAAATTATTGTTGTTGTCTTAAACTACCCAAATAAAAGTTAAGTATTTTTTTATTGATTTTTCATGTAAGTTGAGAGTTTAATAATTATTTTTTCCCACATAATTAAGATAGATATTCATTTGATAGCTAGGCTAATAAATGAAAAAAAAATCAATTAAGAAAATAAGAAAGGAGTGTTCCACTCTCTTTGTAAGTGTGTGTAGCTCACTTGTTTACAAAAGTTTTCTATGATATCCTAAAAAGTAACTTAAGTGGTTTATGTTACCCAAATAAAAGTTGGATGTTTAACATTGATCTTTAGTACAAGTTGAATGTTTAATAATGATTTATCGCCCCTAAAAAACTTGAAATCAATAATTGATGTATTCTGATTTTGTAGAATATTCCCATTGTTCCATAATTTACATTATTGGCAACAAGTATCAGAATGACTGATTGAGTGACTTCAGTTCCTGCTATCTCTGCCAATCCATCACCGTATGTTGACAAATTTTAGATTTCCGTCGCTGAGAACTCAGCAACGACCTAAAATGCGACAATTTATTACCTAAAATGCGCAGTTTATTTCCGTCCCCAGTTCCGTTGTTGGGTTCAAAAATATGTCACTAAATTCCCGTTTTCCATCGCTGATTCCGTCTCTATATAGCTTTTTTTTGGGTAGTGTGTTAGATGATTTGCTATCCAAAACATTGACTGATTGATTGGCTCAGATACTATTTTTTTGACTGAGATATCAAAAAGGGATGTAAAACAAGACGTGAATTTTCACTAAGGAAGGAGATGGACATGGGGATTATTTTTCATACTATTTTTCTGCTTTGCTTTTGGTGTGTTTATTGATTTCTTTTCTTACTCCTGAATTATAATAGTTGGGCAAAAATGGATATAAGTTGATTTAGCATTGTCTCATACTCTCATAAAAAACTATTGTGAGAGGGTCCCACAAACAATATATTTTACCTTTTTTTGTTCTTCTATATTTAGATGTAATTATGATGCCTTTTTTTTCATGCCAAAAGTCACCAGAATTACCGAACTAGTATGCCTCAAAATTTAGGGTTGACCCGAAGCATCGAGTGAGCCTCTTTAAAAATTGCAGCCTGAAAGAGGGAAGGATGGGGAGTATCTTGCTGCCTTAAATGGTTGGATGGATTGAAATCAGGAAGAAACTATGATAAAAGTTCATTCCGTTCACAACAGGGAAAACATAAATTAATGAGGTGTCTAAATTTTGGTTGAGTTTTGTATGTGTAGGATTGCAACCATCTTACTAAAGGAATCCAAAATGTTGTAATAACTACAATATTGAAACAAAAGCACTTAATTTCTCAGGGAGGGACAGATTACTGCAGTAAGATTAGGCTTTCAATCTAGATGGCATCAGTTTTCTTGTGAGAAAGGAACGCTGGAATCCAAAAAGTTGAACTATTAAAGCAAGTTGTACGCCAACTTGTAACAGTACAAAGAGAAACTACTCTTTCTGTCCCATATTTATAGTCATTTAGGGAATGTACAAAAATAAACATTAAATTCATTTATATTGTTGAAATATGTTTTTTTACTAATAAAACCATTGATAGTTTTTTGGAAAAGTAAACCTTAACAATATTATGAAACTAGAAAAGATATGTTTTTGACAATTAATATGGGATAGAGGGAGTATCAAATAAGTGGAACAAGACAAACTATAAAATATAGTTAGGAAAGCTTAACCCGACACAATAACACAACCCGAATCCAACCTGAAATTACTAAGAGAAACACAAACCCACACGAACCGAACCGACTCAACCCGAACTTGATGCGATTTGACCGTTTAGCGTGAAAATAAGTTATTCATCAATTTTAAGTAAATATAAATTATTTTTAAAGCTAACACAAAATTGACATGTTTATCAAATGAGTCAACCTAAATTGCCCCGTTGCCCAGTTCTACTAAAAAAACCTAACAATCTCATAAGAATGTAGCTTCCTTGAATTAACTAGCTTTATGAATGATCACTTGGGTATCATGCCATCTCCAAACGCCCCAATATTGGGGCTCCCTTTAAAGCAAAGACAAATGTAGACAATATTCATCTAATGATTAAGGGCAATTACTCTAAAATCCCTCGAACCTTGACAAGAAACCGTCAATGATCCTGCCACTTTACAACGATCTTACAGAAAAATTGAACTAATTAATCAAGGATGACTTGAAAGCAAAATAGTAATGCTTTTCAAATGGAAGGGCTATTTGAGAACAATGAATGAACATGATAAAAGTACATTAGTACAATTAATATTTGCAATATAAATTTTACATCTTAATTAGACTTTAGACCTAGTAGCACAATAGGAGCTTTGACCTAATCCCACTCTACATTAATTGTGCATCTTATGTTCATAAGAGCTAAATGAGAAGTACTCCAACCTTATGCTATTTTCCTCCATTTAAATTCATATACATATCTATCCACTTAGATCAACATAGCTAGGGAGACCGTAGTTACGTTGAGATACTAAGATTGGTCATTAAATATTTTAACTAACATAAGCTCATCAACAAAGATACTGGAACCAAGCACAATCCCTTTCTTCTCAGTTCTGTCTCCATGAAACCTATGCCAACTTCTCTTACCTCTTGATTTGCATGTCCCTTAACCTGCATAACAAAGTTATAGCAACTCATTACGATAAAATTCTCCTACAACAAACCATAAAAATGTTGGAGTAAATTTAAAAAAAAAAAAAACAGATCGATATAGGGCGGTACTCAAGACTACATGTAATCAAATATGAAATCAATAAATAAATTTTTTATCAACAAAGATGAGTAATCTAAAATTTAAAATTTGCAGTGAAACAACACAAATATATGTATTCACATTTGTTGTTTGTCTTTCAATTTCCCCTACAATTTTCTTCACTATATGTTTCTTTTGACTTTGTTTACAAGCAATTCACATCAGAAAGCTACAACAAAAACAGGAAAAGGTCAACAAAAAAGGAAAGAAAACATCAAAATGAAAAAGCAGGGATCCATATATTATAGATGGGGATTATAGTAGGGGATAGATAAAAACTCTATTTTTTCGCTAACTAATTACCTTGAGACTTTGAAGGGGTGAACTAGCAGTATCCTCCAAATCCTCATCAACAAACTTATCATCAGAAACAAGTGATGAGGACGTCTGATCATAACCACATGAGAACGACAACAAGGAACTTTCATAATTGTTGGCTATCAAATCTACAAGAAAATCCCAACCACTTTCTTGAGAACAAGTTTCATCGTCATATTCATGGTCTTCGATGGCTTCACAAAAGAGTGGTTTTTTTCTCATGTTGTTTGTGGAGCTCAAATAATCCTGCATTTTCGTCAACTTTAATTTAATTTCGTTGTGTCAGAAGTTTTGAAATGCTTCTGAAGTTAGCTCTTGGGAGATAGGTCATATATATACAAGTAAGAGGATGAGGATGAGAATGAGAGTATTAAAGAGAGATTATAATAATTTTGGATCCACAAAAAAATCTAAGCAAAGAGGGGGTAAAGAGATTATGGCTAATTGAGTGTGATATTTTTCCAAAATTTTTAAATGGGTTTTTGCTTAATTTCCGAAATTTAATACAGTAATAGGATTTGAATGAGTCACTAAACATCACCCAAAAGAATCTAGACACGGTCACCAATGAGGAGAATAATACTTCTCCTGTAACATCTCCAAGGACTAAAAGAATCATTTTCTTTGTCCTCCAACTTAATTAGCTTGTTTTGCAAAGCATAGATAGAATGATTGGTTAGAAATCTAGTAACGGAAGCACTATACTAAATGGGATAACCCCACATAAATCAATCTCAAGGTTACCCCCTTGTTGTTGTTCAAGAATTACTAGTCTTTGCCCGTGCTTTTGAACGGAGCATGATCAAGTGGACATTTTCAAGGTATGTAGGGAAATAGTAAATAGAAAGCTGTTGTAGACATAATTAATGTTGTAATTACACTGATAGAATGCAAAATTTCAATGAATACGTAATTCTAAAGCAATTTCGTCGATAACTAATCGGTTACTCGAACAGAAACTATATGGTTATAGAAAATGTATATATAAATATGAGGGAGAAATGATATAATACGCTTGTTACGAAGCATGGCACAATGGAGGATGATAATACAATATATGAAGCCAATTACGATCAATCCACCTCCTCCTCTTATACCTGCAAAGGAAATGAATATGTAGTGATTATTTGATTGAGAATAATATAATTGTCAGTTACATATATGCATTGTCTACTTGGTGTAACTAACATTAGTTGTTCGTATGTAATGAACCTCTTCCTCCCAATTGACTGGCATAATAAGAACGATGGGGGCTTCTACTTCGTGGGGACGTGGAGGCTTCGGCTCCAAAATGAAAACCCAAGGTTGACTTATATAGTACGTCATCTATAATCGCATAGAGTGATAGATGACCATATGGCTGTGTAGAATATTAACATGGGTTACGCAACAATTTAAAAAAGAAGTCATATTCACGTTAGTAGCATTGAAAATAATAGTACCTGTGCTGCATATATATCCAATTGGGAAGATGTCAAATGCAATAGGATTCGAGCATCCTCATGAAGAACAGTGAACTCTCTGTACCCTGTAGTATCTTGCAAGACAACTTTGAAGATGAACCTATCCATGGGAATGTAATAGAGTGGTTACAGTAATGCACAAACGAAATTAGAAAAATTTGGACAGAGTACCGATCAGTAGGCAATCAATTATGCGAACCTGTTATGAGTCAGACGTGGAGGTTGGCATGCGCAGTACGGTACATTAAGCGCGAATACGTAATTGTGGGTACTGTTGTTGCAATTAGTGCACGCATAATACAACAGTGGGTGGATTTCAACAATATATGCAAAAATACGAAAATATCTCACTTGCATGTACCAAATGTTGCACATTATGTGACATTGAAGGAATATATGTATGTGTAATTAACATTGGGATAAAAATGTTGCTGCTTAGATTTGATGCAGTTCCATATTGATCTAAAAATCTATTCCATTTAGCAGCGAACAACTTTTTTAGATTGTGCATACGTAATGTTCTCGAACGCATCAAATCAAAATGCTTCATAACACCTTTAGTGCCAAAGTACCTAGTGCATGTAGCAAACGACACATGTGTGAGCTCAAGTGCCAATAACTTGCACAACAAATACAAAGTGAAATAAATTTGATATGTTTTGTATACCATCCTTCAAAGTCTTCTGTTGCTTCAATATCGGGGTTGATCAGCAATCTACTAACGGGTACAGTAGAAATTGAAATTCGTAAATACACATTACAGGCAAGACAACATATTAATGAAATATATCATCATATTAATGAAAATTATGCAATTTTAGGGATGAAAATACAGCAATTGAGATAAGGATACCTTGATAGTTTCTAATGTGGACTCTGGAAGCTAGAAGTATGTTCTCCACAGTCAAATGTTGCTCAATATAGCCGCCCTCAACTTCCGCGAAATCTCCCCATAAAGTCAATCTTAATGGGTGCATCCTACAAATAGGTAGGTTGTGTACTAATTTTCATATTACAGGAATGAGGAACTTAGTGTGCACAAAATGTTAAATAATAAAAGTACTTACTGCATGTCAGAAAGTAACAATTCCCGTCTTGCAGTGTTCCTATCTCTTGTCCTCTCTAAAGGAGATATAGCAACTACCATGCCGATAACGTCTACATAAACAACAAAAAAAGGTGACCGTTATATACAATTCAGAATAACTATATGTAGGACTGTAGTTAGTGAAGTGTAGTATGTGAACAATACGTACCTACAACATCATTTGGTGTTCGTAGATGCTGAGGGACATCAATGAAAAGCAGAAAAGGTGGTCGGTGTTGGAAGGGAATATATGGGCAATCATCAATGACACTAAGAAGTCTCGTTCTCGACAAGAAGACCAACTTGTAATTGTTGGTGACCACATTCTTCTCGCCATCGGTCGCAGCATCAACAGAGAGTGCAGAGATGTGGTACACTTTTCCAGTGATGAGTAAGGGTCTCCATCGAGAAATATCAACATCACTTTCCATACTGCCGAAAATCTCATCACACTGTAGTAATCAAACGTTGTCGTTAGCAACACACATGTACACGATGGGGAATTATATTAGCGTATTCGTCAAATACCTGATAGTCCATAAATATCACTTTCCACAATGTACGTCGCCCCTATGCTCGGACACTCATAACTCGCATGAGTCGAACCAATAGTGTCACAGATCTACTGCACGGGTTGATAGCGCATATAGGCATAGTAGTATATATTGAAGCAGACATGTCTGTGATCATAAATAAATAAAACTGAATAGAATGGTATGATAACAATACAATGACCACACCTTAATTGTTTAATAACGTACATTAATGTACAGGACATGATTTTTATATGATTCAAAAGGGATTAATCAAGCGTTCGGAATGTAACAAACACAATAAATTATCTGCATGATATAATAAGTTACAAATGGTGCAGTAAATCCATGTACACCACATTTTTTGTAACATTTAATGGAACACCTATTTTATTACAAATCAGTGCTCTTAATCCAGAAGGAGATGAAACACATGACAGAGCAACGTAAAGTTGGCCATGGGTGAACACCGGACGTGGAAGGTAGACACCAACTCTATTGAATGTTTGCCCTTGACTTTTGTTGATTGTCATTGCAAACGCGAATTTCAGAGGGAACTGTCTTCTTTTGAGTTGTAGATCAGGAAGGTTGGATGGGGTTAAATCGATTCTTGGTATTAGAACAGTCTCTCCAACTTTTGAGCCAGATATTAATTTTGCTTCAATCACTCTATCTCCCAGTTTACTGATAATCAATCGAGTACCATTACACAACCCTATTGACTGATTCAAATTCCGTAGTAATATAACAGGTGCACCAACTTTAAAATCTAGACAATGATTTGGCAGCCCAGAAATCTTTAAGGAATGCAATAATTCAGGATGTTCCATATCACTAAAAGGGCCGCAATCGTTTGAGTTTGAAAGAGTGTCACAACTCAAATAGCTTTTGACATCCCCAGGGAGCATAGACAACATGATTGTATTGATTTCATCAACATCATCATTTGTTGGCGCAAGGATCCCTTGCTCACTAAGATATGACCAATCATCGTACTTAGTACCAAAATCAGGATAAGTTGATGCGATCAAATTGTACAAACCACCTTCGTCATTCTGAATGAGATACTCTGTCGGAATCTTAATCCAATTAGGCTCTCCGTCGTTGGAGATAGGAATTCCTTGCACTTGACCTTCCCTAACTTGTAATATCCATCGAGCAAATTCTTCCACAATTTGCATAGTCTAAATTGATTCATTTATTCGTTGAAGTCTCATGTTTATACGCAAGTGCATAATACTACACTCATTCCAAAATGTTGCTCGATGGACCGTAGCCGCGATGATAGATTCGTGACTTCCATGTGTAATTATAAGCAGTATCTGTCTAAAATCTCCTCCAAGAAGAACCAATTTCCCTCCAAAAGCATTCTCATTGTCACATATGTCCTTGAGGTGACGGTCTACTGCCTTAAATGCTAATCGGTTCATCATTGGTGCTTCATCCTAAACAATCAATGTTGTTTCCCGTATGAGATCAGCACTTTTAGACCTTTTATCAAAGTAACAAACTGAAGTCTCATTAGGTTGTATAGGTATTTTGAACACTGAGTGTGCTGTTTCCCCCCCGGGCAACAATAAATAAGCTATACCTGATGATGCTACAGCCAGAACAATATGTTTATCTGATCGGAATTTAGAGATTAATGTGTTTCAGAGATAAGTCTTTCCTGTGCCACCACTACCATTTACGAAGAACAATCCCCCTCCACCTCTATTATGAGCATCGAGGACCGATCTGTATGCATGATACTGATTTGAGTTCAACCCTCGTACGAAGCTTTCAAATCTTGATGTCTCCAAGTTTGTATCATAATCAAGCTCATCAATAATTAGCCGATTTGTTGCATGCATCGCAGCTTCGACAGAAGGGAGGGGCATCGAAGGAAAATTTTGGAGTGACCTTCCATTTCGGTTCAACATACGTTATATTTCAAGTAGCCCAAGATTTTGTAGATCAGTAGATGGTAAGTCCATATCCGGGATTCCTGTTTGCCGTCTTACGACATATAGAAAATCATCTGTTAGATGCATCCAATGCGTATCCCACAACTTCACTGGGTCAGCAATCTCAGAGAACATCAACATTGAGCAGAACAGATTTCACAAGTGAACGCCTGAAGCCCAGGTTGATGCTTCATTCAGAGCAGCATGCCGTTCACCGTCATCATGAAGCAACATCAATGCCATACATGCTGACTTCAATGTTGGATGTACAACCCCACGTATTGTATGTATGTCTTCAAAGGAAGTTGCTCCACTGACCTTTGTTAGAAGCAATCTCAAATAATATCGCTCACCACAATTTGGATGTGCAAACGGAAGGCGACCAATTGAAGAACCTTTTTGACGAATAGTCCATGTTTTAGATGAATGGTTCCATACCCATTGTGTGGGGAAGTTGAGATATGTGGTCTGTCGAGCAGCTGGGAACTCCTTATTGGCTTTGAACCACATTGTCAACATTGTTTTCTGCAAGTCTGGTTCATTTGCAATATCAAATAGGTCCTGTCTGTCACTGAAGACGACTAATTGTTCCCCAGGAAAGTGGTATTGAAGCTTCTGTACGAAAGGATATTGATGTTGTAAGCTAAACTCAAAAATCCGCCAACATGACTCAATTGCAGATACATAGCGACAATACAAATATTCTTTGATTTCATTCCTTCCTCCATATTGTCGAGGTTGATCAATGTCATGACTTCCATTGTTTCCTTCAATGACAATTGTACCACGATTGTGACCCTTGTCGACATACTTATATAGGTATTTGATCACACTGCGTACTGCTACGCGTTCCACATTAATGTGGGCGTCGTACTTTATGCATAGGTCTTTGTTGTATGGAACCACCCATTGATTATCAATTTCTCGACTATTCACCACCACCCTTTGGGAAGTGCGTCGCCTTCGATATTGAGCAAAGCCGTGCTCATCAAATGTTGTTTGGTTGGAAAATCTTTTAGGGTAAGTTTTTGAGCATTTTCCATCGATCAAACATGACACACATGAGCCATGTATCATAAATCTTGTCACAGTTTCATATGCGAGAGGGTTTGTAGTCTGGTCAGGAAGTTCGACACTAATTAGCCTATCAACATCCTCTGCGCATGCAGGCTTATCTTCCATGGCTACAGTCAAGAGAATGTGAGCATCAGGAAGGCCACGCTTCTGGAATTTAACAACATATACTTCTATAATAGATATAGTGGATATGATTAGTACGTTGAATGTGACAGGATGGAAAATATTTTGTATAGCAATATCAGGAACTCACCAGCAATGACTGTTCTGAAGATTTTTTTCGTCTTGAAATCATCGAGCAATTGGCATAGCTTAATCTTGAAAACCCGGGTTATTAGATCTGGTCTGTCATCTGATCGCTGGCTGGACAATAACACATTAGTGATTTTAGGCCAACTTGGATTACATGTAAATGTGATGAAAAAATCTGGAGGCCCCATTGCACGAAAAATTGCAATTGCATCATGATAATGTTGCATCATATAACGGGGACCTCCAGTGAACGAAGATGGTAGAATATATGTTCGTCCTATGGACTCTGCATTAACGTCACCTGCGTTAAGTGCATCTTAAATGCCACTGTACAATTCTGTCCTTAGGCGACCTTGATGGTTTAGGTACCACGAAAGTCTATATTGCTCAGTGGCTGCCCATACATCTACGTAGAATTGTTGGCCCAATCGAGTACTCCTCTTTATAACGGATGATTCACCTACTCGATCTTGGATACGAAACACATAAAATTCTCTCATTGCAACCGTTGATCTGGAGGTACTGGAGTTTGTTATTCTTTGTATGTCTGGACTCCACCCATCAGTGCTATATGGGAATAACAGAGGATAGTGTAGAGGCATATACGATGGATAAATCTCATCTATCCTCTGCTAGGTCCCATCCATTTTCTAAATAATGACATCTCGGGATCCATAGTGCTCAGTGCCATCACCAACTAAAAGTCCAGCAACCTCTTCTGCAGTGGGTCTAATATATTGTCTACCCTCTCTCGCTTCAATGATTCGAATTCGCAAATCAAGCACCTCGCCATGGTCGCGTAACATGTCGTGAGCTTTTCGAAATACAGCAACATACGGATTAACAGCATGCAACATATGTTGCAACCCTTGCATTATGTCAGGCCTGATGCCAGAACGACATCCGGATGCCCTAAGTGCAGTCATACAGTTCGAGAGTTCATTGCTAGTGTCATAGATGTATAGCTGCACAAACTTTGGGAGTAGTCCATATCGAGGGAGCAAGGATCCAATTTTTTGGTGATTGCTACCATTTATTCGAAAAACATATGGGCTTCTACCATCATTGACGCTATGGTCAATACTTCCTCCCATAGAAGTGAATGAGAATATGGAATTGTAGATTTGGATATTGTCATGATAATGTTGGTCTGACAACAATGATTCAAGATATGGAGGTGACGGTGGAAGTAGGGGTAAACTAACTTGTCCACTTTGACAGCACAAATTAAATTTAGGGTTGGAAATACTACTATTTCGAACTCTTTCCTCTATCCACATAACAGTTGTGCAATGTGGACATGTAGCTGTTCTCATCCCAAAGTCTCATTGGGTTGAGAATGAGTGTCGTGGACGGGGATGTGTCCCTCCTGTAATTGTTGTAGTGGGGTAAGTGAGTTCATAACTCATGCTTGGTCGAGGTATGTAAACGTTGGGAAGTGTTAGGGGATTACCCATTAGGGTGGATGATGTTGTCACATGGTCTATGGGCGGAGGTCTTATATAAGGAACTCTGTGAAATTCGGAATTCTCATCATGACCAGCTCGTCGATCTGAAGATGTGAATAAATTGTTTATATTAGAAAGAAAGCATTAATTATGTGGTTTTGATTCTTGCATGAGCAAGGGTATGATATTAACCAATACAGATGAACTATTACCACGATTGTGGATATTATGCGTTGAGATGAGATTTTGGTGCTCGTGCTAGTTCTCAAGATGCGGCGAATGTGTTCGACGCAAACGCATCAATGTAGACCTCATTTGGCGAGCCTCCCGTGCGAGCAAGCGACAATGGTGCGGCACCAAATCATTTTGATAAATATCTTGGCGCTTGAACAGTAACCGATGTCTAGCTTTCAATCTGACATTTTTTTGTTGCAGTTGTCTTTGTGTTCTTCCAAACGATAATGATGACTCCATTCTTTTTATACATTATCATGCAAACACTCAGGTAATGGAATAGTATGATCCAAACCCCAATGTATTTGTACATGTGTATGTTATATGGAGATAGACATATATATATTAGGGGTGAGCCAAAAAAATCGAAATCGAAAACCAAACCGGAAAACCGGAAAAACCGAAACCGAAAAAATCGGTTGACCGAATCAATTTTTTGTAACATTTTTTTTCCCGGTTCACGATTTGGTTTTGGTTCGGGGCTCAAAAAATTTCTGTTACCCGTGGTTAACCGAATCGAACCGATTTTATTTTGTAAAGAAAAAATAGAGGATTCATACAGAAAAAAAAACCAAAAAATAAGTAAATTTAGTTGTATGAGATTCGGTTAACCATAGAGAAAACCGAATTTCTGGTTAACCGAATATTTCGGTTCGGTTTACGGTTCGGCTTTTGACAGAATCGAATTTTTCGGTTAACCAATTGTCGGTTAACCGGTAGTTTCGGTTCGGCTTACGGTTCACATTTTCTCCAAACCGAAGAAGCGGTTAACCGATTTTCGGTTAACCGACTTAGAGCACCCCTAATATATATATATATATATATATATATATATATATATATATATACATATACATATACATACATAT
>JACYFF010031954.1:82315886-82363863 GCA_017589665.1 Selenicereus undatus | reverse complement strand
TATATATATATATATATATATATATATATATATATATATATATATATGTTACATTACAACACAATCAGTCACATGCCCAAACGCACAGTCACATAGCAAGATAGCTCAGCACAAACCACACAACTATTTCATTCCCCATTCAACTGGTAAAAATTCATAATTCTACGTGTAACAAAGACATCCAAGGACAGCCCTTACCATTTTCATCAATCACATTTTCAAACAACTTTGGGGAAGGGTTAGGGCATTGATTGTTACTAGGATTCCGTACAATTACGGGCTCGGTTTCTTAATTGGGCCTAATAATCAGCACCTAAACCAAAATAGCGCTTGGACTTAGTCCAAATCTTACGGACCACAACTACAACGCATTCTCACTTATGATAATTTTTCTACAATTTTTAGACACCCTTAGAAATTTCCAAGCATAGCTATTAGCTAAACTTGAATCCATATTCAGTCAGAATCTGCGCTCAGCTTCCAGACCCCATATCTCTAGTTGTCAACGTCAAAACTCCGAGTTCTTGCCCATTCTAGAAAGATCAGTTCGTCTTCTACAATTGCTATGTTTGGTTCTTTTCTAGAATATGTCCAGCACAAGGTCATTTTCCTCCACTAAGCTACAATATCACTAGTTGTCTAGATCTAGGCAACCCTCGGTAAATCAGTCATAACTCACTCACTGCAAATCCAATTCTATTGATTCAAGAATCAAAATCTTCAGCACATTCCAACCTATATACGTTAAAAACTTCATGATTTTTCAATTAGTACAACTTCGTGGCCCAATTTTTAAAGTTGAGCCAAAATCTGTCCCTAACAAGTGACATTCTGCCCAACCCTTAATCCTAAATTGTGTCCCTTTTAGGCCACGATTTTAATACAACCAATCCACGACTACCCATATCGATCCTAACGATCCTACACCCCCACTAATCCAAGTAAAGTCCAGGTTTTTAACTTTTAACTGAAATGAAAACCAAATATGCTATCATGCTCACCTTGGTTCAGTTTTTGGGAGAAGAGCAATTGGATCGTCACACCGTTGAAAGTTAATATCTGGAAAAAAAAATTATAAAACTTGTATTAAAATTTAGGCACTTGAATCCTTAACTCAAAAACATAATTTCCGGCCAAGAAAACCTAAACTTGT
Source organism: Selenicereus undatus (assembly GCA_017589665.1). Classification (NCBI taxonomy): domain Eukaryota; kingdom Viridiplantae; phylum Streptophyta; class Magnoliopsida; order Caryophyllales; family Cactaceae; genus Selenicereus; species Selenicereus undatus. Next base: position 82,362,710 of record JACYFF010031954.1, on the reverse strand, counting down.
AAAATTGTATGTATGGGGTACATGGGATGCACCCCACTTACTCACACGCCAAGAGAAAAGAGGGGGAAAAGAGGTACTGGCTGCTGGTGGCTGTCGACGACAAAAGGTGGCGGTGGTGCCCTAGAGGCGGTGGTGGTGCCCTCGAGGCGATGGCCAGTGGCTGGTTATGGTGGAGGGAGGGGTACGTGGGGTTGAGAGAGAGAGAGGAGAGAACCGTGAGTTAGAGAGATTGAGTGGCGTGAGATTTAGGGAAGAAGAGAGGGAAAATAAAAGAAATGGGGGGTAGACGGCTAGGATAAAAGAAAAAAAAGAGGGAAATTTTTGAAAAAAACATCTTGGGCCAAACCATTAAGGAGTCCACCAAAATTTAATTATAAGTAGGTAAATAAATATTTAAGCCTAGGGGGTAGATAGCAAATTGAATAACAGATAACTCGACGGAATATAACCCGAATAAAATTTTTAACCCATTTTTTTAAAAATAGGTAAAATTTGATAAGAAGTCATGGAGGGGAAAAAAAACTCTTTTCCATTGGCTTGAATCATAAGGGTCGATCCACATGACATGATTCCTTATATTAGATTTCCGGGGTTTACATACTACCTTACTTAAGAAAGTTTTGTCCCCAAAACTTCAATAACTGCGGCAACACTATCATTACGAAAATGAATTTCTAGGGTTTTACACAATATGGCTTAGGAATTTTCTTCAGGATCGTAATCTGACCCCTAGAGTTGTTGATCCTATTGAGATGTTAAGCAACAACACAGCTACCATCTAGTTCGCTAAGGATCCAAAGTTCTATCCAAAGACCAAGCACATAAAGAGGCGTTATCATTTCGTTTGAAATGTCATAAAGACAAAGATTGCCATTAAGTATATATCTACGAACAAGATGATTGCTGATCTATTAAGTAAGTCAATTCCTAGATATGTTTTTAACATTCACGCGTTGGGTTTAGGACTTCGTAGCGTTTAGTTTTTGGGTGAATCTTATTACGAGAGATATGCGTTTCTCTTGCAATAGGAATTTGTGTAATAAAGATTGATGTTTCTTTTTCTAAATGTTTGTGATTTACTATTACATGTTAGGCATACTGAAATGTCACAGGCTTCTAACTGGCTTAGTCACACAGGCGATCGACATGACGCTTGAGTAGCGGACAAGATGAGAATAAATTTTATTCGCACTAGGTTTGTAATAGTGATTAGTCAAACTGGAAGTGTACGAATAAGATGGATATAGTCGTCTGAAAGTTTAAGATGAGACACTTGAGAATCGAACATGATATATGATTTCATATTGAAGCCTTCAAAGTCAAATCTTGAGTGATTAGTTGCATGTTCGCTTGAGTGTCAAGACTAACAATTATTATGTAAATCTAGTGGATGAGTTTAGATTTTTAGGTGAAAATTTATAGTAATCATCCACATGACATAAAGAGTAACGAGCCCAGAGATTCACATGACATATAGAGTAACGAGCCCAGCTAAGTGGGAGCTGTGAAATGACACACATTTCATACACATGAAGTGACAATTGACTTTCCTATCTCTTGTCACTATATAACCCCTATGAACGATGACCTTTCGACTGAAAGCTATGATATGAAGTCAAAGCTTGATAACACTACCTTAATGTATTTCTTAAGGGTCATGATGTTTACGGTTAAGCAAGAACAAGTTAGGAAAACCGTTAAGCTGAGATGAAATGTCATGAGTGTTTAAGGAAAAATCGATCCATCTTCACAATATCAGTCCGGTCAATTATATTGAGTGTATAATCATATGATATATCATATAGTATAAGGGGATTAGAAACACCAGTGATGTTTGGGATGATTTAAGGTATCATATTTCGTAAAAATATTATGTTACTTAGATGGTTGCTTAATATAATACTATTGGTTCCTTTTTGGTTGTACGTGCATTCCTAGTATGAGCGTGGAAGATAGTGGTTCATGGAGAGACATGTTATTTCTGATTTGCAACCTACATGGCTAAGTAAGAGTTGTTAGTCGACCCAAATTATATTATGGCAGGCGAACACTTAAGCCGCCTGAGTGGCAGAAACCCTAATCGACCTAAACCTATATAAGGGGGTTAGGGGTTAATTAAAACATAACAGTCTCACAAACCTCTAAATGAGAACTTCCTACCTATCTTCCTCTCTCACGACCACCCAATAATCTAGAGAGATTCAGGTTTATGATGTGGCATTTGAGGCGACTCTAGTAGCCACCTTCTAGCAGTATTCACACCTCGTGGGCTACTTCGAACAATCTATTCTGTACGAAAGGTTAGTCCTTTATTTTTCAACCTTATTAAATTATAGAAAAACTCAAAAGTACGACATTGTTTTCGAAAGTTTCAATTTATATGAGGAAAATTTACTGTGAAAAAGTGGTAAAGTACTCACCTTCTAAATGAAGCATTACGGTTTCAAATCCCATCACTTGTAAAATTTGCTTACCTTTCTCATTTCAAGTGAAGTCTTCCTCATGTTAAAAAAGAGAAAATATCATCTATTTGCATAGGCCATTGTCCCGACTCTAATTAATCGTCTGGGACTTTTAGGTATTGATTTGATTTGCCTCTACCAAAATCTTGATTGATCTAGCAAAGTACGTGTTTCCTCATATATGTTGAAACAATGTAGAACGTCATGCATTTCAAGTGAAATCTTGAACTTGAAGTTGCTAGATCAAGCAAATGTACCTTTCTTTGTTAAAGAAAATATGTTCTGGACCACTTGCATGAAACCAAAATGACAAATGCTAAGCCCTTTAGTTTGCCTATGGAAGGACACTTGAAATGAGCCTCTGAAGGCACTTTGCTTCCTGAACCAAATCAGTACAAAAGGTTTATTAAAAAGTTAATTTAATTACTTGACCATTACTAGACCAGATTTATGCTATACTATGCAGGTTTTGAGTCAATTTATGTAACAATATAGCTAAATTGAAAATATATTCTCTGAACATCTACTGCATTTGCTCTAACTCCCAGCGATTTTCCCTCACAAGGAGCTTCCAATCTCCGAGTATGGATCAAGGATGTGGCAATATATTGTACCTATAGTTGTTGATCTTAGAATCTTTGTGTTTCCATGTCTAATAATGTAGCCAAGGTACCCTACTTGTGGTATAAATATCAGTTGAAAAAGTAATACAAAAAACACTTGATTATCATTTGTATGGTCAAAATGCAACTACCCAGGTAAACAAACACCTTTTTTTTCTCCCCACACAAAGTAGTCTAAAAACCAAGCTCTTTTTTTTCCAGATTAGAGCCCTTGGCATATATCTTTTTTCATTAATCAAGGTTGAGTAGCATAGATAGTGGAACTACACCAGGCGCCTTTTATCTAAGCGCTCTACATGTAACAATATCTTCATAGAACTTGCTACCATTGCCTCTCCCGTCTGATCCCATGCATTCTGTTAGATAAATAAGAACAGACCTGAAATGCGAAAATAACTGTCGAGAATAGTCTATGTCGGTCGCGATCTTAGGTGGCTACCCGAGTCGCCTTAGAGTGTCCACGTCCTACACCTGAAGCCCGAAAGCTATGGTAGGTTAGTCGTAAGGGGAGGGGATGAGAGTGTGAGAATGTTCTATTTCGACATCAGTCGTTAGCTAACCTCCCAAAGCTCCTTTCATAGGTTATGTGGTAGTTAGGGTTGTCGCCCTAGGCAACACCTCGTGGCCGTCGAGCCTAATTAAATAGGTCTGGTCATCGGCTCCCACTCAGCCACAAAATTCGCAAGTACACGCTCTCCACGAATCACAACTCCTCACGCTTCATACCAGGAATAGGACGTGTGACTGAAGCGTAACAAATAGTGTTATATTAAGTTACCATCTAACTAACATAACACTTTCACAAAGTATGATGGCGCAAGTCATCATAGACATCACCAGTGGCATTTCTAATCGCTTATGCCATGATATATCATATGATTATATACTCAATATAATCGCCCAGGCTGATATTGGTGGTGATGGATAGACTGTTCCTTAAACGCTCATGGTATTACATCCCAGCTTAACTACTTTCCTAAAATGCTCTCGTCAAACCCGTATACATCATGGTCCTTGAAAAACACATTAAAGTAGCAACATCAAGCTTTGACTTCATACCATAACTTTAAGTCAAAAGGTCATCATCAATAGGGTCACACAGTGACAAAAGATAGGGAGGTCACTCCGTGCATGGTTGTCTTTTAAGCACACACAGTATGAGATGTGTGTCATGACATAGCTCCCACTCAACTGGGCTCGTCACTTATATGCCATGTGAATTGCGAGTCTAGATTTTCACCAAAAAATCTAACTTGAGCCACTAAATTAACATACTAAATGTCAATCTTGACACTCAATAGCGACTTTTAAGGCTTTCATATGAAATCATATCTCATGTTCGACTCCCTTGAGTCTCATCTTAGACTTACTAAGGCGACTATATTTTATCACATTCATACACTTCTAGTATAAGTAATCAATATGACTCAGTGCTAATATGATTCAGTCTCATCCTGCCCGATACTCAAGCGTCAGGGTGATTGCTTGTGTGACTAGGTCAATCAGAAGCCTGTGACATTTCAATATGCCTAGCGCGCAATAATAAATCATGAGCATTTTGCTCATTACAAAAGAACCTTGTCCAACACATGACAAGATATATCCAAAAACTGAACCTTGCGAATCCTTGAACTCAATGTATGAGTTTGGAACATATCATTAGGAATAGGTTTAGTTAAAGGGGCATAATCACCTTGTTGGTATACATATACTTTATGGCAATGACTTTTGTCCCTATGGTAACAAGCAACACTATATGCCTCCATAGTTGATTGCGTTGTGCAGTTTTTCTTCTTACTGCTCCATGACATAGCTCCCCCACTCAAGGTAAAGCATATCCTAAGGTTAGCCTGGACTCATTCAGGCCAGCAGCCCAATCGGCATTTTGAAGATCCTCTCAACTTGAGGTCTCCCCTTAATAGCATAAGACAAAGTCAACTGTACCATGAAGGTAGCGCTTGAGTCTCTTAATGGCTTGCCAATGAGTAAGTCCTGGGTTACTCTAGTAACGACTTATCAAACCAACCGCAAAGAAAATGTCAGGCCATGTACATAACATGTCGTACATTAAGCTTCCTATGACACTAGCGTTAAGGACATTGCTCATTGCCTCTTTTCTTTGTCTTTGTTTTTAGGCATTGGTCGAGGCTCAAGGTTAAACCCTTCTCAACTAGATTGTATATGGGTTTAGAATAATGCATACGGAATTGTTCTAAGACTTTCTTAATATGCCTCTTGGCTCATACCTAAAAGTTTCTTAGGATGACTTCTGATTATTTCCACGCCTAGGACATACCTGGCTTCACCCATGTCCTTTATCTCAAAGACGGAAGGCAACCACTTCTTAGTGGCTTCGATCATTTTCATGTTATTCCTAGCCAGTAGTATGTCATCAACATATAGGGTAAGAAATATAATCCCCTGGTTGATCTTTTGAGATACACATAGTGGTCTTCTGAAACCATGGATAGGCCAAATGAAGTTATAGCTTCATGGAATCTTAAGTACTAAGATCTGAAAAATTGCTTAAGGCCATATATGGACCTTTTAAGACGACATACCTTGTCCTCTTGTCCCTTTGATACAAAATCAATGGGTTGATCCATATAGATCTCTTCCTCAAAGCTATCATTGAGGAAAGTACTCTTTACATCAATTTAAAGCAACTCTAATTTCAAATGGGCAACCAGAGTTAGGAGTAAGTGAATAGAGGCAAATCTCACCACAGGAGAAAATGTCTCTTCAGAGTCTACGCTCTCAATTTATGTAAACCCTTTCGCCACTAACCAAGTTTTAAACTTACCGATCAAACCATCTGCCCTACGTTTGATAAACCTATTTGTATACCATATTTTAGGCTGTATTTAACTCGATCTTTCCTACATTTTCATGCTTTGTCATGTCAGGAAAAGGTTAAATTGACCTCCTACACATATATTTCACTCATATGACGTCTTTCTATAATTTCAGGAACTTTGTTTAAGGAACAGAAAGATAGTTAATATTTGGTAGAAAAGAACGTCAAAGAGGCGAATCTAAAGTCGCAAAGGAGGTCAATTAAGCGTCTCGTAGAGTTCCACGGATCAAGCACGGACATCCAAGGGCAAAAAGCCAGACCGTACCACTCGAGCACGCCACAAAGGCCAGCTAGCCAAGTGGCAAGGCCTGGCAGTGCCATATGGCACGATCATGCATGTGGCACGGTGCAGCTGTGCCACGTGCGCGGTGCTCGAGTGATTCTGGCAGAGTTTGGGCACAGTGACCCCGTGCCTCTGGGCACGACCATGCCACCCTTTTTGACTGCGCGATTTAAGTTTTCCTCGGGCTGTTTTTAGTATTATTCAGTTTTCTCTTTTCATAGATGTTTTAGAGGCGATTTTTAGGTTTTATATCATGGCTTTTGCTTTCCGTTGCATTGTATTGAATTCATTGGCATCGAAGTTGATTAGTTTTGGTAGTCGAAAGCAAGTTCCTCGTGGACACGACCCGTACTTGCCGGTTGCTAGCTATAGTTACGCCGTGCACTTATGGTATTTTTAACTTAACAAGTTTTTGGCGCCGTTGCCGGAGAACTTGCTCCTTTCGATATTAGAACCGGTCATTATACTCTAGACTAGGCCTTTTTATTTTTCTTTTCATAACTTTTAGTCATTCCTCATTCTTGCTTGAAACTGTTTAGGCCTTGGTAGTGCTTACTTTGTATGCGCAGGAGGAGTCAGAGGGATCAAGATCTTATCCCCCTCGATCCTGAGATAAAAGCAGTCGCACGCCGACGTAGCGGAGAAGCGAGAAGGAGGAAGAAAGAAGTAGCGGTGATGGCCCAAGAAGACAATAGGGTGTTGCAGGACTATGCCCTGCCGCAGGCATCTGGCGTCACCTCATCGATTGTTAGCCCGACGATTGAGGCTAATAACTTTGAGCTGAACCCAATGCTCATCAGTTTCGTGGAGTGTGACCAGTTCGGCGGATATCCCTCGAACAATCCGAATGCGCACCTTTGCAAATTCCTTGCAAAGTACGACACCATCAAACTCAATGGGTGTCCGTCGATGCTATTCGACTGCTGCTATTCCCTTTCTCATTCAGGGACAGGGCTAGTGATTGGCTGCAGAACGAGGAGCCCAACTCGTTCACCACCTGGGAGGTTCTCTCCAAAGCCTTCCTCAGCAAATACTTCCCACCTAGCAAGATTGCCAAGCTGAGGACGAACATCACCTCCTTCACCCAGCAGAATGGAGAGTCCTTGTACGAGGCTTGGGAGAGATTCAAAGACCTCCAACGATAGTGCCCCCACCACTGAGTTCCTGACTGGCTCCTAATCTAAACCTTCTATAATGGGTTGGAGTGGTTAGTGAAGATTTCTGTCGATGCCACAGCACGAGGCGCTCTCATGGGCAAATCTATTGAAGCAGTGAAGGCATTGTTGGAAGAGATGGCTTCCAACAATTATCATTGGTCGAGTGAAAGAGCCGCCCCCAAGAGAGGCGGTGGCAGACATAAGGTGGACGCGGTGACGCTTCAAGCCAGTAAGGTGGATGCCCTTGCACAGCGACTGGATAAGGTGGCTACTGCATCAGTTACTTATGCGGGGCCATCAACGGGGGCATATGCATACTGCGAGACCTGTGGTGTACAGGGGCATACATCCGTTGAGTGTTACAATGCACCTCCTAGCATTGAACATGTCAACGCTTTCCACAATTATAACCCCCCACCACAAAATAACCCCCACCCTACCACTTATAGCTAGGGTTGGAAGAGTCACCCAAATCCTCTTTACAAGAATCCCAACCCTCACCCCCAGAGTTTTGTACAGCCACCTGGTTTTCACTACAGAGCTTCCTACAATCCACCCCCTCCACCTCCCGAACCGACATCTCACCTGGAGAGTCTCATGGAGCACTTTATAGAGACTCAAAGCAAGACCAACGAGACTCTTAGTGATTTAATCAACCTACTGACCTCCAGGGTCGATGCTATGGCTGCCCATCAGAAGACGATGGACACCCAGATCGCCCAACAGGTGAGCCTCTTGTCCTGATCTCAGGGGCATCTGCCAGGCTAGCCCGAGACTAACCCCCGAGGTCACATCAATGCCAACCCCACGATGGAAGAGGGGCTAGAGGAGAGCCCAGTGATGGTTCCCCAAGAGGTAGTTCCAGTTCCTAATTCTGTAGGAATAGAGGGGAAGACAAGAAAAGAGAATCTAAGCCTTATTGAGGAGCCTAGTCCTCCACCTTCGGCTCACACTTACCAGCCCCCAACGCCTTTCCCTCAACGACTGGCATGGTCTAAGTTATCTCAACTTGAACCTAGACTCGCGTGATTCCTAGAGACCCTAAGCCGAATCTATGTCAGTAGCCCCTTCTTGGAAGCTCTCAAGGATGCACCTGCTCATTTGAAGTTTGTGAGGGAGCTCCTGTCCAAGAAGGGAGAACCTGAGGACGCTTCACTGGCCCCCATTAGCAAATCCTACAAATCACTCTTACCGAGGCAGTCCCCATCAGAACTACAGGATCCTGGCAGTTTCTCTATCCCATGCTGCATAGGGGATATGCAGATCAAGAGAGCCCTTTCCGATCTGGGCACCAATGTGAGCCTCATACCGCTTTCTCTCTGTAAGAAGCTGCAACTACGGGACCTCACGCCCACCAGCATGACTATTCAGCTAGCAAACTGCTCCATCAGACAACCTGTAGGCCTTCTGGAGGATGTTCCAGTCCAGGTGAGAAAGTTCCTCATCCCCTGTGATTTTATCGTTCTTGACATGGATGAGGACTTCCCGACCCCACTCATCTTAGGTCGGCCATTCCTTGCGACTGCAGGGGCGGTGATTGATGTATAGATAGGCACCATATCCTTCACTGTATGTGGGGAAAGGGTGAATTTCAGTTTTCCTCCTCCCGCCCCACCATCAGCGCCTGTTCTCCTTCCGCCTTCTAAGGAGCCTATCCCTATCTTCCCCTTCGATGGTGTTTCTGGGGTCGAGATGTTTGATGGAAATGGGGGACCTCCCATGCTGCTTGGAGGTTCTTCTACTTTTTCTGCGGCCGCCCCATCACGTTTCGCGACTGCTTCTGCCTGTAGTAGGGAGGTAGAGGATCCTACTTCATATTTCTACACCTTCCCCAGGCCACCTCCTGCATCATTACCATCTATTATTTGGAGGTAAGGGTCAAGCTAAGGACCTTAAACAAGCGCTTCGTGGGAGTCAACCCAAGGCATTAATCGCTTTAAAAAAAAAAAAACCTTGTGTGTGTGTCCCCCGCCCTTTTCCCTCCCCTTTTCACCCTTGGGCCCCTACATTTCCCTCTTCCCTTGCACTTTTTCTGCGTCCTTTTCATTGAGGACAATGAAAATCTCAAGCTTGGGGGGGGGGGGGAGCTTTTCGCTTTTTGGGTGGAATGGTGGATTTTGGAGTGTTGGTTGAATGACATCACTTGCATTTGCATCATATAGATAGGATGACATATATTTTTCCTAGGATATCTTTGCATTTCTTTCCTTTAATAAAGCATGTAGGTTAGAGCATATAAGATACATGTTGCATCTCAAAAGAAGAAGTGATCGAGTTGGGCATCCCTAAGTTTTCTAGGTACTACTTCTTACCCTTCTTCTCACTATCCTTTATATCTTTTATTGCTTTTCTTAGTTAGATTTATTGATTTTTAATAAATGTGTGTGAAAACCCCTCTTATGAAGAGAACACAAGGGGTGGTGATTGATTGATCTGGTTGAGTTGTGGGTTGAAGTGTGGCCTGTTATTGTGCGAGTTCTTATGAAATTGTAATTTAACATTGCCATCTATAGCTCCCATGTCGTATGTTGTATGTTATATTGCCCTTGAGATTCATGTGGTTTGACTTGACTGACCTTGATAAGTGGGACATACCCTGGAGTAAGTTGTTGGACTGTGGTAGAGTTACCTATGAGATTTTGAGCCTAATGACTACTCATTACATATAGTCTCATACTCTCTTTCATGTGTGACTCATCCATGATCGCATCTCTAGAACTTGGTATTGTTCTCTTTGAAATTACATTTAGCATGTGCATATGTTAATATGATTGAGGCAGGTTTGTTTCACTTAGCCACATAAGGCGAAAAGCCACCCGTTAATGTATACTATCCCCTTACTAGCCCTTTGTGCCTTGCCCCTGTCTTTGTTGCTACACCCTACCCACTACGCACTTAGCCTATACACACTCCTGATATCCTTGTCAAGGTCTAGTGGAGCAACACTTTCGCTTAAGTTGGGTTTGCTTTGGATGCTAGTTCGCATTGGGTATTTTATTATTGGTTGCTTAGGAGGAATCACGCTTTGAGTGTATGGATTCCATGTCATTCACATATACTTTGTTTTTGCTTCTCACAAAAAAAAAGAAAAGAAATGTCAAAAAAAAGAGAAAAGGAAGGAAAAAGAGAAGTTGTGAATAAAGTGTTTGGCATGGGGGTACGACAATGCGATTGCTAAATTTCCTCTTGAGGTTGTTGTGGGCTTTGTTTCTCAACTTTAAATGTGGTGTGAAGTCGTTGATTTAATGTGAGTTGTGGAAGTGTTTTTTTTTGCTCTCTAGTCCCTTAACTATTAGCTCCACTCTTCCCAAATGTACTCCACTTCTCACCCACTGCCCTTAGCCTCGTTACAACCCTCTTGCAAGTCTTCATGATTGGTATATTGCATTTTGCATCAAGTGGTGAAGAATTGAGAACTCTACCAAGCTTATGGTAGTTTGTTTGATTGGATAGAGTATTGAGTGCACCGTTGTTACATATTCTAAACACACTGAGGGGAGTGTTCCACTTTTTCCTAAAGTGAGGTTTTGTCAGTCCCACTTACTCACCATTTGTTGAGGAATGTCTTGTCCTACTATGTGCTTTAATATTGTGGTGATTGACGTATTGCATAGTGTAAGGGGATTATTGGGTGATATGAGAGTATTTTATTGATTGTCTCACATTTTGACTTGGCCACCTCCAATGCATAAGTCATTCAGATTTATTGATCGTTCACCCTTTGCCTAAGGAGAAGCGTTGCTATAGGTTTCTCTCCTTCGTTAGCGTTTCATGCTAGTCTTGCTTGGGGACAAGTAAGAGATAAGCATGGGGGAGTTGATAAACCTATTTGTATACCATATTTTAGCCCGTATTTGGGTCAATCTTTCCTACATTTTTGTGCTTTATCACGTCAGGAAAATGTCAAATCGACCTTCTACGCATATATTTCGCTCATATGACGTCTTTCTGTAATTTTAGGAACTTTGTTGAAGGAACGGAAAGACGGTTAATATTTGGTAGAAAAGAGCGTCAAAGAGGCGAATCTAAAGTCGCAAATGAGGTCAATTAAGCGTTGCGTAGAGTTCCACGAATCAAGTATAGACATCCAGGGGCAAAAAGCTAGATCGTACCACGCGAGCACGGCACAAAGGTTGGCTAGCCAAGTGGCACGGCCTGGTAGTGCCATGTGGCACGTTGTGGCCATGGCACGTGGAGACACAGTGCCACGTGCGCCGTGCTCGAGTGATTCAGGCAGAGTTTGGGCACGGTGACCCCGTGCCTCTGGGCACGACCGTGCCGCCCTTTTTTACTGCGCGACTTAAGTTTTCCTTGGGCTGTTTTTAGTATTATTCAGTTTTCTCTTTTCACGGACGTTTTAGAGGCGATTTTTAGGTTTTATATTCTGGATTTGATTTCCATTGCATTGTATTGAATTCGTTCGCATCGAAGTTGAATCTACCTTTCAGCAACAATCAATTCAAGTTCGTTTTCCCGATTCCGTCTCTTCTCTTTATTGTTATTCTAGGTTTTTGTGAATTGAATGTTGTTTGGTAGAATTGAAATTATGGTTGTTGATTGTGAAGTGATGTGTGGCTAAATTCCCAACTTCAGTTGGGATTAAAGCTGATTATGTTTACTTGAATCAATTGTAGCCCCAATCCCTTACTTTCCTTGCTTTTGCGTTCATGATTTCTGCTATGCATGCCACATGCTTGATGAAATGCCTGAGAGGGCATTCATCCATTATTACTTGGGTTTAGGGGAGCGTTGAAGGACGGAACCTTCACTTAGCACGAATTAGTAGACAATTAGGATTTTGATATGAAAATAATCAAGCTTCTAGTTGGGATTAGAGATTGTAGATGTTGTAATCATGTGACCGTTAGTCCCATGAAAATAGGTGACTATAGTTCTAGGATTAGTCTTCGCCTTGAGACAGGGAGGAGATGGGCTTAATTGGCAATCTATTCACCCATGACGCATTTCTAGGATTGTTCGGCGAGGTTAGTAATTGGTTCAGCCAGCATAATCGTGCTGTTAATTCCAACCTGGGTGCTTTAATATTCTGTTCCCTCATTCGATTCTTAGTTGTTATTGTGTTCATTAGTTTAGTCATAAATTCATATTTTGATTTGGCCTAGATTGGGTTAGTTGATTAGTTTTGGTAGTCGAAAGCAAGTTCCTCGTGGACACTACCCGTACTTGCCGGTTACTAACTACAGTTATGCCGTGCACTTGCGGTTATCTTGAAAACCCACTTATTTCCAACATACTTACGTTTGGATGGAAGATCAACAAGTTATCAAACCTTGTTTCTCACCATTGAGTCCATCTCATCCCTCATAGTGTCCATCCACTCTTTGTGGTTTGGTGAATCAATCGCCTCTTGATAAGAGGTAGGCTCCTCAACTTCCAAGGGACTACGCAGGAATATTTCCTCTTTGATTTGGAAATATTGTCGATGAATTTTTTCACGCTCACTCCTTCGGATCCTGGAACCTCCATTGTTTGTCTGCCTGAGTGAGGCATCCTTCCCCCTTTCTCTAAGAGGTGTGGGACCCTAAGCATGTGGAGAATCACTCCCACTATCCCCTTGGGGCGTGGGATCCTGAATATGTGGACCAACTCCATGTTTAGGAATAGGAGATTGAGGACGGACCTCATTCACAGGTTGATTCTCCTGAGCAGACAAATCTCCCCCATTCCTTTCGGATAGGGTGGCATACCATGTTCGGTGACTTGGTTAGAGTCCAAATTTTCCCCCTTACCAAAAGATGGTTGAATGTCTTACTGAAACTCAAACAATTTGACATCCTTCTTGACTTCACCAATGGTTGGGAACTCATCCTTGAGAAAATCGACATTGCAGGAATTTATTTATGTCATGCCACCATTAGGGTGTTTCCCGTACAGCACATATCCTTTAGTTTGTGCAGGATATCGAATGAACAACACTTTTGTGGCTCTTGGACCAAGTTTTCATGTTTGTGGGTTAGGTTATGCACATAGCTAGCCGAACCCATGGATGTAAATGGTCCAAGGATGACTTCTTACCAAACCATAACTTATATGGTGTGACAGGTATACCTTTGCTTGACACACGGTTAAGGATATAGGTTGTCGTGAGCAACACATCTACCCAGGAACTGATTGGGAGATTAGCATGTGCCATCATTGACATGACCACGTCAAACAATGTATGCTTCCTACATTCCGCAACACCGTTTTGTTGTAGGTGCGTGGAATCGTTAACTATCTTTGTATACCTTTTTCCTCACATAGCTCTCTGAACACATCAGAGAGGTATTCACGACCTCGATCAGCTCGAAGGATCTTACCTTACATTCTAATTGAGTCTCTTCTTCTGCTATGAAGCGTTTGAACACATCAAGTGCCTCGTAGCGATGAGATAGTAGGTACACATACCCATGTCGTGAATAACCATCCATAAGAGTGATGAAACAGATAGCCTCATGACATACCTTAACGTTCATAGATTCGGAAATGCCTGAGTGGACTAATTTTAAGGGACTAGATGCTCTCGAGGCCTTGCCAAAATGCTTTGCTTTGCTAGCTAGACATTACTCACCTAGGCAACTTAACCCTAGTGAGTTGATCTCAAAGACCATCTCTATTTAGCATATTCACTCTACCTTGACCCTCATGGTCAAGTCGAGTATTCCGAAAAATAGAGTTCAAAGAAAACGGGAAAGACGGAAGATGTCGAAATAGACGAAAAGAAAAAAGAGAAAACTAATTTCAGAACTAAAAGACACAAAGGTACGCTGCACCCTAGGTGCGTAGAGAGTATCATGGAGAAAAAACGTATTTGCTTCACGTAGTTTGAGATGATGTGTTGCTATGTCAAGGACATGTTTCTCACGATCGTTCCCTAAAATGATAGTCTGTGATCCCATAGGGTAGCAATGAAGGTTCACAAAATGAACTCAGCCTTGAAATATGTGTTTGGTTACTCCCATGTTTGCAGTCCACTAAGGAAGAAAGTTGGTAACTACTGCCTGGGAGCACACATGTTATTTAGGTGTAACTGTGAAAGAACGTTCTTTAGTCAGTTCGGGACAATCCTGAGTGCAGGGTTTCTTCTTTTCACAGTCATAGCACTTCACACGTGCTATATTTTACTCTCTGTTGTCCTTGCCCTTTTGGTAATACCACCCTTAGGTTTGGAGTTTTGAGAGAGGGATGAATATGGTCAAACTGAATGCCAAGCTGATCCCACATGTCCTCAATAGTGGGATAGCCTCCAAATCCCCTTACTAGATTATCATGCATGCAATACCACATAGCCAGCATGCCGATTGATCTATCCTCGAACCATTCATGGTATGTTATTAGCCTCTCTCTCGATACTGCTTACAAGTAGCCACATCTATGTTATTCACATCTTTGCCTATCCTAAGAGACTTTAGAAGCCGTAAAGTGTTCTAACACTTCACGTTCGTTCAGAAGAAGTTAAATCTTCTAACACTACATATCATAGTTAATGCTATCTTACTCTCCATTGGTAAACTAGTTACCAATCATACTTTATTTTCCATATTTGAAAGTATATATTTAAAGGATGGACATTAGGCATATGTTCAAATAATTAAATTATCAAAAACTCCATCACTCATGTTGTATGATCGAAAATTTCGCTAAGCTCATAATCATCATATACAAGCATGAATTAGAAATTTTTGTAATTTAATTACTACATTTTTCCATAAGATTAAACTTATGGAGTACCCAAATTGTTAAACTAATTAACACATCTATAAATATCACAAAGATATTCAGCTTTAATCATGTAAAATAAATTTACATGAACTCATATAAAACGAATTTATATAATTACTAATATGTCATTAAAACTCTATTTAATGACATGTCAACTAAAAAGGGTTACACGTAAGTAATTATGTGGGACAAATCCATATAATGTTACAAACATTAAACAATATGGAATGAATTCATATAATGTGTCTGTTTAGTAATATATTACATTGTTATATATCGGGCAAAAAATTTAGATTTAGCCATGTAAAACATATTTACACAAGGTTTATTTTCTATGAAACTAATTCATATATTACTAAAACAATTCATGTATTTTCTCGATACATAACACATAGTTATACATCATGCCTTTAAGATTCATATTATCATTACATATGGATGTGAATTTAGGAGTTTCTTTTAAATCAAATTAACTCCATAGAATTTCGTTAGATAATTTAGTGACTATCAGAAATATGTTCACTTTAATTACGCAAAACATATTTATATGAGCTTATGTTATATAAAACCAATTCATATAACATATTACTAAAATGAATTCGACATATAACGCATAATTATATATCATACCTCTAATTTTCATATTATCATTACATAAACAATAATACAAAATAATTAGCGATAATGATATAAACATATTAAATAGACTCATAATTACTTTCAATATATAAGACTAACTTATACAGTTATAAAAATAATTACAGATTAGCCTAAATCTAAAATTACAAATTAACCCGACCCAAAAGAAAATGGACTTCTTTTTGTTCTCTCTCCTCCTCTTGACCCCGAAAAGGTAATTCCACTCTCTCTGTACCTCGGGTCACCATGGCCATGAAAGAGTGGAGCACTGAGCTCCTTCTTCTTCCTCCATGATCAACTTCGCTGTTACCGGTTTTAAGACACCGAAAAAAACCCAGATGATGAAACTAAACCACCACCCACGCCATGGCAAAAAAAATGCCATTAGCAATCGATTTATGCCAACCTGATGAGAGATGAGACCACCATTGTGTAGATCAGCCAAAACCGAGTCTGGGGAAGTGATCCACACCCCCAACGCGCCATTGAGGTGGTGGCTCGTGAATGCACGCACTTCCAAAGATGGCAATTTTGCGGTTTCCTTTCTATGGTTGCGTGGATCATTGTCAATGGATGGCGTACGAGGAAGAAGGAAGCATGAAAAACCCTTCGTCGTAGGTGCGTGACACAGAAATACCACCCCTCGTGGTGTTTTTCTGATGGATTAGGTCTCGATTTCTTTTCTACCCCTTTCCTTTTTCCCTTTTCCTTATTTTTTGCTTTTTTTGGTGTTGTTTGGGGCAGTTCCAATGGAGAACACCAAGGCCTCACTGGATCTGCTGCACCGCGGCCACCAAGGCATTGGTGGTGGGCAGTTATGAGGTTTAGAGGGAGTTTAAGGGTTATGGATTATGCAACTCAATCATCCTCAAAAGAATCAAACTTTAATTAATTAGGGCATGCTTGTAAAATAATCAATCTGGGCAGGGGTTGTTTATTCTATTAATTCATCTTTAGAATAAACTAAAGCATATTTATGAGAACTAATCTGGGCATGGGTAGATTAACACATAATCGCACATTTATTTGCAATCTGGGCATGCTATTTTACGAAACACAAACATTCATGATTTAAAATCGATAAAGTCACATTCTTTTTATCGATTCTTGTGTGTGAGGATAATATAATCACATATGCATGCTATTGACTTGCATAATTACGAAATTGAAGCAACTAATCATATAGTCATGTTCAAAGAATCAAGCATACTTATCATTTTGATAATTAGACGCATTAAATGGGACTAATCCGACCAGTCTAGGCTCTGATACCACTATTAGATAAATACGGACTGACTTGGAATGTGAAAATAATTGTCGGGAATAGTCTACATTGGTAGTGATGTTAGGCGGCTTCCAGAGTCGCCTTAGGATGTCCACGTCCTAAACCCGAAGCCCGGCAGCGATGGTAGGGCAGTCGTGGGGGGAGGGGAGCTGATTGTGAGAGTGTTCTATTTCGACGTCAGTCGTTATCTAACTTCTCAAATCTCCTTTTATAGGTTATGGGGTAGCTAGGGTTGTCCCCTAGGCGACACCTCGTGGCCGTCGACCCTAATTAAATAAGCCCGACCATCATATTCCTTCTTCCTGCAAAAACTTATCCTAGGAAAGGTATTTATTAGTTTATTATGAATCAAAGATTCTGCACGTCCTACAAAATTGACTCATATATAGTGACTTGGAAGTGTTTCAGA
This sequence comes from Selenicereus undatus, assembly GCA_017589665.1. Taxonomy (NCBI): domain Eukaryota; kingdom Viridiplantae; phylum Streptophyta; class Magnoliopsida; order Caryophyllales; family Cactaceae; genus Selenicereus; species Selenicereus undatus. The sequence goes on along the minus strand of JACYFF010031954.1, from coordinate 82,345,273 downwards.
CCTAAGACCCAAGTTAGATATAACCTGATTTAAGGGCATAAACTCAAATCAGCCCAATCCAATCCAAATCAGAGTTAAAATTCCTCATCAATATTACTAGTATTTACAAGAAAAATTTATTACTACTAAATCATATTTGTATCAAGAATGACTTGGCTCAAACTGAAATCGTAGCCAACTGAAGATGACTCGACTTGAAACTAACCCAACGCAAACAGCACAACATGTTGCATGTAAAAAAGGATAAACCTTATGACCATGTCTGAGCATAGATGAGTTGCTCCTTACCTTAGAAGTAAGATAAGGGGAGCTTGCAATTTCCTCCAAATCATGATCAACAGAACTTTCTTTGGATTTTATATGTTTAGACTGATCTTTTCAATAAAGTCCAACCAATTTCAACCGAAGATGAAGCTATATAGACATCAGAAAATAAGAATGAGCATAATTCAGATTTAGAGTTGCCATTATCCTCAAAAGTAAGCTCAGTTCCTGAAAATAAGTAGAGAAGTTTGGTACTATGGTTTGTGGAGCTCATTGAGTTCTCCATTGTCATGTACATTTAGTACGACAAAACTAATGATAATTTTCAATGTTGTCAAGTACTTTGGCATACTTTCTCACAAGTATAGAGTATGAAGAATTATTCGAGAACCATCTCAACCAAAAATTTTAAGCTGATAGTTGAAGGTTCAGGAATAGGTTTATACTCTAATATGCTACCTCACGCGAATGTCCTTTGGGCTTAAAGCATGACAGCTGCAAAGGCTCCCCTTACATTGCATAATAAATCAATATGAAGGTTGCTGATACTTGAATTCAAGACATCTCGGTTAAAAAGGCTCTAATACCATGCTTTAGAACCATCTCAACCAAAAGGTTAAACTAAAGGTTGAAGACCTACGAGTAGGTTTATACTCCAACAAGATTTATTTTTTTATTTTTGGAGGGGTAGGGGGCCGAGATAGTTAGAGAAGGAAGATCGATTGGGTCTCACTTAAATAAGTGTGGCACCATCAAAACCAGTAGCATCTTGGTCTGATATATGCATTGGAACTTGAAAGCATGTAATTGGACATGTTAACAATAGCATAATGTTACCTCTTGAATTTTTTGTATATATAATGCATGTATGACATCATGGTACTCATATGGTGTCTTGGATGACCCTTGCGACTTTGCTTCAGCAATTTGCTTAATTAGACCATGGCTATGCGTTTAAATTTCATAATTTTTTGTTCTTTCTTTTTCCAAAAGAAAATGGATGCATAGTGCATTTTCAAGTGTCTTAGGACATCCATAATAAAGAGTATCAATTTTCCTTCATTTATACCACATAATCAAATTTATTACTAAAAAATTGTAATGTAATTGGGTTTACGAGAGGTATTCAACTGTATAATAATCAATTCCACTTCTGCACTGCATTTTAGAACCCACATATTAGAAAATAATTAAAAAAGATTTTACAATGGACCCAGTTTATTTTTTATTCCATTCACATTCCCTTTTCTCTCTCTCCTCTTTCCTGTGGAGCGAATGACATCTCCTTCTCCTTCTCTCTTTCTCTCTTTTCCTCTTTGCATGAAGTGTGAGAATGGGGATTCCTACTTTTGATCCCATTTGTTGGGCTTGTGGCCTATATTTGGATGTCACAATAAGGGAAGAGTACCAATTGTATTCCCTAAATAAAGTAAGGGTGGAGTAGTTTTCTTATTGCATATGCTCGTAAGCATCATGCTGATTATGTCCAAATTTCACGTGCCTAGCATACAGGCCTTGGGGTCAATTTGAGTAACATAACATTTTAAAAACTATATCCAAAATGTTCTTTTTTTTTTCATTCCTTTTTCTAAAACTGATAATGCTTGACATGATGTGATGCATTATTGGTAGAAAACACATGACTGCTCACACGAATAAAGACATAAACATGATTGTTTAACTTGAATTCTAAGCTCTAGTTAGTGCACAAATCTAACTTGATGTTGATCAACCTAACAAAATGAATATTGGAGCACATGCATCCCTTAGGGATCATGCCGAGGAAATGTAACTATAACCAAAATACTAGAAAGATATTGAACATCAAATTTGAAAAGTTTGCATTCGCAATTGCAGCATAGCCATCATAATCAATGACCTGAAAACTTGCTATGCCCTATTGCAAGATGCAAACTAGATCTTGGATTTCTAGCCTCTAGGCTTATGTGACGCTAAAACCTCTCGTGCAATTGAAAGTGATAGGTTTAGGGACTATGGGCACTGGCAGCGCATTACATGGATATTTGAAAGAGAGCAAATAGTTGCTTGAAAAGCATGCCTTAAACCACAATCTCAAAGGCTAGTTTAGAGAGTATGAACAACACTCCATGGTTACAATGGTCACAAAAATATTCAGAAGTTATAATCTACATAAATTGTCTTGCCAAAACGATTTGATTCCCCTATTGCTGAAGGGATGTTTCCACAAAAATTATAATAAATTGTCACCCCATGTTAGCACACATATGCCTCATTTGAGCTCATAATGCACGTTTGTGTCTCTTAGCCTATCCATTTTGTGAAAAGTTTGTAGTGGAATGGGTCCCCAATCCTAGGAGATGCGTGTTTAACATATATTGAATTGGACAAAGAAGTGTACATAATTATCCGTATGACACAAGCTATCATGGCCCCTTAACATGATCAGGGAATGCACATACTTATTGGACTTTCGAAAAGAACAAAAATTGTTGGGAAGACAATCTGTTAGTGAAAATGTTAGTAATATGTAAGTAGCAACTTGCTTTTAAAACAAAATTACAGTTAACAAAAATGTGCTCACTTTAATAATGTTGAATTGGATTGGTAGTCATCTAAATCGTAATTACATTATCACAATATAAGCACACTGGATCTAGAATGATGATGTTAAGATCATAGTAGCAACTTAAACATCCACGTAGTTTAAGCTCTGATGTAGCCAGTACGACGATACTTTACTTTGGTAGAGGACTTTGACATAATGTTTTGCTTCTTGAAATACTAAGTGATGAGGTTAGGTCTGAAGTGAACAACTTTGCCAATGCTGGAGCGACAAGAATCCTTGTAGCCAACCAACCCACATTTGAGTAAGCCACAACAAGAGAGGAGCACACAGAATGGTGAAGGAGTAACCCATAAGCCAAGGTGTTTTGCAAGCACCTAAAAATATATTCCACTACATGTAGGTGAATAGTATGCAGAACACACGTAAATTAGAAATCTTCATGAATTATGTGTGAAATATTTGATCGATTCACAGTCAAATATTGTAAGACAACTACCATACTTCAACACTCAAAGATGATGTTCAAGGAGTTCACCATCTAAAAGGGATAACATAGTTTGCGCAACAAAAAGGGTTCTAAATACTGTGCAAGTATAAAGGAGAAATTTATGGAGCAAATAATCATCAACATACATTTGTTATAAAAGAAAATGTCTAAAAGGACTACCACTTGGGTGCCAAGAAAGCAATGAACTTCTTAAGATCTTTCATGAAAAACTAGTTTCAAAGTAGGGTGAAGAAACAATGATGCTAAGATGCAAAATTGCTTGTCAAGAGTATGGCATCGACACATAATTAAAAGAAGAATAAAACTATGACACAACAAAGCACTATCAAATCAAAAAACCAAGCTATATGAGCTTGTGTTAAGCCATAGATGGGTTTCGGGAGCAACCATACATGGGGGAAATAAGGGCAAACAACTCTTAGGGGTTCTTTCATGTAGACCTTTCCAATTAGATACCCATGAGCAAAGACATTTTTTGACATCAAATTAATGAATGAACCATTTAGAAAAATTCCAAAAGGGAAAGCGAGGCCGGTAATAGTAGTTGTTGGGTTTGTCATGGTTATCCTACTTGTGAGCACTCTAGGCAACCAGCATCACGTCATGCCTCTCAATATCATGGAAACTAGGGCTCTAACGAAACTGAGCCAGCTTGTCGAGCCCTCGGGTTTGGATAAGTCAACGCTTCAACATCAAGTCAAATTGAATTCAGGCCAAGGCTTGGAAACATATCGAGGTGAGTTTGATCTAGTAAGGCTTAGCTTGACTCGATTTGGTTTGCGTAAGTTTAGCTCAATTAGTTCATTTTTATTCTTATATACTTTTGTGGAGAGTTTAAATTTACCATTGGGGCTAACAAAATTTTATTTGGACCCTTATTTCTTGAATTCAATGCAAAAATGTAAAATTTAACTTGGATTGTAGCATTGAATTTGGAATGTTTTAAATGAAAAAAAAAGAAAAGAATACTGAGTTGAGCCAAGCTAAGCAATGCGCTTCTAAGCTTAACCCCAAGCCTAAACTTTACAAGTTTGGTTTGCTTTTAGCTGAGTATTTCTAAGCCATGTCAAGCTTGAGCCTGGTCAGTTTATGTTCAGCTTGGCACTGTCATACCCCTGGTAGTAACAGTACTTTATAAACCCATTTAGGACCTGTTCTTTTCGTGGGTCAATTGTAATTTACCAACTTCAACCTATTTGAACCTACTTCAACCAACTTGAAAAAAGAAATACCAACTTCAACTTACTTCAACCTACCCCAACCTATTTTAACTCACTTCAACCAACGTCAACACACCCCCTTCATAATTTTAATAATTTGTAAAATATCATGTGAGACTTAATCATTCTTGCACCAAAACGTTCACTATATTACTTTTTTGTAAATTATTGTACTTTGAAATTGTTTTGTTTTTGCATTTTTCTATTTTTTTAGTTTTTTATTTTAAAATTTTTAATTTTTGATATTTAATTTTTGATATTTAATTTTTGTATTTTTTTATTTTTAATTTTTTAAATTTTTTTTCATTTTTTTTCATTTTTTTTAATTTTTTAATTTTTTTTAATTTTTATAATTTAATTTTTATTTTTTAATTTGTAATTTTAGTTTTGATATTTTGTATTTAATTTTTTTTATTTTTTTAATTTTTAATTTTTAATTTTAAATTTTTTTATTTTTTATATTTCATTATTTATTTATTTTATTTTTAATTTTTTTAATTTTTTGTATTTATTTTTTATTTTTTATCTTTTTAGTTTTATTCCAAACAAAAGCTATAGAAAAATTCCAAAAAACAAACTAAATAAAAAAATAAAAAATAAAAAATAAAAAATAAAAAATAAAAAATAAAAAAATAAAAAAATAAAAAATACTAAATACTAACTTAAAAAAGTAAGAAATAAAAAATAAGAAATAAAAAATTAAAAATTAAAAAAATCAAAAAATCAAAAAATCAAAAATAAAAAATAAAAAATAAAATCAAATATAAAAATAAAATATAAAAATGTAAAAAATATAGAAAATTAAAAATTAAGAAGAATAAACCACAATTCCACAAAATTTTGATAACTTCATAAATTATCACACATTAATTACATTCTCATTATTTTAACCCACTTTAACCCACCACATAAAAAATATACCAACTTCAACGCAGTTTAACCTACATCAACCCACTTCAACCTACTTCAACTTATTTCAACCCACCTCAAAAAAAAATATCAACTTCAACCTCCCTCAACTTACTTCAACCTACTTCACCCTTTTACCCACCCAATTTACCCAGGAAAAGAACAGACCCTTAGTCCCTACAAGACCTACAAAGGGTGGGGTGGAATCAAATCCATTTATGATTGGACATGAGAGCATTATATTCCATGAACATTGCCTCTTTCCTTTAGGTAAATTTAGATGCCTGTGAAAAACTAGCTCTAGCAAAAAGTCCAGTTCGGGTTGAATTCGGTAAAACAAATCAAATAATGTCAAACTTCAAACAAGAAATCAATCTCGAGTACCTGGTTTTTCTCGAGTTTGACAATTCAAATAAGGTTAAATTTAGGTAAATATCGGGTTTGGATAATAGAAATATGAAAAATATTTTGTCTGGATTTAAAATTTGGATGAAAAACTCATGACTGTATCCAGTTTTTTCGGGTTGGATAAATTAGGGTATCCGAGTGTGGCAATTTTTTGCCAACACTATGAAAGACACATAGGCGTGACCTCGGTATGAGAAGTTGACAAATAGAGCATAATCTTACATTTGGAAATACTAGACTTCAACATAATTTGCATAAGATACATGATAGTATATGTGCAAACATAACTATAGGACACAAAGCATATACGACAGATATAGAGAAGGTGTAGTTGTGAGCAACAATAGCCCACTACTACTTGGACTAGGCCCAGTTGAAAAAGGAGACAAAGGCATTGGAGATGGACCGAGAGGATGGCCTATAATACAAGATAAAGGAAAGGGAGAGGACGACTACATAGACTCATGCCCAAGAGCATTGTTAGGCCTTAGTGAGGAGCCAATGGGCAATTGTATAAGTATGGAAGAAAGCATATAGCAAGGAAACCCACCTATCATTGTGTTGGCTGAGTGGTTGGTCAAGAGGGACATAATAACTTGACTAGCACGGAAGATAATAGGCTAAGTTGGACTAGACGCGGATGAAGACCTAGCCCAGAGGCTAGATATTAGCTGTACAAGTACAATATTCTTTTGTGGTACTAGGCATAATATAAAAACACACAATGAGTCGATGTTGGTGCCAATTTATTTGCAGAAGTAGCCACAAAATTTGGAAAATAGGTGCATCCAAAGGGTTTCAAAAAAAATCATAATATGGTGTTTTTGCAAATAAAATTTTCATACAAAGATTTTTCAGTCTAGTAATGGAGTGGGCAGACTGTTAATTGTAGAAACACCTGAATAAGCAACAGGCAAGTAGCTTGAATAGGAAAGGAACGAATCATTTCTGCAATATGCATATGTTTACGTCCTGCAGTTCCATTTTGTTGTTGGGTATCTTGATGAGATTTTTAGAAGTAAATTTTATCTTTAAGGAAGTGATCCAGCATAAGGAGAATTGTTGAATTCTTTTCGTCCACTTTAAAAGTATTTTTTATTTTATAGCTAAACAAGTTTTCAACCGAAGCCTGAAAGTTGAAAAAATATTGATAGGCCCAAAGTTGGAAGCGGTAGGTCCTATCATTGAAGATTGAATTATTATCGTCTAAACCCCAAATATTGGACTCATGTCCAAAAACCCTTTTTATTTATCAAAAACGTATGGGCGCCAACGACAATGCCGTCTAATAACTATGGTCTTGTTGTGATTCAAAGTTCTCTTGGCTTGATCCGGTTTAGGTCAAGGAATTTTTCCAATATTTGATCGAAAATATTTGTGAAATTTGAACTTTTATTCAAGCCGAATCAATTTTGTTAAGTTGGAGTTTGAACTGGAGAGAACTCATAAGTAAATCTACATATGAAATAAAAGATCCTTACAACATGAGCAATCTCAATTTATAAAAAAATACAGAAAGATAAAATAATAATCTTGCATGTTATTTACCAAATTTTAATTTGTCATTACGTTTATTAGTTATGCATGTTGCTTAATATGTGAGAAAGACTCGTCATTCATTTTTTTGCACTTCAAATAGGGACATAGGTAATATAATTATTATAATTACAATTACAATATATAGGCGATGGGGTAATCAAACATCAGATTTAATGGGCAAAGACCTCATTCTTAACCATTAAACTAAAAACTCATTGATACACTACTCATACGTTAGTTATTGCTTTTGTTTAGAGATAAGCCCAAAAGTTCCAAGGCCTTGTTTGATGAGGATAAATTGAATGGAATTTGAATTCTCAAATATTAAGTTTCACTCCTTAGCGTTTGGTGGATATTTAAGGTGTTGAAACTTAAACTCCCCACCTCCAAAATTATCAGGTGTTTCAACTTTCCGACCCCAGGGTTCAGATTAATAATCCAGAAATAAATAAATAAAACACACTAATCAAAATTTTATTTTTGCTCGACACCTATGCTCAGTTTTTTGTTATCAAGGGGTTTTAAGTCCCTAAGCGCCTTAGTTCATATTAACAATTCAAAAATAAAAGAAAAATGGTAATCAAAATTTTATTTCTGCCCAAGACCCATGCCCATCTCCCTTTTTTTACACTGTTCATGCCCATTACCCAAATGGCCAAGCCGATCAAAGGGGCACCACTGGTGGCTGTGGGACACCTATCGGCTGTCAACGATACTGGATACCGCCAGAAGACACCGTCCTTTGGTTCTGCTTCATGTTCGTTAGAAAACGCCATGAGAAGAAGGTAAGAAATAGATACTAGTAGATGACGGTCAAGAGGATAGATCTAAGCGGAGGACAAGAAAGGAAGGCTGATATGAGCAAGGAAGATAGACGTGAGTTGAGGTTGGAGAGCAAAAGGTGAAGGTGGGAGTGACGAAGAGGATGCCTTCAGACCTAAATTTTGGATTTATGAAGTTGTTCTTTTTTGTTGAAAAGTTTCGGTTAATGAAATTGTTGTTTAAAAAAAATATATAATTTTTCTTTTGGATCGGTAATGGTTTTTTTTTGTGACGTTAAAAATTATGGGCTTATGCTTCAATTTATAAATTTAGTTTGTTTTAAAATTGTGGGTTTATAAGAGCATCTGCATTGCGTAGCCCGGGGGCTGAAAATTTGGCCCGCGATTCAGGCCTTCTCCCTCATTACCGGGACGCCCAGATCGCCCGTGTTGCCAGCCCGTACCCCCGGTCCACCCGCTAGCCCATTTTCTTTTTTTTAAATTTCTCGTCCCCCCTAAAACGATCTCGTTTTAGGGGGCAGGCCTCCTTTTGGGGGGGGGGGGGGTGGAAAGCAGTGCTGTGAAGGGGAAGAAGAAAAAGGAAAAAGCAGGGGCAAGGTAGCCGTTACAAGCTAGCCGTTACAAAAGGCTAGTTTATGTGATTTTTTTTTTCAATTTTTGTTATTTAGCTCTATAAATACCCAACTTTATTATGTGTAATTTTACATTCAAAAAAATTGAAACATTTTCTCTCATATTTTTCATTAAGTTGTGAGTGGTGGAGAAGATTGTGTTTGAATCAAGAGATAAAAAGAGAAGAAAGAAGTTTGGGATTTTGTAAGTATTTTTATTAGTTGAATTTTTTGATTTGTTGTCAATTTAAGGTTATACAATTATTTGTTTTCATATTTACATTTTTTATTTATGGCAAAGTTAATGATATATTTTAATTAATTTATTGTCAACTTAAGTTTATACATTTATTTGTGAAGTAAATTAATTTATGGTTAGTTATAGTTAACTTTAGCTCATATTCATGTTTAAATGTATTTATGTTTAAATGTTTAAATGTTAGCTCATATTTATGCTTTAATGTTTTAATGTTTAAATTTATGTTTAAATGTGTAAATATTAAAATTTATTTCTGTTAGTACAAATTTATGTTGAAATGTTTGATATGAAAAAAGAATGATATGAAAAAATTAGTTGTAACATGTTAGGAACTATGGTTGTTAATAGTATTATGGTTAAATGTTTAATATGATGTATGAGTTACTTTCATTAATTTTAATATCATAGGAAATATTTTTAGATTGATATGAAGAATACTTCACTTGGTTACATGTTTAATAAATTTATTAGTGACATGTTAGGGACTTTGAAATAAGATGAAAAAAGATTGAAATGAAAAATGTATTTATGTGTAAGTGTTTAAATGTTAGCTCATATTTATGTTTAAATATTTTAATGTTTAAATTTATGTTTAAATGTGTAAATGTTAAAATTTATTTATGTTAGCATATTTATGTTTAAATGTTTTATATGAAAAAAGAACGATATGAAAAAATTAGTTGTAACATGTTAGGAACTATGGTTGTTAATAGTATTATGGTTAAATGTTTAATATGATGTATGGGTTACTTTCATTAATTTTAATATCATAGCAGGAAATATTTTTAGATTGATATGAAAAATACTTCACTTGGTTACATGTTTAATAAATTTATTAGTGACATGTTAGGGACTTTGAAAAAAGATGAAAAAATGTTTAAATTTATGTGTAAATGTTTAAATGTTTAAATTTATTTATGTTAGCTCATATTTATGTTTAAATATTTGATATGAAAAAATATTTATATGAAAAATTTATTAGTAACTGTCCGATAACTTGGAAAGTAGGATTTGCTATAAGGGTCTCTAAGGTACCGACAATCATTCTTGAGGCGGTTGTGTCATATGATCTGTGGATATGGCATGCCTTCTTCAGAATGCCTGGAAGTATTAACGACATAAACGTCCATGACCGTTCTCCAGTGTTCGATGAGCTGTATCAAGATCGTGCTCCAAAATGTGAGAACATCGTCAATGGTCATGAGTACAAAATCGGATACTTTCTATCGGATGGTATTTATCCGAAATGGGCGACTTTTGTGAAAACCATCCCCCTTCCGCAAGGTCCAAAGGCAAAACTATTTGCTCAACGTACGTCAAGAGGCACTTAGGAAGGATGTCGAGCGAGCCTTTGGCGTGCTACAAGCTCGCTTTGCCATAGTTCGTGGCCCTGCTCGGTACATGAAGGAGAAAGTCATGTCGTTGATAATGAAAGCATGTGTATATTCCACAATATGAGATGAGCGAGATTTATATGACCTTGCGTTCGATTACGAGCAAGGGGATGGTGCTACCCCAGAGCCGACTGTTCGACGTAACGTTCATCGGTGCTATGAGACTTACTTACGTAGAACCATGGAAGTTCGAGACTCCGAAAAGCATGCGCATCTCTAGACATATTTGGTTGAAGAAATGTGGAACCGATATAGAGGTATGTCATAAATGACATCTTGCAATGTAATTTTTAAGTTGAACTATTGTATTTGTATTATTAATTTTTTTAGTGCAACTATTGTGTGATTTTTTTTTAATTTTATTGTAAACAGACGTATTGTGTTCTTCTTCTTTTTTTTTAAATCAAGCTTTTATTATTTTAGATTTTTTTATTTAAGTTTGATATCATACTCCAAAAAAAACTTCATTACTATAGGTCAATTATTCAATTTTTGAAAAAATGTCGTCATAAGTGATCTACAATTATACATACAAATCCAAATTGGTAATCTACAATTATACATACAAATACATTATGTGAAAGTCTTTTTTTATAAAAAAAATTCATTATTATAGATGAATTATTCAATTTTTATAGAAAATATCGTCATAAGTAATATACAATTATTCACACAAATACACAAAATAAAAGCCTACAACCAAATAAATATGTTTGTGGTGGGGTACGGTCCATATGCATTATTTATTTGGTGATTCAAGTTGATGATCCAAGGGATGTAGAGAAGAGAAAAAAGGTTGGATTGTGGGATGATATGGAGGGTGTGGGCCCCCACTTGTGATCCAAACTTTTGGATCACCAATGCAGATGCTCTAAAATTTATTATCCCTTGATAAAAAATATTATCTTAATTAAACAACAAACAAAAGTGAGGGTTTACATTACAATTCAACAACTAAATACAAGATAATTGCACAAATAGTTAACTATAAAAATAAGAAAAGATAGCATAGCATTAAAATATTTTAAAGTAAAATAGTTTTGATTTTATTTTGTGATTATAAGCTAAATGGTGAGGACTTGAATTTGATTTCATTCATGTTCTCTCCAAACACATGGTTTCACTATTCAAGTCCTAGCTCTAACCCCTATGTATAAAGTCTCAATTCCATTCCATTCCAATTTTCCTCATCAAATAAAGCTTAAGATGTGTTGCCAACAATAATGTGTCGTTTTCAGAGATGCAAGCTAAGTAGACCTTCAATTGTTTGGCTTAATTCTTGCATAGTTTAGAAGATAATGATGGTCTCATCAAGTACATTTATTTAGGTTTTATCTAGGTTATTTTCTCATAACCTATCAGGTCTAATGTAGCTCAAACAGAGGACATAACAGCAAACAGAACACTTGTCTTGCAGAAAATAAAGCAATCAGATATTTAAAACAATGCTAACAACCTCCGCGACTATATACGACAACTGTTACAAAGCTAACAAAATAAGTGTGCTATCACCAATAGATCTATCAACTATTACAACCTCTACGAATAAATACGACAACTATTTGCCAAGTTTAGAAGTGTATAAACAATATTAACAAAATAAGTAAACAAATCACCTTTGTCTTCAGCTTGTCCGCTAGCTATCAAACATCTCGCTAGCTAACTGATCACGCTTCACTCTCCATTCGTCAAAAGATTCAATGGTGTTTATATGCTCTTCATCTCTTCTTCATCGCCTTGGTCCACTCATATTGTAGTATTCCTGCATAGGATCTATAGCCATCTCTCTTCTAAAAAGTTTATGAAGTAGGCAACAAGCCATGACAATTCTATTCACCATTCGAACAGGATAAAATAGAGGACTCCTAAGAATAGCCCAACACATCTTCAACACGCCAAAACATCTCTCTATTATATTCCTAGCGGATGAATGCTTCATATTGAACAACTTTTCTGGAGTTGTTGCTTGGTAACCACTTCTCCATTCATTCAGATGATATTGTTGTCTCCTATAAGGGCCAGAAAAACTTCACAATTCATAAAACGAGCACCCACAAGGAAGTATTGCCCTATAACATATGAACCAGCTGAAATACTAATTCCTAAAGTATTTTTAAAAACACGAGCCTATTCTAAGCAACTTTTTTCTTACCGTGTGGGATTCTTAGCCCATTTCTTCGACCCACCGCATCCCAAAGAACTCTACTATCGATTGCAGACCCCTCCCAACCTAATAGAACATATATATTGCATGTCTTTTAAGCATACAACTAACAAGTTCATGGCTATTTCTGATGTATGTGAGCACCCAAATGACCAAATTAGGTTATCTTTTGTGTTTTTTTTTTTTGTGAGTTAAGGAAGAAAGGAAGTAAAGGAAGGGTAGGTTCAAGGTTTGAGTTTGAGATAGTCCAAGAAGGAGCCACTCAAAATCAATCCTTGGGCAAATTCCTTTACTCTTTCTAGGATACAGAAATAATTCACCACCTAGAAGAGTTAAGGAAACTAGAACACCACTTGAGTTTGCCAACACTCAAGATATAGAACTAGATTCGCACACACACTTTGAGAGAACACTTCAAAGCTGAGTTGTATTACTTGAATTCGAATGTAAGTTGATGGGGAACAACCCTATGCTATGGCCTTTATATAGGAGAGGCCGTACATCATGAAAAGGCATGAAAAATACACTAAAAGAAGTGAAGGAAAGCAATGCAAAAATTCAGCAACTGCATTTAGGCATGAAGGGGTATGTCTCTTGAAGCCTTTGATGTGAAAAGAGTATAGCAGCCAAGTGGATTCATGCACCCATAATTCTCACACTTCTTGGCCTTGCTAGAGGAGGGGATACACGGTTTTGGAAGAGGCACCAAGCAGCAAAGCTGAAATGGAAAGGAAAACACATGCTTCATGCGTTTTGTAATAAATGCGTTCACATCAGCAGCAAACCCAACTTCCAGGAGGCATATCTCTCTGAATAATGAACCAAATTCGATGATCTTGGGCTTTTTGGAAAGCTTAGGAAGTATAGTTTCTAGGGAATCCAATTTTACTGCAGTTGGACCAGCCGATCAAAAGTTATGGCCCAAATAGTGAAGGCTGTCCAAACTATCCTGCGCCAAGATACCGTGTGCTTGTAGGCTGAACTTGACCAACCAAATGAACTCCAATTTAAGCTTGGTTGGTCTTGTTAGAAAGATCATTTCTTAGGCTTGATTAATGTAAGGATCATCAGAATTTTGGCCCATTACATTTTGCAGCAAAAGGGTAACAAAAATCGGGTGTGAGGAGGACGAATTAGGCGTGAACTCACAAGGCAAGTTCACGGATTTTCTTCACAAAATAGCGAACTCCTTGACTTCTTTGATCTGAGTAGGAGCAGTAGGAGAGCGAGCAAGATGGTCTTCATCATTCTGTCCGGGTAGGTGAGAGTTTGTCCTCAAACTTGGAAGTGGCTCGTCTTCAAAGTAGGGGCTAAGGTCGGCAACATTAAAAGTAGCAGAAACTCCGTAATCACCGGGAAGGTCTACTTTATATGCATTGGGGCCAACCTTGTCAATGATTTCAAAGGGACCATCAGATCTAGGCATCAACTTGGACTTACGCTTGGAAGGAAATCTTTCCTTCCTCAACTGAATCCATAGCAAGTCTCCAGGTTGAAAATGAACCTCTCTCTTGTGCTTATTGGCATTGTGCATGACTCTTTCATTAGCTTTGGCAATGCTATCACGAACTTGGGCATGTAGGTCTTGAATTTCTTTTGCCCTTTTCTCGGCTTCCCAACTAAACTTAGTGGAAGTTGGAATAGGAATGAGATCAAGGGGGCTCTTTAGGTTATGCCCATACACTACTTGGAATGGTGAGGGATGGGTGGCCTTACTTGGAGTTCGATTAAAGGCAAACTCGACGTGAGGTAGCATGTCATCCAACCTCTTGATGTTCTTCTTCACAAGGACTCTAAGCAAGGTGCCCAAAGTCCTGTTAGTGACTTCCATTTGACCGTCGGTTTGTGGATGGCATGTAGTGTTGAATTTTAGTTGCGTACCCATCTTCCTCCATAGGGTTAGCCAAAAGTGGCTAAGGAACTTACTATCTCGATCGGACACCATGCTCTTGGGAATGCCGTGAAGTTTCACAATCTCCTTAAAGTATAAGTTGGCAACATGAGAGGCATCGTTGGTGGTATGGCAAGGGATGAAATGTGCCATCTTGGAAAATCGATCTACCACCACCATAATGAAGTCTTTATTCCTTTGAGTTCTTGGCAACCCCATAATGAAGTCTAGGCTTATATCTTCCCAAGGAGCTTGAGGAATGGGAAAAGGGGGGTACAAGCCTTGGGGTAGAACATGGCTTTTGGCCATTTGACATATAGAACATCTTTTCACAAAGTGTTCCACATCTTTAAACATATGTGGCCAATAGTAGTGCTCTTTCAACATAGCACAAGTCTTCTCTATCCCAAAGTGTCCGGCTAGAGCTCCTCCATGAAGCTCTTGAATAAGGAGTTCCCGGAATCCACACTTTGGAATGCACAAACGGGAGCCCTTGAATAGAAAACCTTCCTCCAAGTGAAATGATCCATGAGGGTTTTTACTGCACTTCTAAAGGATGTCTTTGAAGTCCTTATCAATAGGATACAATTCTTTCACAATTTCAAAACCAAGAACTTTGGTACTTAAGGTAGAAAGAAGTAAGTACCTACGGGAAAGTGCATTAGCCCCCTTGTTAAGCTTTCTCGCCTTGTGTTGGATGATGAAATGGAAGGATTGAAGATACTCTACCCACTTGGCATGTCGTGGGTTGAGTTTGTGTTGACCTTGGACGTACTTCAGAGCTTCATGGTCGAAATGGAGGATGAATTCACCTCCTATTAGGTAGTGACGCCAATACTCCAAGGCACGAATGATGGCATAGAACTCTTTGTCGTAGGTGGAGTACTTCCTCTTGGCTTCATTTAGCTTTTCACTAACGAAAGCTATAGGCCTCTTCTCTTGGGATAAAACGGCTCCAATCCCAACTCCGGATGCGTCACATTCAACTTCAAAGATTTTGGAGAAGTTTGGCAAGGCTAGAACGGGGGCGCTTGTGAGTCTCCGTTTGATCTCCTCAAAGGCGTGTTGTGCTTGTTCATTCCATACAAATTCTTTGCCTTTTAGCACCTCGGTCATGGGGGCTACTATGGTGCTAAAATCACAAACAAATCTTCTATAAAAGGATGCTAGGCCGTGAAAGCTCCTTACTTGAGTGATAGAAGTAGGAGTAGGCCATTCTTGAATGGCCTTGATCTTGCTTTCATCCACTTGAATTCCTTGGGCGAAGACAATGTATCCCAAAAATATAACTTGAGAAGTGAAGAAGTGACACTTCTCTAAGTTCCCATATAGCTTCTCATGAGATACGATGCTCAAAACTTGGTAGAGATGATGGGCATACTCCTCCTCAGTTTTGCTATAGACCAAGATGTCGTCAAAGTAGACGAACACACAAATGCCAATTAGGGGCTTTAGAACTTGATTCATAAGCCTCATGAAGGTGCTTGGGGCATTGGTTAACCCGAATGGCATGACAAGCCATTCATATAAACCCCCTTTGGTTTTAAAGGCGGTTTTCTACTCATCTCCTTCAAATCTACGGATTTGGTAGTAACCACTTCTAAGATCAATCTTAGAAAAAATAGTGGCACCATGAAGCTCATCTAGCAAATCTTCCAACCTTGGGATAGGATACCTGTATTTGATCGTGATTTTGTTGATGGCCCGGCTATCCACACACATACGCATGCTTCCATCTTTCTTGGGTACAAGGAGGGCTGGTACAGCACATGGGCTTAGGCTTTCCCGAAACAATCCTTTGGACAAGAGGTCATCTACTTGTCTTTGGATTTCTTGGGTTTCTTGTGGGGTCATTCGGTAGGCCGGTTTATTTGGAAGGGTAGATCCAAGGATAAGGTCAATTTTGTGATGGATGGATCTTGGTGGAGGGAGCCCATGGGGGATTTCTTGTGGGAACACATGATGGAAGGTTTGTAGGAGGGGAGTGAGTAGGGGGTGTGAGTGGGTAGGGAGTTCCGGCGTGGTTTGCATAAGTATCAAGTCCTTAAAGGTTTCAAACTCATGGTGTTGGGACTTGAGAAGGGTGGTGAGAAAGACATCCATATCAGGGTTGTCTTTGGGTTTTGGAGAGTGGGTGGGCTTGAGAGGGGTCAAGGTGATTTTCTTTTGGTCTTTGTGGAAGGTATAAGTGTTCATCCAGCCATCATGGATGACACTTCTATCAAATAGCCAAGGTCTTCCCAAAAGGATGTGACAAGCATCAATGGGAACTATATCACACCATAGCTCATCTTTGTAGTGTTTACCAATGGAGAGAGAGACGAGGCATCGGGTAGAAATTTGCATACCTTTGCCTTGGTTTAACCATTAGATAGTGTAAGGC
Source organism: Selenicereus undatus (assembly GCA_017589665.1). Taxonomy (NCBI): domain Eukaryota; kingdom Viridiplantae; phylum Streptophyta; class Magnoliopsida; order Caryophyllales; family Cactaceae; genus Selenicereus; species Selenicereus undatus. Next base: position 82,328,393 of record JACYFF010031954.1, on the reverse strand, counting down.
TTCGGATGGGGTGTGGCTTTGAGCTTGAGCTTGTCTACCATGGTCTTGGAGGCAACATTAGCACAACTACCTCCATCTATAATAAGTGAGCATACCTTCCCTTCAATGGTGCACCTTGTATGGAAAATAGCTTCTCTTTGTTCCAAGTTGTCTTAGGTGGCAAAACCACCCAAGGCTCTTCTAAAGACCAACAATTCTCCTTCATCGGGGCCTTCTTCAACTTCTTCCACATTTTCCACCATGCAATCTTCTCCTTTTTCTTCTTCATGTGGCTCCTCAAAGGAAGCTTGGTACTCGGCAAGAGTCACTATCCGCTTGTTAGGACATTCGGATGCAATATGTCCTAGACCTTGACATCGAAAGCAATAGATTTTGTCCTTGGGCTTCGAAGGCACCTTTGTGGAGGGTATAGCGGTGGTAGGAGGGGTGTTTTTGGGTTGTGAGGGGTTTTGAGGTTTGGGAGGAAAGTAGGAAGGCTTTTGAGAGGGGAAAGGTCCGGAGGTGGGTTTGGAAATGGTACTCTTTCCTTTAGATTTCTTTCGTTGCTCTACTTTGTAAGCAAGAGAACTTAAGTCATCTAAGGAAGTGTATGGATGCAATTCAATTATATGAGCAATAGACTCATCCAAGCCACTTAGGTACCTTACCATTGTTTGGGCATCATCTTCTCTCAAGTCACATTTAATTAGGACTTGTTCAAACTCCCAGGTATACTTCTCAACACTCTTGGAGCCTTGCTTTAGGTGATGGAGCTTGAAGTAGTTATCTTGAATATAATGTGAAGGGAGGAACTTGGACTTGAGTTTTTCTTTCATATTAGCCCATGTTCGGATCTTTCCTTTCCCATTTCTTACTCGCTTGGCCACAAGCTTTGCCCACCAAATAGATGCATACTTTCGGAATTTGAGGGCAACGAGCTTTACCTTCTTATCTTCGGGCACATCCTTGTATTCAAAGACACGCTCAATGGTTTGAAGCCAATGTAGAAAGTGATCCGGGTCTAGTTGGCCTTCAAATTATGGGATGTCCACCCTAAAATCGCCAAGGCTACTTCCTTGCCTTCTTTGGTGTCTTCTTGGAACATCTTCGTCACTAAGGTTATAAAGGTAGCTCTTTTCTTCTCTTTCAGATTCATCTAAGTCTACATGAGTGCGTGAGTGAGAGGGGCTTCAATTCCATCTTCTTTTCTCCTCCATGAGTTGGCTAAGTTGAGTTTGAAGGTACTTTACTTGGGCTTCCAACTCGTCAACTCGATCATGGGATCGGCTAGATGACATTTTGAGAGGGTGTTTGTGGTAGAAAAAGGATAGGTTTAGGACTTTGGGGAGGGGCACGGTCGTGTGGTACAACACGGGGTGGCCGTGCCGGATTTCTGGCCATTGGAATGAGAGTTTGCTCGGTTTTGGTTAGGGAAGGTGTTTTGGGGATAAGAAATTAATCAAATGGTAACCTTGGCTCTGATACCAAATGATGTATGTGAGCACCCAAATGACCAAATTAGGTTATCTTTTGTGGTTTCTTTTTTTTTTGTGAGTTAAGGAAGAAAGGAAACAAAGGAAGGGTAGGTTTAAGGTTTGAGTTTGAGATAATCCAAGAAGGAGCCACTCAAAATCAATCCTTGGGCAAATTCTTTTACTCTTTCTAGGATACATAAATAATTCACCACCTAGAAGAGTTAAGGAAAGTAGAACACCACTTGAGTTTGCCAACACTCAAGATATAGAACTAGATTCGCACACACACTTTGAGAGAACACTTCAAAGCTGAGTTGTATTACTTGAATTCGAATGTAAGTTGATGGGGAACAACCCTATGCTATGGCCTTTATATAGGAGAGGCCGTACATCATGAAAAGGCATGAAAAATACACGAAAAGAAGTGAAGGAAAGTAAGGCAAAAATTCAGCAACTGCATTTAGGCGTGAAGGGGTGTGTCTCTTGATGCCTTTGATGTAAAAAAAGTATAGCAACCAAGGGGATTCATGCACCTATAATTCTCACACTTCTTAGCCTTGCTAGAGGAGGGGATATACGGTTTTGGAAGAGGCACCAAGCAGCAAGGCCGAAATGGAAAGGAAAACACATGCTTCACACGTTTTGTAATAAATACGTTCACATCAGCAACAAACCTAACTTCCAGGATGTATATCTCTCTTAATACTGACCAAATTCGATGATATTGGGCTTGTTGGAAATATTAGGAAGTATAGTTTATAGGGAATCCAATTTTACTGCAATTGGACCATCCGATCAAAAGTTATGGCCCAAATAGTGAAGGCTGTCCAAACTGTCCTATGCCAGGATACGGTGTGCTTGTGGGCTGAACTTGACCAACCAAATGAACTCCAATTTAAGTGTGGTTGGTCTTGTTAGAAAGCTCATTTCTTAGGCTTGATTAACGTAAGGATCATCAGAATTTTGGCCTATTACATTTTGCTGCAAAAGGGTAACATAAACCGGGTGTGAGGAGGACGAACTAGGCGTGAACTCACAAGGCAAGTTCACGGCTTTTCTGCACAAAATAGTGAACTCCTTGACTTCTTTGAGCTGAGTAGGAGCAGTCGGAGAGCGGGCAAGATGGTCTCCATCAATTTTACCCTTACAATTTTGATATCTAGCCTTGTCCATTTCTGGCACATGCATCTTGATATATGTTCCATGCAAAGCCCCAATGCAATTCTAAGACCGAAGACAACATAACTAAGTTAATATTTTCATATGAAAACAATTGTGAAAGCATTACTAGGTATAGTTTAGACCTTGAACCATGTCCATCGCTCATTTGTAGAGTTCTCTTTAATAGGCTCCAGTTTCTTGAGCAATAAATTTTGCAATCTTATAACAGCCTTCAACACCTTATTAAAATACTCACTGATAGTCCACCATGACAAAATGCATCATGAACAATCCGATTTTGTGTGATGCATAAGAATATTAAGAAACAAAGCCATTCGCTCTTCCAGTGGCACATATTTGCTATCCTCCAACCTTCCTATGGTTCTTAGCATACTACATAGCTTAAAGAAAGTGTGTCTATCCATTCTAAGATGATCAATGCATTTCCTATCACTCTCAAAAATCAAGCCATTGACGCTAATTCTCCAATTTGTATGCTCTGTTAAAGATTATGACTTCTTTAAAGAGTACTTCTCTTTGTGGTACTTCAAAATGTGACAAATAATTTTAAAAAAATAGGTCAATCACATTCAAAACTTCCATCCATAACAAGACCAAGCCTGCACATTGTTTTCTCTTCTTGGCTTTCCTTGTGGCTAAGTTCAAACAAGCTATTGTTGAAAACTCGAAGAGTTAATAAGATACAAATTACCATTTGACATATTCAAAAACCGAAACTGGAAATATATTTCAATGTATACGCAAGCAAAATCCACATCCCACCCCAAGCCTCTTTTCCCAAGTACAATGGTAATGCGAATTGCGAAGCAAAATCCAGTTTCCACTTTCTAGAACTAAATGCCATAGTTAAGAAATCTACAATCATTTTCTCAACACTTACGCATGTTTGGAAACATAGTACAACATATTAGTAGCGGATAAAAATATCAATCACACATTTACACTCGATATTCACTATGTAATGAAGAAATCCCTCATAAAAACCAACATAACTCATAGATTAAATCCTTTGGTGATTGAAAGTTAAAGCCAGAAAAACATAATTATAAAATAAAGGCATCAAATAGATTAAATAACTGCCTACTCAATCATTATGTGAACTCTTTTAGGCATTTCAACGAACTCCTTGTGTGCACAAATCACAGAAATCAAAAATCGAAAATCAAAAAAACCAGAAACTGCTCAAACCAAAATGCAACATCAAATCAGCAACAACTAGTATAAAATCCAGATGGAGAGGTAGATTACCAGAAACAGTAGCTCGAAAATATCAGATCAGCAATGGATGAAGAGCTTCGTGCGATCTAAGTGAAATGACCATGCAACATATGAGCATAAGAAGAAGAAACTCATGCGTAAAAAATAAAGAGGGGGCAAGAATGAGGAGAGAGAGCTCCAGACGTCCATGGCAACTCTAGAGAGAGAGGGGTCGGGGTTGCGTTTTCTTTTTGGGGTTTGATTGCCTTTGATTACCATTTGGGCCGAATTTGATTAAATTAGTTAATGTAATGGAGATTGTTCAAGGGAGGCCCATGTTATCTCTATCACAGCTTCCTATGTCATTTTTTTTACAAGGTCATTTTGATTACATGGATCTTTAGCCAACCAAACATGGTAATGTAATCAATTACCTTATTTTAATTGCATTACATTATTAATTACCACCAACCAAACGAGCCATTATAGTTGGGTAGATTTTGATTCAGAGGTATGTAATCATAATAGTTTAGGAAAAGTTAAGTCATTGTAATTGCATAGATTGAGGTAAATGTGATTACAATGGAATCTTGACTACATCCTTAAAGGTAACCAAACATGGTAATGAAATCACCATTACCTTTTTGATTGCATTACCGCTTTGATTACACACAACCAAACAAGCCATATGGGTTTATGCCTAACAAACTCCCGACAACGTCAATAGTTGACTGCACCTAACTGACATACATGTTAACAAAACCTCCCGTAACAACCAATAGCCAAATTCACAACACAAAGTTCTGCCTAGGCATTTAGGTAAATATGACGGATAATGTAAATTCAATAGAGACAGCTGAGGTACATAGTGCTCAGGGTAAGACGATTTCACTAATCTGATCCAAACTCACCACATGATATGAAGCTTAAAAGGCCCATAATCAAGCTCAATTCTCTATAGTTCGTCAGCCGATCTAAAGTATGGACGTGTCAACATAATTGGGGGAATAAGCGAACCAGGCAAGGTCAATAAGATGGACCCGTGACCCTTTCGAAAGGCATGTAAGCTCATTAAGATTTGGGCCTTCCAGGTTAGGCTCATCTCATAACATAACACCTCATCACGAGAGTACATTTCCACCACAATGGCAGCAATTGTTTCTTCTCCAACTCCCTAAGTTCGTTAGGCATAATGGACTGTTGGCTCCTTCTCCTTTTTATCACGCGCAAGGTAAACCTCACCCTGAAATTTGGTGCGTCTGGGATCCACATGGCATAGGCAAAGAAAACAACATATGAAAGATGTTCTAAGAAACGGATCATGATTCAGTTTTTGGTTGAAAATTCTACCTATCTAATTACAAGCCCCTCTAGCAAAATGGACAATTAATCTGACCACAATGACCACAAGCTAGACCCCATCCAAACACAAATTAAGGCACCCTAATTTTGTGCTTAACCCGAATTGACTTTATCAAAACCAAAATCACCAAATTTTCTTGACCAATGCCTACCCCACTTTGTTGACATGCGTACAGAGCAAATTGACAATAAACCCAAATATGAGCAAAACGAAAAATGATTTTGGGTATTTGGCAAAATCTAGATATTCCATTAACATATTCCAACTCGACATGAGATTGTTATCACTGTGAACCCAACTGGCAGCATAAGCTATCAAGTAAAGAATTAGCCATGGATACTTCTTCGAAGTCCTACGGACATGATGGGAAATCTAATTGTGTTGGACGGGCCTAATTAGATTAGGCCCGATGGCCACTTAAGTCGCCTAGGGCGACAACCCTAGCTACCCCCTAACCTATATAAAGGGGTTTAAGGGGGTTAGCATTAAGGGTAAGCAATAGAACACTCCCCCCTCTCTCTCTCCTCACAGTTACCTTACCATCGCTACCGGGTATTCGGGTTTAGGACGTGGACATCTATAAAGCGACTCTAGTAGCTGCTTGGATTTATTATTATTGAAGAACTGGTATTCTTATTGTGGGCTATTACCGACAGTTCAATTCCGCATTCAGGTTAGTCCTGACTTATTTCCTACATTGGTATTAGAGCCAAACTGTTTGGATTAGTCCCGATTGACTAATTAATAGTATGCTAAACCTGATTTGTTCAAAGCATGCTCGTTTATTCGTTTAAATTGCTTAATTTTCATAATTATGGCACCCAAGATTTACTTAAAAATTGCATCTTTAGTTGAATATTTCTGTTTTGTCATTCTGCATCTTAATTGATAAAACAGACCCCACCGTACGTGCATAAATTCATGCCCAAATCGTTTAAACATGTCTGACAAGCATGATTTCATGAGATTATGTGTTAATTTTAGATTAGCATGCTAAAACATAACCGCTATTATACTATCATGCTATTAAAACGAGAAAGCATGGTTCTTTATGCGATTTTACAGGTTCATATGCATCAACATGAAAACCAAGAAGTTATGACGTATTAACTCGATTCATAACCCATGAATAAAACTGAACATGTGGCTAAATATGCAAGCATGTTTTTTTTTTCGTTCGAAGCCAATAAACATGCAACGAAGCATAGACATGAAACCCTAGCCCCTTCACATCCAAACCCCAAACCGAAAGTCACTATGCCTAGCTCTCGACCTCGACTAATAAAAAGAAAAGGGTAAAAGAAATTGAGAAGTAAAACCATACCCATCAGAACCACCGTGGAGGGGTGGCGCGTGACTGTCATGCGCCACCAACGAAGGTCAATTCTCGATCTTCTTCCTCCCAGAGCCCATAGTCATCGCCGATCTACGCAAACTCCACCGAAAGAAACCGACAATCACCGTTTAAGGAGGCGCGTGAGATCACGCGCCACCACCTCAGTGGCGTGTCTGGCGCGTGGGTGTCCCCTTCAAGCATAGATTTGGCCGATCTAAACAAACCTCAAGGGAAAGAAATAGAAGGACGCCATTAGAGGAAGCACGAGAAACCACGCGCCACCGCCTCAGAGGCGCGTTTGCCGCGTAGGTACCTTCCTCAGGCTAAGATTGGGCCGATCTACCCCAGAGTTGCTTCGGTCCTTGCCAAGTTTGCGTAGATCTAGGCTCACAGGGTGGCAGTGGTCGTTGCATCATCTGGGAATTCCTGAGGCAATCGACAACGATGGAAATGGCAACCGCGCTCGTGGAGTGGGGGAGGAGCTTGGTGCTCCATTCCCATGGCCACGACGCAACAAAACACCAGAGCAACGGGGATGGGCAGAGATGTCGAAGAGAATGGAGAGAGAATTTCGTGTAGAGGGAGAGAGAAGGCCTCGGGTTAAAGGATGGGGGGACAAAAGGGAGTGGAGGGGGAGGGGAGGGTTAGAACTAGTGAAGTAATTCACTAATATGCCCCCCCACGGTTCCTTAAACCGGTTCTGGACCGGTTTTTGGGCCGGTTTTTATTTTATTTATCTCCCCCCCGGTTCATTAAGTTTACGGGTTGTTTTTTGAACCAGTTTTTCCTTTTAGGGCCGGTTTGCTTCTTATCACATTTCAATGATATGGGTCAGGGTATTTTTGACTGTTTTGGATCGAATTATTTTTCAGTCATTGCTGATTAATTATTATCATTAGTCATGGCATGATTTTAATTGAATTATAATGATATTCAAGTTGATAAAGTTTCATGCATATTAATTCATTCGTTGAAGTAAGGTTTCAAATCAGTTTTAATCCTGAATGTGTGAATTAGTTATAAAACATTAATATGTTTAATGTCGTATATAAATTCGTTTTATGTATGTGTCAACTTGAAATTTTCATGCCGAATAACTTGTTATCGATCAATTTGGTTGAAATTATATGAATTCGTTTCATATATATGATTAGTACGTAAGACGTAAATTTGTTTTACTTGAATTCGATAAATATCTATGTGATATGAGGATCCCCTTAGTCGATAAATGAATATGTTTCATAAGTTACATTATATAAATATGTTTTATATAATACTTAGTTACATGACTATGTTTCATATTTTAGTAACTTTATGCAAAAATATGAGCAATTATGAATTAGTTAAATGTTCTATCATTCTTGTGGTTACTTCATGCTATTATTTAGATATATAAGATATTTGATCTTATTATGAGTTTGTTTCATATATTTTAAACTTGCAATATTATATGAATACGTTTTATATAATTTGCAAGTCTTTCTATGAATTCGTTTCATCCAAACTTTACTGTTATATAGATCTGTTCTATATATAGTTAATTACGATTACTATTTGAATATATTTCATGTTACAAAAATATGTTACATTCGATTACGTGAATAAGTTTCATACCAATTGCCAATTAGTAGTATTATATAAATGCGTATTATATATACGAACTACATGGGTTGTAGTAAACTTTGCTAACTATTTTAGCATTTGCTCCTTGCCCAAATTAATGAATATGGATTCATTTTCATGTTACCTACTAAATATGTAACTTAGCGGTATCTTTTGAATTGGTTTCATAAAATTTAAAATTCGTAATATTATAGATGTGTTTATATTTTGCGAGTAACATTTGAATAAGTTTCATATAATTATATAAATGTGTTTTATATATTAGCAATTTGGGCATTTTATGAAACTCTTTTGTAACATGTTATTATTCGAATATGTTTGACAATATAGATTCATTTTATTATATAGATGCGTTTTATATAATAATCTGAATTTCATGTTTGATATGTCATTGATAAAGTTCTAGATGACATATTAGTAGTTATATATAATAAGATGACTAATGTGAATTTGATTTACATAAAGTTAGATATCTTTGTGATATTTCTAAAATGTTAATTAGTTTAACCATAATGTTTTCCATAAATTTTTTTTTATGGAAGATTGTGATAAATAAGTTATAAAAATCTTCTAATTCATATTTGTATGAGATGATTATGAGCTTAGCGAAATTTTCGATCATGCAATATGGATAATGGAGTTTTTTTTATAATTTATTTATTTGAAAATAGGCCTGATGTCCACTTTACAGAATATATACCTTTAGCTATGGCAATTAAAATAAGGTTGGTAATTTGTTTACCAATAAGAGAACCTGATATCGCTAACTGTGATACATAATGTCAGAAGATTCAGTTTCTTCTGAATAAACGTGAAATATTAGGACACTCAATAGGTCCTAGGTCTCATAGGATGGCAAAGATGGTACTGTAAGTGAACAGTATCTAGAAAACTTAAAAGCATACCAAAAGTGATTCGAGAATAGATCGATCAAGATATCATACTTTGTCGTTTTGCATCAATGTCGATCTAGTAGGGGAATTAAAAGTCATCCTACTGTTGAGTACGCGTGGGATTAGCTTAATATCAATATCTTTTGGATCCATTCCCTCAAAAGGTTCTAGACCTAAGATTGGTATTGGGAAAGGGAAAAAGGCTAAGGAAATAAAGAGAAGCATATAGCACGTGTGAGTGCTATGATTGTGGAAATTAGTGATCTTATGCTTAGGATTGTCCTAAGTCGATTAAGGTACCTTCTTCCACAGCCCCTCCTAGATAATGTGTGCACTCTCAAGCATTTGTTGCTAACTGGGATCCTTAGTGGATCGCAGATACGGGAGCAACCAAGCACATATTTCAGGAATGAGTTAATTTTTGTGAACTTTCACTACTACCCGGTGGACTCACAAATTGTCGTTTTAGGTAACGACGATAAAAAGGGTGTTCTTGAATTAAAGAAAAAATCATTCGAGGCTCCTTGAAAGGACTACGTTGTCTCTTCCCAATGCTCTCTATGCAACTGAGGTGCGATGTTTCCTTATGTCTTATGTCCCTGAGGATAGTTTTCTTTAATTTTCGTCTAGATGTCTTAGACATCATATGGCATGGTGAGTTGTTTGGCCATGTCACACTAAAAGGTGTTTTCAATGGACGAAATAGAACATCTTCCATCCTTGTCTCAATTTTGAATATGTTTTAGACGTGCTCATTTTGACCATAAGGGTCAAGATAGAGTTAACTAGCTAAAGATGGCCTTTTAAGACCAACTCACTAGGCTTAAGGTGCAAAATGTGAGGAATAGGAAATCGTTTTTGTAAGGTTTCAAGGGCATCGAATCCCTTAGCGTTCGTTCACTTTAGACATATGCGGGTCCATGAATATGAAAGCATGTCATGGAACCACATGTATTCATGATATAGGTATATGTACCTACTATCTCACCGATATTAAGTACTTGATGTGATCATATATTTTATAGCAGTAGTAGGACTCAATTGGGACGAAATATTAAAATTCTTCGAACCAATTGAGATCATGAATATTTTCTTTGTGAAACAAAATCCCGTAGTGTCGATTTTCTTAAGGATGAGTTCTCTAGCATTTGGTGAAAATTAAAAGGACCTCAATTTGTATGCGTTACAACAACACCTTCAAACACCTCTCGGTGAGGGGGAGGATTTGAATTCTTACTAAGTCACCGAGGATGGTACATATTCCTTACTTGGTAAGAATGGTAAAGTTTTGTCTGTCAAGGAGAATGAGGTTCGTCCTCAATCTTCAAATGTTGAAGAGAGTCATTCCTAAACATGCAGTTAGTCCACATGTTTAGGATCCCACCTCAAATGGATAGTGGGAGTAACTTTCTCTCCATACTCAGGGTTCTATACCTTTTAGAGAAAGGGGGGAGGAACTCCTAGTCCCATACCTCTTAGAGAAAGGGGGAGGGATTTCTCACCTCGTCAGACAAATAATGAAGGTCCTAGAACCCGAAGGAGTTGGTATGGAAGAATTCTTCAACGATCTTTCTACATCGAAGAAGAAATATCTTCATGCACTCCATTGGGAGTTGAGAGATCTACCTCTTATCAAGAGGCAGTAGGTTCACCAAATTACAAAGAGTGACTGGATGCCATAATGGATGAGATGGACTCACTGACAAGGTTTAAGAACCCCTTGGAACTCCACCCCGATGTAAGTCTTCAAGATAAAACACCGGGTGGATAGTTCAATTGATAGGTTTAGGCCTGAATATTCCTAGCCCTAGTTGCCCATTCGGACTTTGAGTTGTTCGAAATGGAGTAAAGATTGCTTTTCTCAATGGTGATCTTGATAAAGAGATTTATATGGACTAACCCATTGATTTTGTATCAAAGGGATAAGAGGATAATGTGTGTCATTCTAAAAGGTCCATATGTGATCTTAAGCAATCTTCCGGTTCTTGGTACTCTAGATTCCATAAAGCCATATTGGCTTATCTATGGTTTCAGAAGGCCATTGTGTATGTTAGAAGATCAACATGGGTATTGCGTTCCTCACGTTGAGGACATACTGATGACTAGGAACAACTTGGAGATGATTAAAGCTACTAAAAGGTAGTTATTCCATGTTTTTGAAACAAAGGACACGGGTGAATCCAGGTACGTCCTGGGAGTGGAAATAATCCAAAGTCATCCCAAGAAGCATGCATCAAAATGTCTTGGAATGATTTTGGGTTTATAATCCCTAGCCCGTAGATACTCCAGTTGAGAAGGGTCTAACCTTTGAGTCTTACTTAATGTTCTAAAACAGATGACAAAATAGAGATAATGAACAAAAGTCCCTAACCTCAGTATCATAGGAAGCTTATTGTAAGCCATGTTATGTACATGACCCGATATTACTTTGCAGTTAGTTTGATAGGTCGTTATCAAAGTAACCCAAGACTTCCTGATTGACATGTCATTAGGAGAATCAAATGCTACCTTCGTGGTATTGATAACTCAGCATTTTGCTATCAAGGAGCAGGCCTCAAGTTGAGAGGATGCTCAAATTTTGATTGGGGTGGTAACTTGGACAAGTTTAAGTTAACCTCAGGGCATGTCTTCACCCTAAGTGGGAGAGCCATGTCATAGTGCAGCGAAGAAGCACAGCTGCACAACAATGTTGGCTATGGAGGTAGATTGTGTATCTTATACCATAGAGACAAAAAGAATTGCCATTGGGTATACATATGTATACTAACAAGGTGATTATGTTCCCTTAACCAAACCCATTCCTAGTGAAGTGTCCAAAACTCATTGGTTGAGTCTTGGATTTCATAAGGTTTGGTACCTAGACATATTCTGTTACGTGATGGACACGTTTCTTTTATGGGCAAGATGCTCATTGTTGTACGTTAGGCATATTGAAATGTCACAGGCTTCTGATTGGCCTAGTCACACAGGCAATCGCCCTGACGCTTGAGTAACGGGCAGGATGAGACGTAATCATATTGGCACTAGGTGTGCAATATTGATAACTCATACTAGAAGTGTATGAATGAGAAATAGTCGCCTCAGTAAGACTAAGATGAGACTCAAGGGAGTCGAGTATGAAATAAGTTTTCATATAGAAGCCTTAAAAGCCGAATCTTGAGTGTCAAGACCAACATTCAGTATGTTGATCTAGTGGCTCAGGTTAGATTTTTGAGTGAAAATCTAGACTGACGATTCGCATGGCATAAAGAGTGACGAACCCAGCTAAGTGGGAGCTATGCCGTGACACACATGTTATACTGTGTGTGCTTGTAAGACGACCCATATGTGGGGTGACGATTGAATTCCCTTTCACTTATCACTGTGTGACCCTATGGACGATGACCCTTTGACTTAGAGCTATGATATTAAGTCAAAGCTTAATGATGCTACTTTAATGTGATTCTCAAGAGCCACGAT
>JACYFF010031954.1:82260388-82315876 GCA_017589665.1 Selenicereus undatus | reverse complement strand
ATCCTTTCCAGAAAAATAGCAATCTTGGAGTTTAAAGAAAGTATTCTTTAGATCTTAGCCAACCAAAATGAATTTTCAAAGATAACCGGGTATGGCCACTTCAGTTCAAAAACACCCTAGGCACCCTGTTTGCAGGGTTGTTCGCAACTGGTGTTCTGAAGCACTTAGCGCAAATACTGATTCAAGAGGTGTTTAAAAAGCGTTTTCAATATTGGCATATTAACAAAAGTCTAAATAAATAAAACCTATACACCCAAGACTTCTTGTTTTGAACCAGTCATCTTGTCCAAGATTTGTAGAGCTGTTGTGAACATCAAGGCCACCTTGTTTGCTGGGTTGTTCTTTGCATTGCTAGAGTTCAGGAACATGCCTTACAATCAACTGTCGAGATGGTGTTCTTGACTTAATATAAAATCACCAATTAAAACCTGTTTTGAAGACTTGTTCTCACATGTAGCAAACCAGTTAATACAATAAAGATTACAAACACCAGTTAGGCCTGTTTGGAGCAACATTACTTAGATAAATTTTTACACTTGGATTTGTTATCATCAAAACTTAGATATAATAACTCAACACTTCTTGTCATCTATCTTCTTACACAAACAAGGGAAAGGAGCTTCACCTTGGGGAGGATCAATTCCTCCGGAAGAATATAAACTAATCCAATTTTTTCCTAAACAGTAGTATTAATTTTTTTCTTTTTTTTCTTTTGGGGGATAGGTTTTTGGATCCAACAAACTCAAACCCTCCTAAGCTGATGCGAATATGCCATAATTATCGTGACTTAATTCAAAATTAGCCAAACTTGAACCCATCCCAAATGATCGTTCCACCATACCAAGGAGAGAGATTAATCAGATGGCCGGAATTCAGAACCAAACCCCCTCTGTTTCCCTATTCCCCCTGTGTACAGCATGGCAGGTTTGATTTTCAATAGACACAGGATAAAGAAATGAATATAAAATACCAACCAGTTTAAAACGGATAGATTCGTAGAGATCAAAGCAATCTACTACTCTAAGATTGCCTATATGACGAGGCTCTTCTGCCACCAAAATGCATTGGCCCCATCACCTACTGGCTGATCTCGGCACATTCCTTCTTATCCCTGGTTTACCTACCGCTTATACATGCTCATCACCTGCAATAATTTGTCACTATATTAGTGATGGAAAGGAAAAAAAATATTCCAGGACAACAAATAAAATATAGTCAAAATAACTGGGTCTACTGATCAAGGTATTCATAAAATTTTCACACGTTTGAGTGGAAGAAATATATGCCGTCTTGCAGTCAGCTTGAAATTGGTACAAGACCCATAACCCTGCATCTAACCAAGGACGGAATGTAATATCATCGGTACGACACAGCATTAAGATATTGCCTTTTTTATGTATCACAGTGCACAAGTGATAACTGCATAGCGTCAAACAAGTGCACAAGTGATTACTGCGTAGCGTTAAACAATTACAAGCTGCCACCTTTTCTTTAAACAAAGAGAATTGCCACATATTCAAATAATAGTATTTGGTACGTGCAGTTCATGCCATAAATGCCTATAACACAGACCACAACTTGGTGTATACAGTTCATTCCTTAAATGCAACAAAAGATCTTACTCATATATAGGAATTGAAGTTACATGTCTATAACTTCTTAATCATGCACTTAGACCAAAACTTGGTGTATATTTACTTAGGGTTCTTCTCAACTATGTACCAGGCTTAAACACAGTTCTTTGATGCACTTAACCAAACCTATTTCTGGACCTGAAAAATACAACCCCCATCCCTAAATCAACTTGAATAAAACAACCCATTTAGATCGAACCCAAAATAAATACTCAAAATCATATGGAGATAATATTTTTCTGATCCTTGGAAAGTTATATGAACAAATGGCCACCCCAGCTAGTGAATCCGATTTTTAACTTGTAAGATAGTTGTATGAACAAAGATGTTGACCTAATTCAAGATGGCTTAACCCACTGTCAGTCTAACCTACCCAATCATTTACAAAGCATTGTAACCAGAATTGCACAAAACCATAACCGACTCGACACAGATATAACCAAATGACACCTTCGCAATGTTAGCTAAAACCATTTGGAAAGAGAAACAAAATGCTACAACTGCGTACAACTCTATAACTTTACCCACTGATGGAATGGGAAAAACAACAACAGTAGCAAACACAACAACATCGACCACAACCTCCCCTTGCAAGCACGGGGGAATTGGGGGGGGGGGTTCCCACAAACAAAGTAGTAATAACTTGGCATTTCACAGATTATAAATATATTAACTAATAATCACTTCGTATGCCAGTGACATGGTTGATGATCACCACCTCGCTTTTTCGAGGAACTTACCATGTACAGTTTGAACCATTGCCAAAATAACACCTTCAACAAAATCCTTCAATATCCTATCTTTTACACATCTATATTCCATTTTGCATTGATACGACTTTTGCAACCAAAATTCTCACTTCATCCAAATTGGATTCACCTCCACAATAAATTTTATTAGAGCATCTCCAACTAGTTCTTTCATTGTCGCCATTTTTTCACCAACATGATGAGTTAAAGCCCCAGGATGCTCACCAACGAATATTCGCATTTTATTATCCTCTATTATGTCCTCAAATGAGAAGGCACTAGCCAGCCGAATCATGGGTACCATGTAAACTAGACGTAGAACGAAGTAATAATAATGTTTAGTGGGTAAAAAACAGAAAAAGAAATTGTAGAGGAACAAAAGCCATGAACCACAGTTCCACCTAAATGCTGCTTTTTTCTATTTTGTTTGGCTTGGAGGGAGGGAGGAAGGTGGATGTAATGCAAAGTGCCCCCTAATTTAACTCTATTAACCTATTATTTGGCTTAACAATAACTCATTAGTTCAATTTGGTTTTGGAACCTCCATGGAATTGTTGCGGAGGTCTGGTCCTTCATCTATCATGGTCCTGCTCTGGATTTGGAGGACACATTCTACCCCCACTGGTTCGTCCTCCTCCTCAACTTTATTCTCCCCCTCCTCCTTAGCCGTATCATCTGAAGAAGGTACAAACACTGCAAAGGTGTCCACGGCTGTGCCTTTTGGGAAAAGGCACAATCAGTGTTAATGATGGTGGCAACATCTCTAGCAAAGGTATTAGATCACATAGCTCCCCCTTGAGGAGAAATCAAGCGAGTGATCCTTCAAAAGCCCTCCCACTAGAAGGCCCGAGATCAAATTGGCAACATTTGACAGATGCCAAAACTAAGGAGTTACTTTCAATGAGAAGCAAAGGAAGCTGTTTGACATGAAGGGAGAACCTGATAATTAAGGATTAAGGAGGGCAAGGCAATGTAAAGCTAGAGCAAGTTCTCCAAGGACAAATTCCTAGACTAAATCCTCTAAAACAAAACACTTGAAAACTTGAAAAATGTGAATGTGATGAAGAAAATGAATGAAGTGACTTTTAAAAAAAATAAAGCAATAGAGAAATAGCTCTCTAGCACTCAAATGCTCCCTTAACCCCATCAGGGCTTCTTCAGTGATTGAGATGATGGTGGAGAAAATCATTGCCAATCCTATGGAGCTTTGGTAGCTAAAGGAACTGTTATCTAGTTATCTGACAATCATTGCCAATGAGTACAATGATCTTATCATAAAGGAACTTTGGTAGCTAAGGCACGAGTTGGAAAGGCCTACTTTGATCAGAAAACTTCAAAGTAACATCATTGTGATGCGTAACTTTGTTGCTCTCTAGACAAAAGTTTAAGTTTTGGCACAATGTAAATATGTGGTAACATTAACTGGTACATCCGTGCATTCAGTTTTGGTTCTAATTGACTCCCCCCCCCGCCCACCAAAATAAAAGGAAAAGAAAAAAATTAGCCTTCATTCTGTTCATGATGCTTCATATTTAACAAGGAAATCCAAACTTTGAATAATATTCCCACTCAAATTATATTTTGATTCTCTCTCAGTATTCTAAAGATAGAAGTGGTTGAGACTTGAGAGCGAAATCCACATAAGAGGAGCCCTTAATGGATTTAGTCTTTAACAAGGATTCCAAAAATGCAGTTCCAGTCGCGATTTCGATTTCGATAGCAGTACGACAAAATTACTCTAATACGACAATCGCATTCCATATCGCAGCTAACGCGGCATGAAAATGCGATTCGCCAACTCCAAAACCTTTTGCAATGTGGTCCTTTCGTCGCGGTTCGGTCACATTTTGAATCCATGGTCTTTAATCATCCTATTTTCAAATCTTAAAACAACTAGCCAAATTGAGCTTGGAAGTAGAATTTCCGACTAATATACTGTTCTGAGGTGCTCGTCATATGTCCAAAAAAAGTGTGACAAAAGATTTTTAAGTATAAGATCGACACATCTTCAAAGGACCTGTATCCACATTGCACTCTACAAACTATGACTAGGAAATGAATGCTCAAGAATCAACTAGATGAAGGGATATAGAAAGTTAGCATAATCTTGCAGAAGAAGACACTCTATGACTTGACTTTTAATAACTGCAAGGAGAATCTCACTAGATGGAGAATGCTCCAATTGCCACAATTTAAATGCTCTTAGGAATTTTGCATAAACTCTTACTACAAAGAACCTTCTGTGTTTCACACACTCACTCATGCATCTGGCTCTTACGCTATGCCCTATTTATGATGAATCAACAGTTAGAGGGGTCCTAAGGTTATCAGTGGGTGAGATAACTAAAGCACCATTATGGCATTTCGACGCTATACTTACTCAAACAGTAAGACTTGCACCCCTTATTAGTAGGCTATATGCCCAAGTCCAACATATGGCTAGCTAACCTAGCTAGCTGGTACAACACCATAAGAAGTCGAATGTAAGGGGCCCAATAAAACAGAAGATGGGAGATGGTTGATATGTTACATTTTGCAACACAATTAGGGATGAGGGATTTGCTACGACCGTTTACCTATTAGTAAGATTACTCCATGCCCCAAGAAAACAAAAAAAATCGGGAAATATAACACTCATATTCCCACGACCAGTAGCATACAACTTCAAGGGGAATCAGTAGACCTTTGGCCCAACTTTAAGGATCCTAGAAAGCCTAAAGAGCATAAACTAGCCATCTGCATGAAGGACAATGCTTTGGCAATTCTTGTGTGATCTCGGTATGCAAAAAGAGCATGGTTTGGATGTCTATGAATACAGGTTGTATGATTAGCTATTACCACAAAAGTTCCTCAGTATGAGTACTATAATTATCCATTGTCGTGCCTCACAAAAAACAAAGGGATAAGAAAAGAGAAAACGAACTTGTTTCATCTTCGAATCCCTTTTTTGGTTGCTGTTATTGAATTAGAGCAAACTAATAGCGGAAGCAATAGGATGAAACAGATATTCAGAAACTTAAAGAAAGATAACAAGAAGAAAACAACGACACACAAGATTTACGTGGAAACCCAATGCGGGAAAAGACCATGGACGGCGACGAGCACAATCAATCCACTATATGAGTAGGGAGAATACAAAACGATCACAATCACGACAACTGATTTGATCCAACAGCAGAATTGCAACCTCTCTTATAATCTCTCTCACAATTCTCCACCTTTTAATGTGTTTAGGGATTCAGAGATTCAGGAGTGATTTTAGATCCTAGGTATGGCCCCCTTTTATAGGGTCTAGAAAACCAGGGTTTTACCCTTAGAGACAAACCCTAGTCGCTAGGAGAAATTGCACTTCAAGACAAACCCTAGCCGCCTTTGATTTTGGGCCACAAAACCCAACAACCCAACAATCTCCACCTTGAACCGAAATCTCCTATCACCAACTTTGTAACACCGTCATAGCACCCTGAAGGGTGATGCCCCCCAAAGGTACAATGCCCCGAAGGGCGCTTAGATACTGTGAATGCCAACTAAGTCCAAGCAATATTCGAACTTAGCTACAGGTAGAGGCTTGGTTAACATATCTGCAGGATTTTCCGAAGTATGAACCTTCCTTACCACAATTTCCCCTACAGCAACTGTATCTCTGACATAGTGGTACTTGACACTGATGTGCTTGGTCTTCAAATGGTAGGCATCATTCTTAGTCAGGTGGATAGCACTCTGACTATCAGAAAACACCACAGTGGTAGCCTGTGGAACTCCAAGCTCAGTAACGAGGCCCCTTAACCAAGTAGCTTCCTTCACTCCTTCAGTAGCAGCAACATACTCAGCCTCTGTAGTAGATAGCGCACACATTGTGAAGATATACCCAGATATGGACCTTCTCCTATCAAGGTCATCAGCATAGTCAGAATCAACAAAACCTGTCACATCATATGTACCAGCTTTGTTCCTATCAAATACCAACCCCCTTTTAACAGTACCCTTCATATAGCGAAGGATCCACTTCACAGCTTCCCAATCATCCTTTCCAGGATTATGCATATACCTACTTACCACACTCACAGCATGTGACAAGTTTGGCCTAGTGCATACCATGGCATACATCAAACTACCAACAACACTAGAATAAGGGACACTAGAAATTCTAAATATGTCTTCCTCATATTGTAGATAACACTCAGCAGACAATCTGAAATGTGCAGCAAGGGGTGTGGAAACTGCCTTACAGTTATCCATACTAAATCTGCCTAGTACTTTTTCAAGGTAGTGTCCTTGAGATAAGTACAGCTTACCAGCCTTTCGATCCCTCTGAATCTCCATGCCTAAAATCTTCTTTGCTGCACCTAGGTCCTTCATCTCAAACTCCTCACTGAGTTGAGATTTCAGCTTGCTAATCAAGGATTTATCCTTAGAGGCAATCAGCATATCGTCAACATACAATAGCAAGTAAATAAAAGAACCATCATAATATTGTCTAAAATACACACAATTATCATATCGACTGCATGTGTATCCTTGTGCAATCATGAAGGTGTCAAACCTTTTGTACCACTGCCTAGGCGCCTGCTTAAGTCCGTACAAGGACTTTTTCAATCTACATGCCAGTTGTTCCTTCCCAGGAACTACAAAACCTTCGAGTTACCTCATGTAGATCTCCTCCTCCAACTCCCCATGAAGGAATGAAGTCTTTACATCAAGCTGCTCCAACTCCAAATCAAACAATGCAACAAATGCAAGAAGCACTTTAATGGAGGTATGTCTAACAACAGGTGAAAATGCCTCATTATAGTCAATACCTTCTTTCTGATTGCAACCACGAGCAACCAGGCGCGCTTTCTACCTTGCATCTTCAACTCCAGGAATACCTTCCTTTTTCTTGTAGATCCATTTGGCAGTTAAGGCTCTTCGGCCTTTCGGTAGCTCACATAATTCTCAAGTCTGATTCTTTTGCAAACTCTCCATTTCCTCTTTTATAGCTAGGATCCAATTAGATGAATTTGGGTAGGAGATTGTTTCAATATAGGTAGAAGGTTCCACACCTTCAGGCACCTCCTCTGCAACTGAAAGTGCATATGCTATCAGTCCCTCATCGTCATTGTAGCGAGCAGGTCTCCTGATCTCCCTTCGAGGAAGATCACGTGCTATAGAGTGAACAACCTCCACCTAAGGCTGATCAGAGCTAATAGTGCCGGGTTCAGTACCCTGGGCCTCCCTATTGGGCTGATTAGCAACTCCACCTTGAACTTCAACGGTCTCCACTTCTATCTCCATACTGGTATCCTCCTTATCACCTGTACCAGTAGAAGAAACAACAGAATCCTTCCCAGAAAATAACATAGCAGTCTTATTGAAAGTGACATCTCTACTTTGAAATCCCTACTTTGAATGACTTTCTTAGACTCAAGACACCACATGCGGTATCTTTTAGACTCAGATGCATATCCAAGAAACATACACTTGACAGCCCTAGGGGCTAACTTCCCATTATTCACATGGTCATACACAGAACATCCAAATATTCTTAAACCAGAATAATCAACAGGATTACCTGACCATACTTCTTATGGAATCTGAAAATCAATGGAGGTGTTTGGTGAACAATTCACCAAGTAGCAGGCTGTAGAAATAGCCTCTGCCCAAAAAGCTTTGCGATCCCAAAGCCCGGCATTTGAAAGCATACATCGAGCTTTCTCCAGTAGAGTCCTGTTGATTCGTTCTGCAACCCCATTTTGCTGTGGTTTACCAACCAAAGTCTTATGCCTAGCTATGCTATTCCTCGTGCAGAACTCTTCAAACTCTAACTCAACGAACTCAAGACCATTGTCAGTCCTAAGTTTCTTGATCTTTCTCCTAGTCTGGTTCTTAACCAGAGCCTTGAACTTCTTGAACATAGAGAATGTCTCATTTTTCTGTCTCAAGAAGTAAACCCAAAATTTGCGTGAGAAATCATCAACAAAAGTTAACATGTAGCGCTTACCTCCAAGGGAAGGAACCTTCGAAGGACCCCACAGATCAGAATGAATGTAGTCAAGGATCCCCCGAGTACGATGCTTCGCTTTAGAGAAACTTACCCTCTTCTGTTTCCCAAAAACTCAGTGATCACAAAAATCAAGCTTACCCGTACCAGCGCTACCCAGACAACCTTTCTTACTTAGAATGGTCATCCCATTCTCACTCATATGGCCCAATCTCATGTGTTATAACCTTGTATCATTAGCATCTGCTGATGCTGTACCAACTGCAGCTACTCCTATAACTGTAGTTCCTTGTAGGATGTAGAGACTGCCCTACTGCAGTCCCTTCATTACCACCATGGCTCCCTTTGTCACTTTTAGGACACCATTCTCCATAACAATCCTGCAATCATTAGTCTCAAGAGTACCCAAGGAGATCAAACAACGAGTCATATCAAGTATGTGACGAACCTTAGATAAAGTTCTAACTATACCATCATGGGTTTTAACCTGTACAGTACCTATTTCTGCAACTTTGTACTCAGCATCGTTGCTCATAAGTACAACCCCAGTATCAACAGGTTCATAAGTGACAAACCAGTCCCTACGAGGACATATGTGATACGTACAACCAGAATCTAAAACCCAATCATCACCTAACCCATTTTCAAGGGTGGTTGCCAAAGACTTGGTAACGAGCAATAAATCACCATCAAACTCTAACTCTACTACACAATCAGTTGTAGCAGTTTTCTCCTTTTCCTTTTTCCCTTTCTTTTTCTTTAGTTTCCAATAGTTAGCCTGAATATGACCCAATTTACCACAGTAATTGGAGGTCTTATTGGAATAAGGATTCTTAGACTTAGATCGGTTCTTTTTCTTATTATCGTTCCTCTTTTGCTCAGTTCTACCCCTAACAACTAATCCCTCAGTCGGATCAACATGGATATCATGGTCAAATTTCTCTTTAGATAGTAGATTAGACTTGACATCCTCAAAAGATATAGTATCAGAATTACTATATAGCATAATCTCCTTAAAGTGTTTATAAGAGGGGGGTAGAGACACAACAAGCAGAATAGCTTTATCCTCATCCTCAATCTTTACATCCAGACTCTCCAAATCAACCAGAATAGAATTAAATTCATTCAAATGTTTTTGAACAAGGGTGCCTTCAGCCATACGAAAGGTGTACAACCTTTCCTTCAAACGGATCTTGTTGGCTAGACTCTTTGTCATGTAGAGTTCCTCCAGTCGAGTCCACAAATCCACTGCAATTGCCTTATCGAGCACCTCTCGCAGGATGTGGTGCCAGGCACAATTGAATGGCTGAAACCGCCTTCAACTCCAATTCTTCCCATTCCTCGTCTGTCAGTGATCCATGCATCTTCTTTTGGTTTGTTGCCCATTATTCATCAATCATGTTCTCGGGTTTCACGTGAGGTCCTTGCAGAACCTTCCACAATCCATGCTGGATGAGAACTGCTCTCATCTGCACCTTCCAGAAATTAAAACTAATCTCCCCATCAAATTTCTAAATATCAACATTCATAATTGAAGACATCCTAAACCAAAGCTCTGATACTACTTGTTAGGAAATTAGAGCAAACTAATAGTGGAAGCAATAGGGCGAAACAGATATTCAGAAACTTAAAGAAAGATAATAAAAACAAAACAACGACACACAAGATTTACGTGGAAACCTAATGCGAGAAAAAACCACAAACGGCGACGAGCACAATCAATCCACTATATGAGTAGGGAGAATACAAAACGATCACAATCACAACAAGTGATTTGATCCAATAGCAGAATTACAACCTCTCTTGTAATCTCTCTCACAATTCTCTACCTCTCAATGTCGTTAGGGATTCAGGAGTGATTTTAGATCCTAGGTATGACCCCCTTTTATAGGGTCTAAAAAACTAGGGTTTTACCCTTAGAGACAAACCCTAGCCGCCAGGAGAAATTGCGCTTCAAGACAAACCCTAGCTGCCTTTGATTTTGGGCCACGAAACCCAACAACCCAACAGTTGCTTAATATTACTTCATCTCAACTGTCCCCTGTGTTGGTGGCACTCCATATGGGTGTGGCTGAACTGTCAAATGACATAGTTGCATTTGCATAATTGTTTCCAATTTCGTCATTGTCATCTCATTCCTAGTTCAATTACATCGTAGAAAATAACTTTCAAAACAAGCTTTTTATGAGCCTCAAAAACAAACAAATAATTAAATAAAAGGTTAAGGGTTGCCATAGAACCCCATAGGCGGAGCCATGTGGGAGCAAGGGGGTCAATTGACTCCCTAACTTTTTGGGAAAAAAAAATTAAATGTGGGATATTTTTATAGATAAGAAACATATATATATATATATATATATATATATATATATATATATATATATATATATATATATTTTCTTATATATACACATCACAGGAGTGCATAGCGGGGTGGTGGTTGCCCCTTGCTTTGGGTGGGAGGTCCCTGGTTTGACTCTTTGTTCTACCCTTTTTGTTTTTTTTTTGTGAAATTGCCCTTTAATTTTCCCAATCCCGACCCCCCTTACTTAAAATCCTGGCTCCGCTACTGTAGAACCCCCAAATAGGTGAAACCTCATATGCAAACTCCACAATGCTATCAAAGTAGTTCATATGCAATTAAATCGTGAAATATATATATCATTGCTCTATATGGCAGCAGAGAAACAATTCATACCATCAAGTTGCGGGAGTCACATTATTTAACTGTTTGAGTAAGCCCTACTATGAGCATTCATTTAATGCCAGTTGATCATATAAAAGGGAGTTGATCATATAAAAGTGTTGCATCAACCATATCAGATCCTGCCGAATGTCAATGTGTAATCCAATCATCAATGATATCATCTTTTATGATAAACAATAAATGAAGACCTTGTTACACACAACTTAGTTACCTACAACAGTAGCACAAGCAGCAATATCTTCTCTTGTTATTTCTGACGTCAACTCTTGCTCAGAAACTAAACCTTCACCTGCTAAAAACTCATAGACAACTCTGTCAATTTCAATCATGCTACAACCGGACTCCTTTCTTATCCCTAGCTCCCTTATATTCCTCCTCACCTTTGCAGCAACTTTCCATTTTCCTTTGGATGCATACACATTAAATAGCTGAACATAACCAACATTGTCATGGGGATCCAAGTTTGAGAGCTTCTCAGCAACATGTCGTGCCAACTCTACATTACCATGGTTTACACAAGAAGCCAGTAAAGATTGCCACAAAGCTGGAGAATCTCTCATAGGCGCAATGCCTACGAATTCTTTGGCCTCTTCCAGTAATCCACACCGACCAAGCATATCAACCATGCAGCCGTAATGCTCAATTGTTGGTTGAATTTCATAACCATGGATCATAAGGTTGGAAATCTCAAGGCCATCAAACAATAAACCCGCATGGTTGTAGTCCAACAGAACATTAATAAAGGTAAGCTCAGTAGGCTGACAACCATCCAGCAACATCTCACACTGCATGCTCACCATAACCATTTATGCTTAAACCTCCAATTACTAAATTCCAAGTACTAGCATCTTTGGTTAGGCTGTTATTGAACACATTCACAGCCTTTATGATGTCCCCACACTTGGAATACATATCCACAAGTGTAGTAGCTAGGAATCCTTTTATACTTACACCATTCTTGTCAATGTATGCATGAATCCATTCCCCTTGGCTTAAGGCTCCAAGATAAGCACAAGCTGATAGAACCTTCACTAAGGTGTAATTATCAGGCTGGATACCCAGACTCAATATTTTCTCCAAAAGAACCAAAACTTCATTGAATTGACCCACATGGAGCATACCCTGACACAATGGCATTCCAAAGTATATCTTTCTGCGGCATCTCATCAAAGGCCCTTCTTCCTTCTTCAGCTAAACCTGACCCCGCATACCCAGATATCATAAAATTCCAGGACTCTACATTCCTTTCACTGTGAGCAGAATCCAACAAACCCCTCCCCACAAATGTACTCAACAAAGCATTCCACAAAACAACGTCCCTTTGCGGCATTCTGTCCAGCAAATAACGTGCATGTGCAAAATACCCAAGATTCCCATACATGTTAATCAAAGTGCTCTGCACATAAACATCATTCCTAATGCTAGCACAGTTCACTACATGTCCATGAACTTGTTGTCCGTCTTTGAGACCACCAAAGGCAGAACACGCCTTGATAATGAATGGATAAGTATATTTATCAGGGATAACTGTACCTTCAGCTAACATTTAGCAAAAATGACAAGGGAATTTTCTGGGTTTGAGCTACTGGTATATGCCCTTATCATGGAGTTCCACACAAATGAGTTGGGACTATCAATGTGAGAGAAAATGGAATGACCATAGGCTAAGGTTTAATTTGGGGGGTTGGTTTGGTGGCAGCAAAGGAAATGAGACAGCTAGCAGCATAGGTGCCCTTGAAGAGCCTGGTTTTGAACATATGGGCATGCACCTGTTGAAGCTCGGAGATTGAATTTGCCTTCTCTGCAAGGACAAAATTGTCGGGAGATGGCTGGAGGACATTGTTATGCCTTGCTTCAAAATTGTAACTGATATATGGAACTTGCTTCGGAGTGCTTACTGAAATCTCTTCGTAGGCAGTAGGACAGCAAATTTAGTAATAAACACCATGTTATAAAAATGAATATATATTAATTATTAGCTTAACTCATTTAATTAATTTAATTTATTTAAATAAATTGGGTTGAATTGACTATCAAGTCATGACTCAAATGACTAATCACTCAACAGTCAAATAGACTATTAAATTGTCAGTCAAATAGACTAACAAGTCATAAGACCAATCAACAGCCCAAGAAGGTGAATGAATCGCAAACCCTAGTAAGGAAAGGGGGATTATATTCCTATAAATAGAGCACTAATCCCTCCTACTCAGGGGTGGAAAATTCATTCACTCCATTGGCATTTTAGAAGAACTCATAAAAGCTCAAGAATTTTCTCTTGCAGAAGACAACAAGCACTCTAAACACGTGTCGTCTACGTGCGGAGATCAAACTCATATCTTGAGTGAGATTAAGCCTATGAGGTCCTCTCTCAAGATCCAATTCATTCTCATTCAAGACTACTTAATAAGATTGAATCAGAGGACTTATTACACTTGTTCTTGTAACAGTCATACATAAGATTGTACCTATTCTTTGATGTAAATACAAGAATTCAATTTGCTGTCCAATTTCTTGTCTAATTTATTTTAGTCTCAAAATTTATGTTTACAAATTTTTTGGCATGCTCGATGGGACTTTTCTAACCCTCATCTCTTTCTCCTAGCAAACACGTTTTACACCCAGGTGAAGAAGAAATGGCTCCCGAAAACGTCATCCTTCAATCTTCGAAGAAGGAAACTATGAAATCTACATTTGTGGGGTCCATAAAGGCTAGTATTGCATTTGGCAATCAAAGCACTGGAGTGAAGACTAGGAGCACGACCAAAGTTACTACCTCTGTCACCCTAAAACAACAAGTTGTGACTCCAAGTTTGGAGTCACGCAAAACTCAAAAATTGGGCTCCAACTTGTCTACTGATGAAGTCAATCAAACTGCTCGTCTGCCTAATTTCAAGATAAGACCTTTTGCTGTCTTCAATATGAGGAAGACTCTACCCTATGGATTAGATGAATTTCAAGTCTACACCAATAATGTCCTCCAACCTTTCGATGAGGTGGATGATGACTATGGTAGTAGCAATTCTTCACCAACATCTCCAAGGGATTCACTTTTCTTACAAGTTGAAGTCGAATCCTCTGGCACTATTTTCATGCCAGACATGGAGACAGATTCTATCAACTTGGAGGAAGAATTGCCAAACATGAAGACAACTCTGGAAAGATTCTCTAAGGAGAGCAAAGAAAAGGATGCTCAAATTAAGTGTCAAAATAAGCAGATCGCTTATTTAAAAAAGAAGTTGGAAAAGCAGTAATCTAAAGCCTCGAACAAAGGCTCAGGCGGTGAATATTCTGGCAAAAAGTCCAATCACAGCGAGGAGTCTGACGATAAATGCAATCCAAAGAATGATTCAACCTTGAATTCAATGTCAATTCAGCAAATTCAAAACTTGATAGTTGATGCGGTAAAGGCCCAGCTAGAAGGAAATTCTCATAGAACTCATCGTTACAGCAAGCGTTATAAGAAAAGGATTGATGCACTATGGATGCCTCAGGGATTCCAACATCCAAAATTTCATCAATTTGATGGCAAAGGGAAGTCAAAGCAGCATATAGCGCACTTCATCGAGACTTGTAATAATGTTTGCACAAGTGGCGACCTCTAAGTAAAGCAATTCGTATGATCTCTTAAAGGTCCTGCGTTTGACTATCACGCAAACCTTGCTTCTGTATTCGTTGATAGCTGCGGGCAAATGGAAAATAAATTCTTGAATCGCTTCTATAGCACACGCCGCGTAGTCAGCATAAGTAAGCTAACTAACACTAGACAATGGGACGAGGAGCCAGTCATAGACTATATCAATCGTTGGTGTGCCCTGTCTTTGAAGTGCGAAGATCACTTGTCTAAATCTTCTGCTGTTGAGATGTATGCTCAAGGAATGGAGTGGAATATCTTATACGCTTTACAGGAAAACAAGCCTAAGACTTTCCAGGAATTAGCAATGCGAGCTTATGATATACAGCTTACAATTGCCTACTATAGAAGTGTTACACCTATTTTTGACCCCCTTTTAGCCCTTATTTGACATATTTTTCTCGGTGTTTTCACGTCAAGTTTAGATGAAAAAGGGTCAAATTCACTTTCTTTGATTCAATTGTTCTTATAATGTGTTTTGTCTTACTTTCAGAAGAAATTCTCGGGGTTTAATAGAAATAAAGACCTTAGGAGGGATTTGAAGGATGCATAGAGGCCCAACCAAGCCCCAGGAGCATAAGTGAGAGCTGCCGGAAGCGCACAGTCGTGCTGCAAGAGTGCACAACCGTGCTGTAGTACCAGAAGTTGCGCACGAGCCGGTGCACGGCCGTGCGTCCTGCCAGTGCATGGGTGCACGGTCGTGTGTCCTCGAACCACGACCGTGCGTCCTACTTACCGTCGCGATTTAAGCGGTTTCCAGCCTTTATAAAGGGGCTTTTTCTTTCTTTTAGGGGGAGGCCTTTTGTTGGGTTCTTGAGAGGACCAATTGGAGTTTATCCTATCCTCCACAAACCCCTTTAGGAGGAGATTAGATTAGGTTAGTCCTTGTATACATTGTAGAAGATTTTGAATTCGCAATGAAGACTAAGTTCTTCTCCTTTTCTCTTTAATTTCATGCTTTTTAATTTATATTTGCTAGTTCAATAGATTATTGTTTTGCTTTGGTTTCAATGTTTGTTTGTGAATTAAAGATTTCATCTTTGGTTGTGATTTGTTCTTCAGATGGCCAATTGATTCTTCTTTAGGCCTTGACCTAACTTGCTTATGCCTAGAATTTAAAGCTTTCTTTCACGCCCACCAAGTGTTCGATGAAATGCTTGAAACAGCTTTCATCCGTGTTTTGGGGCAATTAACTTATGCTAAGAAGTGAGGTCGACTGTCTAGTGTGAGTAGAAAGAATAGTTGGGATTGGGACATGAAAATAGTCTCGTCGCTAGCTAGGTCAAGAGTTGTCAATCTTGTAGTTTAATTGAACTAATCCCATGAAAATAGGAGGTTAGAACAATTAGACTAGCACATGACCTTTGAGAGAAGGCTTGGGTGGCATTAATGATGTAACCGACCATCTCTGAATACTATCGTAACTTGGGAAGGTTTGGGCTTGATTTGATTACTTGGTTTATCTTAGGTCTAATCATAGTCCTTTTGTTTTCGTTTTAGTAGTTTAGTTCTATTTTCTATCCCCTTCGATTTTGCCTAGCTCGAGACGCTTTAGTTAGTTCTGGTAGTTGGAAACACAACTACCTGCGGACGACACCCCAAGTACTCAACGATACACCTTGCACTTAGGGTTTATAAATATTAAAACTTTTTCCCTAGTAAGTTTTTTGGCGCCATTACCGGGGAGTTGGTGTCTTTCAATATCGGGGTTTACTTCGACATTCGAGACTAGGCTTTTAGAAAATCCAAAAAAAAAGAAAAAATTAAAAATCTCAAAATTTTCAAAAAAATTCAAGATGGCTATTTTCCATTTACCTTAGTCTGAGCATGAACCTTTTTGGCACTACTTGTCTAGGTTGAATGTTATCATGCTCAATATGTGCTTTTTGCGTATGCGAAATGGAAAATATGTGATGTTGTGCTTGAGGGGATAACACATGAGATCTGAGCCACCCTTGAGTCCACGTGTTATGGTGGTTTATGTTCTTTAAATGTTGATGATATGTGGGACCTGTTTGAGTCCTTGGCTTGGTATTAGTGGCACCATGAGATTGTTAGTGAGTCTTTTGAGTGCCTTTCCCCCACTTCCTATGATTTTCATGCTTATTCTCCTCTTGTCTGCTCTTATTGTCACTCTTTGGACCATGATGCGAATTCTTGTCCTTATTCTGATATTTCTGATGAATGTTATGCTAAGCTTAATGCCATGATAGGGACAATGAATGAGCGA
This sequence comes from Selenicereus undatus, assembly GCA_017589665.1. NCBI lineage: Eukaryota > Viridiplantae > Streptophyta > Magnoliopsida > Caryophyllales > Cactaceae > Selenicereus > Selenicereus undatus. The sequence goes on along the minus strand of JACYFF010031954.1, from coordinate 82,298,942 downwards.
CTTGAGTGTTTTGTTGGTAAGATGAGGGAGACTGGCCTATTGCATGAGACCGACCTTAGTCCATCTTCTCCTAGACTTGAGGTCAATCTCTATTATGATTATGAGTCTTCTCTTCACTTAGATCTTGATTTTATGGCTGATTCACCTTTGACCGGCCTAGGAGAAGTGATTGATCCTTCCTTGACATCCTTACCATTCGTCGCTCCATCCTTGCCTAGTACACTTAGAGACACTACTGAGGGTGTCTTACACTTACTTTCTTCTTCGCCCCTCCTTTTAGCTCAGTGCACGGAGTTAGAGATAGGTGAGTCTCTTGTGGGTGATGCTAGTTGTGTTGAGGATGATTCCCTTGATTGGTTGGGCGATATTGCATTGTTAGAGCCTTCTTCTAAGGAGTATTATGGTCATGATGTGAGGGTTGGTGCCGCTCCTAGCATTAAGCATACTAATCATATTCACACCGAGCTACTTGATTTAGTCCCCTTTTCATCCGCCTTCCTTCCCACCACCCTCACTCACTTGCATGCATTTTAGGAGTCCCTAGGTGATATTAGTGGGTTTCACCCCTCATTTGATCCATATTGTGCCTACCTAGCGGACTCGCCTAGGAAAATCACGTGGAGTACCTTCTTTGATCATGATTTTGATTTTTCTATGGCATTTGATAAGTTTAATAGGGCACTAACTCTATTTGCCATATCTTTACTAGTGTTCTCTTACTTACATCACTTTGACATGCATGCAAACGCACACGATAAGCTCTTACGAAGCTTTCACGGCATCCGAGTTGATACCGCGAGTCTTGAGCGATGATGAGTGGTTGATGCTCCTCAGGCCTCCACAACACCATCCTAGGGAGGCTTAGTTCGGGTACAATCAATACTCGACTTGGTATACTCGTTCTAACTCGTCTCCCTTCTTTTTATTTTCTTTCTTTTTCTTTTTGTTTAGTTGTGGATATTAGGGTTATGTTTTTGTTGGTGATCATCTTGAGGTGAAATTTGGGATGTTGTTGAGCCATTGATGGCTATGATCACCATTTTTGTATTTTTGTGCACATTTGTGTTTTGTGATTGGTGGTGTTGATGGATTGGTATATCTTTGTTTTTGGTGGTTAGTTTTGTATATTTGTGTGGTCTTGTTTTTGATTTGGTGAATATTTTTGGGAGAGTGTTCTAGCTTGTGTATATGTGTGCAGGTTTAGTATTCTTGTGTCTGTTTGTTTTGTTTTGTGTGTCTTGTGTGTGATTTTGTTTTCTTTGTTTTTGTGTGTTTTGTGGTTGGTGGTGACTCTCAGCTCCCAATGATGACATTGTGAGATTTAGGTGTGGGGGTGGGGTCATTTACCCTTTTATTCTTATTTTTGTGCAAATTTTTCATTTTTTGTGCAAATTTTTCAATTTTTCCTTTTCTTTGCATCGTTTTTCTTTTTGGCTTTTAGGGTCTTATACTATTTTGACTGACTTTGATCCTTTGTACCTTAGCTATTAGCATGTACCTAAGTAAGTTGTTCATGATAAATCTTTGTCCCAAGTGTGTCACTTTCGGTCCCAATTCTAACCCCAACAGTCTATTATAACTATATAATCTAGTCCTTGTGCACACTTCATCATTATCTTAGGATCTTAGTCTTCCGTGATTGAATCTCCCACCTGTTTTCGACACATTACTTTAATTTTTGTCTGCATTCAAAAAAACAAAAAGAAAAAGGGAAAAAAAAGAAAAGGAAGAAAAAATTGGAATGACAAGTATCCCTTTGAGGCATGCGCCACCTTTGAGACACGTGCTACTGGGTGTTACCATTTGAAGCAATACTGCTACTGGGAAAGCTTGCTTCCCTTGTTAATAAGTTAATAATGTAGCATGTGTCAGTCAGGTAGGAACGAGTTTGATTTTGATAATCTTAAATCCTAGGATGATAATACACTTACACACCAAGCACTATGATGGATTCTAGGTTTTGATGTACAGTGGGGTGAAAAGTTAGTGCTTTGATGTCATGTATGTGGATAAAGAGTCTTGATATGCACACTATGTTTATATACAGGCTAATATCTTTGCTCCATTGGTGATTTGGTTGGTTATAATGCGTACAGTTTTCCCCCCTGTATAGATATTTGTTCCTTATTTGTATATCTATTTTGTTTTCTTTGTTTTTCTTTCTCCTTGTCCGCTTATTTTTCTTTTTCAAGATTTTGTGGATATATCTCTGCAAACCCTCACAAGACCTCACTCCTCCACTTGGGAGAACCAAGGGATTTAAAGGGCTTGTTGCGTACGCCAAATGCAATTGTGATTCCTACGACAGTGAGTTAGGTTCATATGCTAGTTTTTATTTTTATTTTGCTCGAGGACGAGCAAAAAGTAGGTGGGGGGTATTTGTTACACCTATTTTTAACCCCCTTTTAGCCCTTATTTGACCCATTTTTCTCGGTGTTTTCATGTCAAGTTTATAAGAAAAGGGTCAAATTCACTTCCTTTGATTCAATTATGCTTATAATATGTTTTGTCTTACTTTCAAGAGAAATTCTCAGGTTTTGATAGAAAGGAAGACCTTAGGAGCGATTTGAAGGATGCATAGAGGTCCAACGAAGCCCCAGGAGCACAAGTGAGAGCTGCAGGAAGCGCACAGTCGTGCTACAGGAGTGCACAAGCGTGCTGCAAGACCAGAAGCTGTGCATGGGCAGGTGCACGGCTGTGCGTCCTGCCAGTACATGGGTGCATCCTACCTGCCGTCGCGATTTAAGCGGTTCCAGGCTTTATAAAAGGGCTTTTTGTTTCTTTTAGGAAGAGGCCTTTTGCTGGGTTCTTGAGATGACTAATTAGGGTTTATCCTAGCCTCCGCAAACCCCTTTAAGGGGAGATTAGATTTGGCTAGTCCTTGTATGCATTGTAGAAGATTTTGGATTCGCAATTGAAGACAAAGTTCTTCTTCTCCTTTTCTCTTTAATTTCATGCTTTTTAATTTGTATTTGCTAGTTCAGTAGATTATTGTTTTGCTTTGGTTTCAATGTTTGTTTGTGAAGATTTCATCTTTGGTTGTGATTTGTTCTTGAGATGGCCAATTGATTCTTGTTTAGGCCTTGACCTAACTTGTTTATGCCTAGAATTTAGAGTTTTCTTTCACGCCCACCAAGTGTTTGATGAAATGCTTGAAAGAGTTTCCATCCATGTTTTGGGGCAATTGACTTATGTTGAGAAGTGAGGTCGACTGTATAGTGTGAGTAGCAAGAATAGTTGGGATTGATACATGAAAATAGTCTCGTCGCTAGCTAGGTCAGGGGTTGTCAATCTTGTAGTTTAATTGAACTAATCCCTTGAAAATAGGAGGTTAGAACAATTAGACTAGCGCATGACCCTTGAGAGAGGGCTTGGGTGGTTTTAATGATGCAACCGACCATTTTTTAATACTAGCGTAACTTGGGAAGGTTTGGGCTTGACTTGATTACTTGGTTTATTTTAGGTCTAATCATAGTCCTTTTGTTTTCGCTTTTGTTGTTTAGTGCCATTTTCTATCCCATTCGATTTTGCCTAGCTCGATAAGCTTTTATTAGTTTTGGTAGTTGGAAACACAACTCCCTGCGGACGACACCCCAAGTACTCAACGATACGCTTTGCACTTGAGGTTTATAAATATTAAAACTTTTTCCCTAATAGGAAGACGACTCGATGATAGTGAATCAATAGCGTCATCAAGAAATAGAAGCTCCATGCTAAGAGGCTCTCAAAAATACAAATATTCATATTTTGAGTTTGATACACCAAAAATGCTTGACAAATTTCTTGAGAAATGGCTTATAGAACTCCTAGAGTCAAGGCATCCCGAAGAAATTGGAAGAATTAATGATCCTAAATATTGTAAGTATCACAAGATCATTAGTCATCCTCTAAAGAAGGGCAAGGCATTTAAGAGGCAGGTCCTGCAACTTGCAAACGTAGGAAAGATCACATTAGACGAAGAAGATATTGAAGAATCTGATTGATCCTCTATCAAGGTCATATTAGAAAATATGATCTTAAGACTCCTAAGTCAAATGTAATTGTGTGCTTGCAATACATATATAAAAACTTTCAAATTGTCAAGTTGACTTCAAGTCACTTTTAAAAACTCACAAGTCGCAAAACAATTTTGACTCTTATCCCCTTAAGACTTCCAAGTCCCAGCTTCTAGACTCTCAAGTCAACATAGACTATCAAGTCACCCGCAAGGTGCTCAAGCCATCAAAATCAAAGACTTCCAAGTTGCCTAAAGACTATCAAGTCAACAAAATTACAAACTTTGAAGTGAATTCAACGTCTCACAAGTCACCAAAGATAAAGACTCTCAAGTCATCAAAATTAAAGACAGCTAAGTCTCCCACGTTCAAGACTCTGAAGTCATTAAAAACCCCAAGTCATCGAAGAAAAAGACTCCCAAGTCTTCAAAGTCGAAGATACCAAAATAAGAGAATATCAAGCTAGTAAAATTCAAGACTCCTAAATCATCAAATCGCGCAGACTCCTACGTAGCAGACTCCCAAGTCACCAAATCTAGTGAACTTCCAAAGTCAATCTTTTAATACTCCAAAGTTGTTTCTTCAATACTCATAAGTCAATAAAATTACTGACTCCCAAGCCACTAAGTAGACTCTCAAGTTATCAAAGTTCAAGTCTCTCAAGACAACAAAATTAAATGACTATTAAGTCGTCAAAGTTCTAGACTCTAAAATCAAGAAAGTTCTAAGCTTCAAGCAATCAAACTTAAAGACTCTCAAGTCTTCAAAGTTTAAGATTCTTAAGTCAACCAAATCATTGACTCCAAAAGGACTCCCGAGTCTTCAAAGTTCAAGACTGTCAAATCATTAGAGTTATTGATTCTCAAGTCATTGAGCAGACTATTATGTCATCTAAGCAAACTTTAAATTGTCACAAAAGTGTTGCCGACTCTTAGGACTCGTTCAAATTGGGGGCAATGGTGATGTATGTCTCTTCCTTTGACTTGGTGATAATAGCACTAGAGCCTCCTTGTTCAAGATGTCTACATCCTCTTTCAAGTTAGCATCAACGACAACACAGGCCTTTTCCTTCAAGTTGTTAGCAACGGCGCCATAACCTCCTCCTTCATGTTGGTAACACAAAGATCCTCCCTCAAGTTGGTGGAAATGATGCCATAGCCTCTTCCTTCATATTGCCGATGTATGCCCCCTCCTTCCAGATTTGTGACAACAACAATGTGACCTCCATCTTTATAATAAGGAAAGTCACCCAAGGCGGACATGCATGGGCAAGCCATCTAAGGGTGAGAAAAATTGGGAAAGTCATTGAAGGTGGACCTATTCAAGGAAAAAAAAAAAATCTTTCGTAGCACTTGTGGCTAGTCATAGAGAAAATGATACATTTAGTCCAAAGCTTTAAGCATCCGACATTTCAAATGGCAAACCAGCAAAAGCATAAAGCCAAAAAAGGGGGGGAGTTGTTGCTTGACGTGTGCAGTATAGCCTTCTTCAAGTTGGTCACATAGCCGATGCAGATCTCCTTAGGAAGATTCAAGGTTAACCCGTTAATGTATCCAAAAGGGTCAGGCATTCAAAGGTTAACCGATAATCAAGTCAAATTCGCATTTGGGGGATTTTCATCTTTGAGGAAGTTAAACTCAGGAGGATTCAAGGTTAACCCGTTGATGTACCCAAAATGGTCAGACATTTAAAGGTTAACCGATAATCAAGTCAAATTCGCATTGGAAGGATTTTCGCCTTTGGAGGATTTTCAACTTGAGATGATTTGAGGTTAACCCATTGATGTACCCAAAAGGGTTAAACATTCTAAAGTCAACTGATAATTAAGTCCAATGCGCCTTTGGAGGATTTTCGTCCTTGAGGAAGTTCAACTTAGGAGGATTCAAGGTTAATCCGCTGATGTACCTAAAAGGGTTAGATATTCAAAGATTAACCGATAATCAAATCGAATTTGATGTTGGAAAACTGACACCTTTAAGAAAGTTAAACTTAGAAACATTATTAATGCAAAGATTGAGGCATCAGATAATCTGAAACGTAGGCCTGCATAAAAAAAATTAAAAAAAATAAAAGTAAAGCCAATAGAAAAATTAGCGCCACAAAATGGTAAAAAGAAAACAATCTGTTTATGAGAAAATAGAGCCTAAATGAAATGAGTGCCAACTTCATGATCGTGAATGAAATTCTTCTAAGGTGTTAATGCCATAAAGTATTTGCAACGATTGGCTCCGTCTTCCATAGTATCTCGCAACGTGTTTCACACGCTCTTCCGTATTGAGAGCAGAATTTCTAAAGTACATGCAAAAAATTATTTCAGTGAGCCATCTTCTGCAGTGGAGGGCCTCCACAAAGACAGAAATGTGGGAGAGGCAAGAAGCTCTAATCTTGCGAACATATACACAGAATGTATTCTTCAAATTAAGAAAAGAAGTATTATCTTCATTAATAAATCTTCATATTTTGGGTAAGAAAAATAAATATTTTGAAGATTGCATCCTATAAAATTACACCAAATATGATGCAGGATCTACTCATAATAAAAAAATAATCGAGATGTCAGCTATGCTCAAACACCAAGGTTGTGTACGTAACCTGGTCTCAAGTGGACAATTTGTAGGCACATAAAATTTAGTAATAAATACCATGTTATAAAAAAAAAATTAATTATTTGGGTCAACCCATGAATTTAATTTAATTTAATTTAATAAATTAGGCAGAATTGGCTACCAAGCCATGACTTAAATGACTACCAAGCATGATTATCAAAATCGGACTGAACCGGCTGGTTCAACTGGTCCGGTCATGAATCGAAAAGCAGTCCGGTCCGACCACTAGCAAAAAACCATTGCCTTGTTTGATGGTCAAGAATCAATCAAAAACCTGGGTTAAACCAGCCAATTTTCACTGTTGCTCAGAGTACTCAAATCGATTCAAGACCTTTCTCAGTTTTTTTTTTTCAAAACCTTTAAAACTACATTGTTGTAGAGAACATTCAAACCCCTCACCTTCTCTTGGCTTGGCATTTCTCCTTAAGTCTCCTACCGCCTAGGACACTCAAGCTTTGTGTTAGGTAGATGACTTACCAATTTAATATTTTACTTTTTAACTGTTTTATTTTTCCTCCCCTTCATTGAATCCTTTTATTAGTTGATTATTAGCAACCCAAAAATATATTTTCACTTCATTAATTTTTTTCAAATTAAATAATCTATTTTTGTCATTCATAAGGTAATCCATAAAAGTTTCAGAATCTAAGAAAATATATTACTTAGTTGTTTCTAAAAAATTATAATTTCTAAAAATTAATCATTCCTGATAGTATGCAGTGGAAGTTTTCTGCCTATTTAAGTTTAGAATTTAGTTATATAAATAACAACTTATTCATAATTTAATAAATTATGATATAACGGTTTTATCCGGTCTAACCAGTTTGATCGATCCAACCATTGACCCCATAACTTTACCGGTTCACTCACCGATTCAATTCTGACAACCTTGCTACCAAGACAACAACCAAATTGATTATTAAATCGCCAGTCAAAGGGAGTAACAACTCAAAGGCCTAATCACCGGCCCAAGAAAGCGTATAAGGGATGAACCCTAGTAAGAGGAGATGGATTCTTTCCCTATAAATAGAGCACTACTCTCTCTCCTAATCGGGGGTTGAAAGATTCATTCACTTCGTCAGCATTTTAGAAGAATTCACAAAAGCTCAAGAATTTTCTCTGGCAGAAGACAACAAGCACTCCAAACATGTGCCGTCTACACGCGGAAATCAAACTCATATCTTGAGTAAGATTAAGCCTCTTGGGCCCTCTCTCAAGATCCAATTCATTCAAGACTACCTAAGAAGATTGAATCAGAAAATTTATTATACTTGTTCTTGTAACACTTATATAAAAATTGTACCCATTATTTGATATAAATACAAAAATTCAATTTGTTGCTTAATTTCTTGTCTAATTTATTTTAGGCGTGAAATTTGTGTTTACAAATTTTTAAAAAATTTGTATACACAAATTTTGAATCTAAAATAAATTAAGACAAGAAATATGGAAAAATTTAATTTGTATTAATTTGAGAAGATATAGATACAATCTCTGTGTATTTGTTACAAGTAAACAAATAATTGTCCTATAATTCGATCTCCAATTTGTACTCGAAAGAGTCCTGATCAAGTTGATTGATTTGACTTTCTTTGAATGAACTTCAATGAATTTCATCTTGGGAGAGGGCTTAATCTCAATCAAGACCAATTTTCTTTGATCTTCGATGGTAGACGGCACGTGCTTTGATTGTCGTTCTCTTTCTTTAGAAAAATTAGCCATTTGAGTCTTCAGAATACCTTCAGAGTTGATGAATCTTCCACCCTCCAAGTACAAAGGAGTAGTGCTTTATTTATAGGGAAAGAATCTCCCTCCCCTTACTGGGGTTTGTGACTTATTCGCCTTCTTAGGCCGTTGATTGGGCCTTTGACTTGTTAGTCCATTTGACTGGCGATTTAATAGTCAATTTAGCTGTTGACTTGGTAGTCGTTTGAGTCATGACTTGGTAGTCGATTCAACACAATTTATTTAAATAAGTTAAATTTATTAAATGGGCAAACCCAAAATAATTAATTTATATTAATTTTCTGATGTGGCACTTTTCGTTATTTTTTTAGTGCATTCAAATTGCCCCCTCGAGGACTGGCGGTATCAATAACTTTGGAGTTTCTGATGCTGTTGAGTCTCAAATCTTAATAGATAATAAGAGCTCGCTTGCAACTTGCCTTGTTATAGCTCCCATGCCAAATCTCATGTTTAGTGCCTACAAATTGCCCCTTCAAAAGTTGGCTGTATCGATGACTTTGGAGTTTCTGATGCGGTCGAGTCTCGAAGCTTGACAGATAATAAGAGTTTGTTTACAACTTGCCTTGTTATAGCATCCATGCCGAATCTCATGTCAGAAGAGGGTGTTAATTGACAAGGGCTTTAATTATTATTTTTTTTTTTGGGCCTCAAGCCTACCTTTCTTATACACCAAATGAGGGAAATAGGTGATCTTCAAGTGACTCACTAAAAATAAATTTTGATGAGATCTTTTTGTTTAAAGGTGGAACATTTATAGAGATAAATTTGGGAATGATGACTCCCAATATCCTAAACAATTTGGTATATTTTGAAACTCTTTTTTTTTTCAACCACATGACTATCCAAATATATATCACATTCACACTGCACGTAGCCTAATACATTGACTGTGACAGCTAATGAAGTCCACGTTCTAGTAAACTGGATATAGAGTTCCTTAGTGCTTCCGTTCCATTCCTGTATCCATATAAGCAGCCTTCAATCACCTTTTTTTTTTTAAAAAGACAATTTTAATTTGTATTATTATCTGTTGCTCTTTGCCTTGCTCCCTTCCTCTTTTTTTTTTTTTGGTCTTTGTTTCACAGTCATCATGGCAGAGGAAGCTTCACGAGAACGGCAGTAGGAGGCTTGGGAGCCCATGAGGAAGATGAGTTTGCCTTAAGCGTTGCTGCAATCAAACAATCTCAATTTGGTTCTTTCTTCAGTAGAGGTGCCCCTTGGATTAAACATTTCTTGTCAAAGGGAAGTTCGAATGGCTTTTCCCCTTTAACTGGTTGCTTCATTGCTTGTAAAACTTGTAATTCCCTTTTTCTTGCTTTCTTTTTCCTTTTTAGTTGTTTTGCTTGTTTATGTTGCAGGCATTTTCCTCTGGCATGTTGTTTTTTTTTTTTTTGCTATTCTAGCCTTCAGATTAAGCAAAACTCCAATTTTTGGATCAAGAAATTGCTTTATATTATGATTTATGATCAAGAACATCACTAATTAGTAATCCTTGAGTCTCTTGCTCTTATGGATTCTCTTTGAATATACAATTGATTTGACTTTCGATTAACCTTTGAATGTCTTACCCATTTGGTTACATCAACGGGTTAATCTTGAATCCTCCTAAGTTGAACTTCTTCAAAGGAGAAAATCCTCCAAAGGCAAATTTGACTTAATTAGCGGTTAACCTTTGAATGTCTAACCCTTTAGGATACATCAATAAGTTAACCTTGAATCCTCCTCAGTTAAAAATCCTCCAAAGGCAAATTTGACTTGATTATCGTTTAGAATGTCTAACCATTTTGGGTACATCAATGGGTTAACCTTGAATCCTCCTATGGTGAACTTCCTCAAAGGCAAATATTCTCCAAAGGCAAATTCGACTTCATTACCGGTTAGCCTTTGAATATCTCGAATCTTCCTCAGTTGAACTTCCTCAAAGGCGAAAATCCTCTAAAGGCGAATTTGACTTGATTATCGGTTAACCTTTGAATGTTTAACCCTTTTGGGTGCATCAATGGGTTAACCTCTAATCCTCCTAAGGTAAACTTCCTCAAAGGCAAAAATTCTCTGAAGGCGAATTTGACTTGATTACCGGTTAATCTTTGAATATCTAACCCTGTTGGGTATATCAACAGGTTAACATTGAATCCTTCCAAGTTGAAAGTCATCCAACGGGCAAATTGACTTGATTATCAGTTAACCTTTGAATGTCTAACCCTTTTGGGTGCGTCAACGGGATAACCTTGAATCCTCCTAAGGAGATTTCCATCACCTACGCGACCAACTTGAAGAAGGCTACACCCCACATGTCAAGCAACTTTACAACTTTTTTTTCTTCATACTTTTGTAGGTTTGTCATTTTAAATGCGGATCCTTCAAGCTTCGGACTATATGGATCATTTTCTCTATGACTTGCCACAAGCAATACGAAATGATTTTTTTTTAGCTTCATCCTTGAATAGGTCCACCTTGAGTGACTTTTCCTATATTCTTACCCTTGGAAGGTTTGCTTACGTGAGTCTGCCTCGGGTGACTTTCCTTATTATATAGATGGAGGTTACATTGTTGCCGTCACCAACTTGAATGAGGGAAGCATATGTCAAGAGTAAGGAGGAGGTTATGGCGCTTGTTCTACCAACTTGAGGGAGGAGACCTACGTTGCCAACATGATGGAGGAGGTTATGACATCGTCCGCTACCAACTTGAAGGAAGAGGCCTGCGTTGTCGTTAATGCTAACTCGAAAGAGGAGGTGGACAACTTGAATAAGGAGGCTTCAGCACTATTATCGCCAATTTAAAGGAAGACGCATATGTCACTATTGCCCCCAATTTAAAGGTGTGCTAAGAGTTTACAACTTAAATAATGCAAGAGTTGACTTAGGCCTTTGAGGGTCACATGCTTTAATTAATGACTTAAGGCTTATGATCGTTAATGACTTAAGAGTCTACCACTTTAGTGATAATCTAAGGTCTACTTAGATGACACAAATCCTTGCTCAATGGCTTGAGAGTCAGCAACTTCGATGATTTGGGGGTCTCTAACTTCAAAGACTTAGGATTTTCTTAAACTTCAAATATTCAGGAGTCTTAAATTTTTGATAACTTGATAGTTTGAAACTTTGATGACTTCAGAGTCTTTATCTTTGAGGATTTAGGAGTCTTGCTTTGTAAGAATTTGGAGTCTTTACTTTCGATGACTTTGGAGTCTTAAACTTTGAAGACTTGGGAGTCTTAGAGTCTTTAATTTCGAGGACTTTGGAGTTTAAAGCTTTGAAGACTTGGGAGTCTTAGATTCTTTAATTTCGATGACTTGAGAGTCTTGAACTTGGGAGACTTAGTTGTCGTTAATTTTGATTACTTAAAAGTCTTTGTCTTTGATGGCTTGTGAGTCCTGAACTTGGGAGAGTTAAGAGTCTTGATTTTGATGGCTTTTGATTTTGATGACTTGAGGGTCTTTAGCTTCGACGACTTGTGAGTCTTTGAATTCACTTCAAAGTTTATAATTTTGTTGATTTGATAGTCTTCAGGCGACTTGGAAGTCATTGATTTTGATGGCTTGAGCATCCTGCGAATGAGTTGATAGTCTATAAGCTTGGACTTACTTGAGAGTCTATAAGCTTGGACTTGGAAGTCTTAAGGGTGACTTGAGAGTCGACATTGCTTTGCGACTTGAGAGTCTTTAAGAGTGACTTGAAGTCAACTTGGCAATTTGAAAGTTTTTAGAATAGTATTGCAAGCATAGAATTACATTGACTTAGGAGTCTTGAACATTTGACTTAATAGTCTTTAAGTGACTTAGGAGTTAGTTAGGAGTCTTGAACGTTTGACTTAATAGTCTTTAAGTGACTTGGGAGTTTGCCCCCTAAACACCCATTTTGGGTCGCTCCTCTTCCAAAGCCCTCTCCAACATGATCTTAGTAGACCATCAATTAGATTCTTCGATGTCTTCTTCGTCCAATGTGATCTTTCCGTCCTTTGCAAGTTGTAGGACTTGACTTTTGAATGGCTTGCACTTCTCTATAGAATGACTGATGATCCTATGATACTTACAATATTCAGGATCATTAATTCTTTTAATTTCTTCAGGACGCCTCAACTCTGGGAGTTCTATAAGTCCTTTTTCAAGAAGTTTGTGAAGCATTTTTGGTGCACCAAACTCAGAATAAGAATATTCGTTCTTTAATTCTTTTCAGACTCTCTTAACATGGAGCTTCTATTTCTTGATGATGCCATTGATTCACAATCATCGAGTCGTCTTCCATAGTAGGCCATTGTAAGCTCCATATAATGAGTTCGTGTTGCTAATTCTTAGAAAGTCTTGGGCTTGTTTATCTACAAAGCGTATAAGTTATTCCATTCCATTTCTTGAGCACATATCTCAACAGCAGAAGATTCAAGCAAGTGATCCTTGCACTTTAAAGATAGGGCACGCTAACGATTGATATGATCTATGATTGGCACCTCATCCCATTGCCTAGTGTTAGTCAACTCATTTATGCTGACCACATGGTGTCTGCTAAAGTGATTCAAAAATTCATTTTCCATTTGCCTCTAGCTATCGATGGATGCAGACCTTAGGTCTGCGTACCAGTCAAATGCAAGACCTTTAAGAGATCACACGAATTGCTTTACTAAAAGGTCATCACTCATGCCAGCGTTATTGCAAGTCTCGATAAAGTGCGCTATATGCTGCTCCAGGTTCCCTTTACTATCAAATTGATCAAATTTTGGAGGTTGGAATCCCTGAGGCATTCACAATGTATCAATCATTTTCGTATAAGACTTGCTGTAACAATGAGTTCTGTGAGAACCTCCTTCTAGATGGGCCTTTACCACATCCATTATCAAGTTTTGCATTTACTCAATTGACATTGAATTCAAGGTTGAATAGTTCTTTGGATTGGGTTTATCATCAAACTACTTGTTGCGATTAGACTTTTTGCCAAAATCTTCACGACCTAAGCCTGACCGCTTTTCCAACTTCTTTTTCAAATGAGCAATCTGCTTATTTTAACACTTAATTTGAGCATCTTTTTCTTCTATCTCCTTAGAGAGTCTTTCCAGAGTTGCCTTTATGTTCGCCAATTCTTCCTCCAGGTTGATAGCATTTGTCACCATGACTGGCATGATGATAAAGTCAGAGGATTCAACTTCAACTCGTGAGAAAAGTTAATGCCTTGGAGATGTTGGTGAAGAATCGCTACTATCATAGTCATCATCTTCCTCATTGAAAGGTTGGAAGACATTATTGGTGTAGGCATGGAATTCATCCAGTTCACAGGGTAGAATCTTCCTCATATTGAAGACAACAAAAGGTTTTAGTTTCAAATTAGGGAGAAAAGCAGTTTGATTGACTCCATCAACAAACAAGTTGGAGCCAAATTTTTGAGTTTTATATGACTATAAAGTTAGAGTCACAACTTGTTGTTTTACGGTGATAGAGGCAATAACTTTGGTTATGCTCCTAGTCATCACTCCAGTGCTTCGATTGCGAGATGCAATACTAGCCTTTGCAGATCCTTCAGATGTAGGTTTGATAGTTTCCTTCTTTGAAGATTGAAGGATGTTTTTGAGTGTCATTTTTTCTTCAAAGGAGTGTAGAACTTGTTTGCTTGGAGAAAAAGATGAGAGGCAGAGAGGTCCCACCGGGTATGTGAAAAATTTGTAAACACAAATTTCGCTTCTAAAATAAATTAAGACAAGGAATATTAACAAATTTAATTTGTATTAATTTCAGAAGACAGAGGAACAATCTCTGTATATTTGTTGCAAGTAAACAAATAAAAGTTCTCTGATTCGTTCTCCAATTTGTACTTGAAAGATGGTCGATTAACTTGAATACCGATCAAGTTGATTGATTGACTTCTTTTGAATGAACATCAATGAATTTGATCTTGAGAGAGGGCTTATGAGGCTTGATCTCAATCAAGACGAGTTTTCTTTGATCTTCAATGGTAGACAACACGTGCTTTGATTGTGCTTGTTGTCTTTCTTTAGATAAATCAACCCTTTGAGTCTTCAGAATGCCTTCGGAGTGAATGAATCTTTCACCCCCCGAGTAAGAGGGAGTAGTGATCTATTTATAGGGAAAAAATCTCTCTCCCCTTACCAGGGTTTGCGACTCATTCGCCTTCTTAGGCTGTTGATTGGGCCTTCAACTTGTTGGCCCATATGACAGGCGATTTAATACTCAATTTCACTATTAACTTGGTAGCCGTTTGAGTCATGACTTGGTAGTTGATTCAACCCGATTTATTTAAATAAATTAAATTTATTAAATGGGCTAATCCAAAATAATTAATTTATATTAATTTTCTAATGTGACACTTTTCATTATTTTTTAAGTGCCTACACTGTTTACCAAACATGAAGGACCCACAAAAATACCAATCAGCCAAATAAACACTGTCAAATTTTCTTCTGATTGTGGGGCCCTTTTTTTTACAACCCATAATAAAGTCCATCATTACTATTGTTAGTATTAAGAATAACTTCTCTAAAAATAGGAGAAACTAGAGTATTCAATAATATTCTCTAAAAGAACTTGTGTTACTTAGGTGGAATAATTTTCTTCAAATGGAGGATTATAAATCAAGAAATTTATTCACCTACCTAAGCAAGCAATCAACAATGACACGGGCTGATAATAAAGACATTAATTAGCAAAAAAATGGTTGATACGCTAGGACGAAAGAGGATACATTCTATTACTCATGCATTTCAACCTCCAATCAAGTAAATAACTAATAATGGACCTTAATTCCAATCTTTGTCTGCCAAAGATCACAGGAGTTAGTATTCGACTCATTGCCAGCCAAAACACCATGGTCTCATATGAAAATACTCTCATGTATTCTTTTTCCCGCCTTATCCATGCTTCGTCCTCTTCATGCCACTATAATAGTAGTTTGTACAACATTGTAAAGAAGAAAAAAATATATATTTTTACACCAATCCCAATAGTTCCCATTCTAACTGTTCAAAGTTCAAATATCAATAACAAAACACGTATAAATTTATTTATTTTTTCATTTAGGAAGGCCATCTTAACATTAAGGGTGTGTTTTGTAGGGGGGAAAATCATTTCCCCGGAAAATGATTTCCCCATTTTACGCCGTTTGGTAAACAAAGGAGGGAAAAATCATTTTCAGGGGAAAATCATTTTACCACATCTGAAGGAAATGGTTTCCCTTGAAAAAGTAGGGAAAACGATTTTCCAAGCTTAATTTTCGTTGTCCAATTTTGTCTCTTGTTGTATTTTCTTTTAATTGTGCCTAGAATAACTCTGTTTTCATTCTCATTTTGTCTCTCATTCTTCCCCTCCTCTTCATGTTCATCATGTTCATCGATGATTTTCATCATTAATCTCTGTAATTATTTCTTCAATTATCTGATCTTGTTACAGTTGCCATTTTGAAGAACTTTGCAACCATAGACACTCATCGTCTTCCCATTCGTCATTTTCTTTAATCTGGATTTAATATCACTCAAAGTCAACTCGGTAATAATTGGGAATAGTGAAAAAATTGAGATTCATCAATGTTGACTATCTCTGTTGGTGGGTTTGTTATTGGGTATATTTCTTACTGATGTTTTGGGTTTGATTTTGAAGAGGAGAGAGAAACAGAATTCGTTGGTTGGGTCGGGTCAAAGTAGTGAACAGGGAAGGGGGTTTATGGTAAAAAGAAATGAAGTGAGGACGGAGAGTTCATTCTATCAAATAGCAAAACATGAAGTGGAAAGAAAATGATTTTTCATTCTACCAAACAGCCAAAAATGTAAGTGGAAAATCATTTTTCTCAGGAAAATATTCTTCGTGGAAAATGATTTTCTAAAAAAATGATTTCCCCCCCTACCAAACACACCCTAATATGAAAAACATGCACAAAAATAATCAAGGGTAATTAATTAGGGCATGAGTGCATGATTGTCACCTGTTTCGAGCATGGGTCCTACACTTGAGCATGATTTCCTAAATTGGGCCTAAAGTCCAAAATGTCTCTATTAACAATTACACTTAATCAAAACATAAGGTCGCATGAGTGTAGAGCCTATAATTCACATATGCCTATAGCCCATATAAAAGTTCAAAAAAAATTTATTTTTCTTAAACTAAATTTTAGGATTTGTTAAATTTGATAAAACTTCTATGTTTAACTTCATGGTCCAAGTTCCCAATGCCATATATTGTGCTCTATACATTGAATTAGGGAAGACAGTGAATCCTGAATCTAATCCAGATGTATCAAACCCGTTCCATTTTTAAGTATCTGGATCCTAAAAATTTGGACCCGTTGAATTTTAAGGGGATTCGGGTCCTATTGGATCTGGATCAAATCCGGATCTGGATCTGAGACTTTGAGACCGAGACCCAACTCTCGACCCATATACAGACCCGTTGGTTTTTTTTACTGTTCGTATAGCATAATCGTTAGGTATTTTAGTTTCGGTCTCAGATTTCTCATTTCTTACCCCCCTCAGCCGCGCCTCTCTTCTTCACTCTTCAAGCTCTCCTGATGTAACGCCCTCAAATTAAACATGTCTCACTATTTATATTCTCCTTAATAAATCACTCAATTATAATATGATGAATCCAATGATTGGGGCGTTACCGCCGTCCAAAAGGACAAGGCTTGAAACATGAGTGTTATAAATAACACAGTTAAGCATAACCTCCACTGCACACATTCACATATGATCATCCATTCACAATCAAGTGTTAATCAATGTAAGGTTTATAAACCATAGTAAGATAATTCACCATGTAATCTACATCTTCATCCATAGAAGAATTCAAAATACAACTTTAAGGTATGCATATACAACATTACTTCTGATCCATCTGGATTTCCCTGCTTCACTTATTCTCTCCAGCTGATTTGCTGGCATGATGACAATACTCTGAGCATTTGCCTAAAGAAAAACATGAAAAATATTTCGAACTGTGAGCCGAAGCTCAGTACATGCATTCCGGAATTGTTAAATGATCATTGAACACTGATTGGGCTCGCTTTGCAATTCATTCAAGGTCAAAACAGGGAATGAGATGATTATAAAACTGCATTGCTAATTATTATCTTATAGTGAACCCCTTGATACTGTTACGATCTATGGATAGGTGTACACCTACCAAGCCGACCGGGGGACCTGGCCTGAAGCCGCGCGGGTAACTGAAGGGCGAATGCCCTGTAGATGATAACTGACGGGGTCACTAATTAACTGATAAATCACTATGTAAACTGATTCGTAGATGTACTTACCAAAACATAATAATATTGATAAATACACTCTGATTTCTAAAGATACAGGCCATGCACGTACCTTGAGTCTTTGAAAATGTCATCTGACTTGATACAAGTCAGTTGTTTCACAAATGTCCTCTGACTTGATAAATATATTCTGACTTGATAACATTTATGCAAAATGGAAAACGATAACTAGGCCTCAACTCTATTTCATAAATGTCATTGCAAGTAGTTGTAGTCAGTAAATGATCCTTACTCGCATATTTGAGTAAGTAAAAGTATGTGTAATAAAAATTGAGTACGTAAATCAGTTAGGGTTATTGAACTTGAAATACAATAAATTGAAGCAAAATAGGCCGAATGGAAATGATTGAGGTGATAATGAAAGATTTTAATTGATATAAATGAAATATGGGTTTCTGATATTTCTGAAATGGATAATGAAAAGTGTGATGCTTCTGAAATGGATAATAGAAGGTTCAATGCCATGAGGGGTGTTGTGAGGTTCATAAAAGCTCAAATAACCTCAGTAGATCTGATAGACACTAACTTGAGTCATTTCTGTGCCCACTTCTCAAATTTCATTTTCATGCTCACTTAACTCGGTTTTCAAACCCAAGTAAGCTTCTATACATAAACAAACTTGTTGAACTCACTACACTTTGTAATTTCCTTGCAATAACGACAATTATATAGAGCCTTTTGAAAATATTTCTAAATGTCTCGATTTCTGCATTCACTCATGTTACCGTTTGATGGTCTGCATTAGAAAATCCATATCTTTCACTCCCGACCTCCAAATAAGATGTAAAATCCCAATATGAAAAGCTCATAATTTCCACTAAAACATTCATTCTGGAAACCACGGATGATTCCCAGAGTAAGGTCCCTAAAATTAGGGTAGAACACAAACGTGTACAATTTCAGTCCAATCTACGCAGTCGTAGCAAAACGACCATAACTTTTTCCACATAACTCGGATTAAGGCGATTCAAAATTCATTTGAAATATAAATCATCGATCTATCCACACACCAAAAATCAAAATTTTTCAGTGAACCAATCAATACCAGTGTTTCCGTAAAGTTACTGTTCCAATTCAGTTCCCAGTTTCAATGTATTCTGCATAGTCTTGCGTAAATTGGTCATAACTTTGTCCACACAACTAGAAATTGATTAATTCCAAATCCTATTGAAATATAACTCATCATGCTACCACTAAACCAAAAATCATGAATTCTGGATGTGCCAAACAGCACCAGTTTAATCCCGAAGTGGACCTTGTTTCAAGTCTGTTGACAGCTCAATGACCACATATTTGCAATCCTTTCATCACATAACCACCCACTAAAATCACTCTTTAACCTATATACATCAGCATAAACATCTTGATATTCATTACCAATGCCAAAGATCACAAAATCTCATTTAAAACAATCAAAATTCAACACTTGAACATGAAGCTTGCATGATTAAGATAAAACCCTAACCCTAGCTTCAACTCCAACATAATCCATCAACAAGATGATCCTTAATACCATGAAAATAGCATAATCCATCATGAAAACAACCAAAATAATAAACAAAAACTGACAAGATCAAGAATCAAAAACAAAATCAGCATAGGAGGTGAAAAGACTACTCACTTTGTGCTTAAAGAGAAGTAGAAATAATGCTTGGTGCTTAAAGGAGTGAGAGGGATGGTTGGGGTGGTGAGTGGTGGTTGTTTGGTGGTTATTGGTGGCTAATTTGGTGGCTAAAATGGTGATGATGCTGCTGCTGCTAGTGTTGGCTATGTATAAGCGAGAATGAGGAGAGAATGTAGAGAGAGAAAGCCTTGAAGTTTACTTGGTTGAAAATGCCTTTGCAATATACTTGGCTGAAATTTCCCCTTAAAAAGCCACTTTTGCTAAGTAGAGATTGGGCCTAATTAAGGATAATTCGGCAAATAAATAGAGTTTAGACTTGGTGGGCCAAAATTAGCCTTAAACGGGTTCGGGTTCGAAAACTAGCTCAAACCAAGTGCGCTTGAATTTTTTTTTTTCAAAGCTCGAGATTGAATGTAATGTTATGAAAAATAATTTAATCTTTTAAATCATAAATATCGAGGCCTACTATCAATTTTCCCCGAAATGATCTGGTAAATGAAACTCGAATTGCAAAGTGGGGCCCGAAATGAATTTTTCCAACTAGGATGATTCAATGAGATAAATAAATATGAAAATCAATAACATGACTTAATTAAATAAATAAACATGATTTAGGGTCGGGCTATTACACCTGACCTCCTTTCCTCCGACGTCCACCACTCCACGTCTCCAACCCCTCTCCTTCGGTCCTCATTCTCTAGAGTCCAAGGCCTTCACTCCATCCTCCTCCCTCTTCCTGACGACCACAGTTCAGTATTGTACATCGCGGTTTTGCCAAAACTAGCCACGCTACCCTCATCTTCTCGCTACCCATTCATAGATCAGTTATTTTGCTACATTTCTGTCCATTTTCCAATGCCTCTATCCAGACTCTCAAGTAATTTTCCAGTGCTAGTTGCGGTTGTCTCTCTAATTTCTACCTCAAACTCGAGGGCTTAAAGAAGAATATCATGTTCAAATTGTGTTCCTTTTTTATGGAATTGTATTTCAATTTATTCTCTGTTTTGATTAGCCTTATTTGAGGGATAAGGGACCCACAAGGGTATAACGGAATGGCGAGTCTCGTCGTTTACGCTTTCTTCACTTTCACTTACGACTAGTATAGCATATGGTCTTCCCTCCCTCCTCATCTGCAACATTTTTCTTATTTCACCAATGACTGGCTACCTTGTGAACCTAAAGGGTATCTTATTGATGTCAAAAGCAGTTCACTAAAGTCCTATAATCTCAAAGTCAACAACCCATTGTATTAAAATTTTATATATGCACTTTTGTTTTGTTGTGAAAAATTAGAAAGTGAAAAAAAGGTGATTCAAAATAACATGACCCGTTAAGGAACCGCTAGACCCTTTAGATCTAGAGGATCTGGGTTTGATCCAAATTTTATAGACCATGCAAATTTAGATCGGATCTAGATTCAGGTCTAAAAATGGATCTGAATTTGGATCTTGGCGGACCTGATCCAAACCCGGTCCATTACCATCCCTACGTTGAATTCAACATTTCAAGCCATTCTAGAAACTTAGATTAAAAAAGCCCAAGGTGCACAAAAGCGAAAAGGGTCCTATGGTCTGTAGCGCAGGCTTTTTGGATACGAGATGCACTTTTACTTACAAATGCTTGAAAATCACTTCCAAACCATATTTTGAAAAATAGGTTAGATAATAGCCTCAAACAAATTATTAGATATTGCAGCGAACGATACTGTAGTATCTTATACTGGGTTCATCAATTCCGAAGGCATTTTAAGAAGCGGGGAAAAAAGAGAGGAAGAAAACAATATTTGACAGCATATTAGAACAGAAGGGAAGTATATTCTTTAATTCTTCTTTTCATATTTTTGGCGGCACCATATTTCCCACCTAGAGACAGGGTCAAACCAACGTAGATCCAACACCAAAAAAGAATCAGAAAAGATTGGTCAACTCTGTCTTTATTAGAACAACATACAAACCTTAAACTACAACCCACCCTTCCATTCCTAAATTATGGTTTCTAAATTAGGGCTCTTCAATTTAGCCTATACATGAAGCAATTGCATGCAATTAGATACAGGTTTCTGCCCAAAATGAATAATATAACAAAGGTAAGTGTCAATCTGAAGGTGTTTGTGTTTTTTCACGTTGTGTGTTCCCTTTTCTATCTCTCCCATGCATGATCTTTTTCCATAAAGAACAGGCTTTGGTTTTGAGTCTTGGTCTGGCGCGCAAAAAAATGCAGGCTTCTGTAGGGTTAAAGAATGAGTCGAGGGTTAAAGAATGAGCCGGGCTTGACCCCTTGAAAGGCGAAAAGGGTTGGGCTTCGAGCTTTTGTGAGCCTAGGCGCGGCCGGGGTGTGCTTTTTTAAACACATTCTAGAAACCCTATAATGCGTGCTAAAAATTTTATTCAAGACAAATCGATCAACTCCACCATAAGTAGTAGAACTAAAAATGCAGCCAAAAAGATAATTAGTTCAAAACTATCTAGATTTTTACAGCTCAAGTGTAACACCCCCAATCGTTGGGCTAGGAATTTTAGTGATTTTCTTAAATTTTGGAATAAAACAGATAGAATTTTGTCTAAAAAGTGATCATGATCTTAGGCTTATAGCATTACACTAATACCTGTAAATAAATAAATAAATGTACGAATGCAACTCTAAATAAACTCAACGGCTACACACCAAAGAAACTAACTCTACGAGCAACATATCTAGGGTACACAAGCTGTGAAATTAAACAAAAGAAAGAAATGAAAAGAAAACATCACAGATCACACTGGCACAAAGGCAACAACAATCAACAGCAAACCACAATCTCTTCTGCTTTCAACAATTTCAGAAATTTGCCAATAACCCAAATCTCACCAATTAACTCCCATTTTCGTGGTGAATTTCAAAATAGATGAAAATTAGATAATAGTTTGTGAAGTAAAATTACCCACCTCGATTTTAAGTAATTAGGGCGACATTAGGTTGGCTTTTGGGGCAATTCATGCTGCTGCTTATTAAGTTCACCACGTTCACTTGCTTCAGCTTTTCTCTTCTTCTACACGCTGCACCGCCAGGTAGATTTGGACCCGAACACCTAAAGTAAACCGATCCATAACCGAACAAAACTCGAATTGTAGCGTCAACTGAAATGATCCATACGCGAAATGACCCAAACCAATTCAAACCTGAACCGAAGTGACCTGAACCAAAGTGACCCGAATATGGACAACCTGAACCCTACCAGAACTGTACCCCACTTAAAGCTGATCTGATTCCTACCCGACTCAATTTTACCTTAACTAAACCCGAATTTGAGGATACCCGACCCAAATATAACCTGAACCGAAGCATACTCATAAGTCATAACCAGTCAACCCAAACTATTCCTAATTTCCTAAATTTCATTGTTAAGGCATAGAAGAAAAGCTCTTATTAAAATTTAGTACAACTTTGATAAACAAGCAAATCATAATCTAACTATAACCATAGTATATAATTCATTAAGGTCTTTAACCAAGTAGATAAAATGTAATACTTTTGACATATTTCAACTTATTAGTTGTTGCCTTGTTGGCTTGTTGCTAATCCCACAAGTTGCTAATCCAATAAGTTGTCAATCATTAAGTTCAATACTTGTAAAGCCAGCTAGGCCAAAACATAAACAATGATCCACATCACAATGTCAAACTCAACGGGCCACCCACCCGGAAACATGGGGTTGACATCCCCCAAACTATGATGTTAGTACCACATGCAAATTCTTAGTTTAACTATTACAAATGCAACACCAATCCAGAATAAAGTTTCCATCAAATGTAAAAGCTCACATGATAATCCTTAACCATCTCCTTAGTTACATAACTAAGCATTAATGAAGTTCACACAAATTACAAGAATAAGGGGAAGGCAACGCGACTAGGACTCCAAATCTGAGCAAGTAAAAGAAGCCACAATCTCAATAGTCTTCTAAACCTGACAACTGAGATAATAGAAAAGATTAGTAAACAAAAACAAGATGACAATGCTTTTGGCATCTGTTATTTTCACTTTACATGAGTCCTTATAGTTTGTTCCCTCCACTAGCAAATAACATCACATATTCACATACAACATCGCAACAATGAGACTTGAAAAATTAAAAAGAATAGAGCAACTACCTCGCATCTCGCATCAAATCCATAAGAGAAACCCAATCCAAGGTCCTATCAAAATGAAAAAATTTCAAAAATAATCCAAACCCATCGAAGAAACCTAAAAGCTAGGGACATAAGGTGAATTAATTTACCAAGTACTAAAGTAAGTGATCAATTACCTTGGCCATCATTTACGTCGAGGGGAAAATCTAACATCTTTGGTACTTGACCAATCCACATTTGATCAAATGAATTCTTCTTCTTCTTCTTCTGCTAAAGTGAACCAAAATGTACAACAAAAATTTACAAAAAGTAGGAAAAAAGATAAGGAAAATATTCAATACTTAGATTGAAAGCCATATAACCGAGTTCGGGTCGTTATCAATGCTTCCACATTCTCAGAAATGTAAGAGCTTCTCCATTTATTTCAAATCCTACCTCCAATGCGAAAGGCTAACTCCAAAGCAACTGTAGTGAGTTGAACACTCAAAATATCCCTAGCTAAATGAGAGAGTTCACCAGACTTGTCTCGATTGATTTTCCAAAACTCTAAAACATCCAAATCCACTTTACGCTCAATTTTGGGGTCCTCCAAATAAGTATCAAGTATTGACTTTCCATTTCCACTCGAATAATTGCTATCATTCTCATCAAATTCCTACAAAATACAAAATTACAATTAATATGTAGAAATTAGAAATACATTTTTATCACCATAATATCAATTCTACTGGGGATAAAATAACTTCATTGATCTCACTATGTTGCTCTTAAAAAAAAAGAGTTAAGATAATATATAATTATAGAAAACATACTGCCAAATAGTCAAATTTGCATTTGCGATTTCCAATTCTTGAACCCGATCCACCAGTGTGTGATGATGGTGTTGATGATACAATAGGAATTGGAGGATTAGTGCTTTGGGTATACTCTTTAAGAAGCATCTCCAACTTGAATTGTATATCGCTCACTTTTCTAATTGCCATTTCCTTATTTTCATAGAATTGCTCATAACGATACTTGATAAATGCCAACTTACATCAAGGATCAAGAATTGTGGCAAAAGTAAATAATAGGGTATACTCACTCCAATACTTATCAAACTTCGCTCTCATCTCCATGACTATATTCCTGATAATTGGATCATCACAATCTAATTGCTCTTTCAAGAACATATCAATCTTCCACACATTTTCAAAGTACATGTTCGATGTAGGAAACTTAATACTAGAAAACATATAAGTTATATCACAAAAAGGTCCAAGAAGCTCATGAATTCTTGTAATCCTTTCCCATTCGTCATCTGTGGGAAGAGTCTTGTACATAGGATCAATTTGAGCAAGTAACTTAAGGGCATCAACCTAAAGAAGTGTTCTATCAAGCATTTCATTAGTAGAGTTCCACCTAGTATGCACATCCAACCACAAAGCCTTATTTTCTAAGATCATACACCGTTCGACACAATGCTCAAAAGTCCTCTTTCTAGACTTCGATCCCTCGACATATTTCACACTTTCTCTAACCTTAACAACGCAATTATGACTTGTTTTCAAGTCATCTTTAACAACAAGATTCAAAGTGTGTGTTGCACATCGAATATGAAAATGCTCCCCATCACTTAATAAATGCCTATTCTCATGGAGCTTGGATCTTAATTCTTCTTACATTTTATCATTGCTACATCCATTGTGCAATGTTATTGAAAAGATCTTATGTTGAATGCCCCATTCTTACAACAAGTCATACACAACACCACATAAAATAGATTCAGTATGAGGATGTTCTAAATGATGAAAATTTAAAACTCTAATAGTCAACTTCCAAGCAGAATCCACATAGTGAGCAGTCAAGTACAAATATCCCTCTGTTTGGCAAGAGGCCCACATATGGCAAGTCAAAGAAATGCATCCAAGAAGTGCAATAAGAGCTAACTTAAGTTATTTTTTAAATTGAGCATGTAACTTCATACAATCAGCTTTCGTTGTGTTTCTGGTTATGGTTCTAACGTCATTGTTCAAGTACATGTGAATCTCCCCATTTCCTTCATGCTCAACCCAAGAAAAACAATACCCACGTCTTATGATCACCCTAACTAGCAAATCATGATAAACTTCTTGTTCAAACCTTTTTTCACCTCCTCCTTCGAATGCCTTTGCAGCTTGACATGCTTTACACTTCTCCAAATGCTTCTTCGTATTGCTAGTCCCATATAGTGCAATAGCAATAAAGGTTGCTTTCTTGCAATGTGAGCATTTTTCTCATTTCTTGCCATCACTGAAAGTGGTCCCATCAATCACAAGAAACTGTAGCCATATTGAACTTCTTTTTTATCATCTTCGTCAAGTGCTGTTATTGTAGAAATAGAATTCACATTTTCATTGGCATGTATTTCATTTCCTTGTCCTTCAATGTCCATAGCTCCCTGCATTTAACTCAATAATTAGTTTGGAAAAACATGTATAGTAAAACTAAGATAGCAATTTGTGAAGGAGGATTTCTTCCATTGCTTTTTAGTGGTATTTTTCGCATGTCCATGACAAATTTGATTTTGCTAGAATAAGGACAGTTACACTAGCAGCTCCTTGGAATCAAGGGGCACACTCAAGTGGCTAAAGCGCTCCATATTCTAGCTCAAGAGATTCAATTCTAGGTACCAACCACAAGGTTGCTTGGGCTTTTCATTTGGACTTGGGTGCCCATGTGGGCCTTTAACAGTCAAACATGGGTATACACATTCGACAACTTCATTTGAGGCAAAAAATGCATAATTCTTTTTCAAAAATGGCAACGTCTGGTAACTAGGTTAGGCATTCAGACATGATCAACTATTTCTTCTCTTCACCGAGTACAAAATTAACATTCAAGTTTCTTTTGATATTTTTCAAATAAATTATCAACCCAGGGCTACACCAATAAATTTTAGGGAACACTTGATTAAGTATTGCAACCATTACACTGATAAATGAAAACCCTTGAATTATCACAATCCCAATTTCAAAAATCAATCTTTATATTAATTTCCAAACATTAAAGAACTAAAACAAACTTACCATAAATTAATACACAATTAAGCATAAAAATTGGGTTTTGATTTTTGACCCTTTTGGGTGGAGGGGGACTAGGCAAAGAAGAGTAGACGACAGAGTACCGGTGGGCGGTGGCGTCAGGCATGAGGGCTGGTGAGGCTATGGGCGACTCGGCGTCAGACCAACATGAGGCTGTCGGCGTCAAGCCAGCGTGATGCGAATGGAAGATGATCGAGAGAAGAGAGGAGAGAGGGTGCGTGGTCGACAATGAAGGGGGACCATGTGTGGCCGACACTGAGGGGGCGACCGACAATGGGCCAATGATCGACCAAGTGAGCGAGAGAAACTAAGAGAGTAAGAGTGTCGAACTTGTGAATTGTGACTGAGTGTGAGAGGAGAGAGGGCTCGCGCAACCTATGACCGTGACAGACTGAGAGGTGATGAGGGTTTCCTAGGTTTCCTTTTGTTAAAAAATTAAAATTATAAAGTTATTGCTAACATTTATTTTTTTGGGCCGGGGGTTTTAGTTTTCTATTGTTTTAGACTTTTTGCTTTTTGGGGTGGGGGGATATGAAATTTTAAAATCCATTCAGTTGGATTTAGAAGGGAAAACAAAAATGACTTAACACTTAAGAGGGAAATTTTACAAGTGTGATCAACGAAAACTTAAGGGAAAAAATAAAATAGTTAATAGTTTTTAATTTTTAATTTCATAAATATGTAATTAAAATATAAGAGATATAATATTTGCTCAAAATAAGTACTACGAAAGGATAAGTGTAATTAACTAATTATTAAACTTATTAGAATCTAGCAATATTATTTTACTATTTAATTTACTTAATGACTTATTGCATGCTTGGATTATCTTAGTATAATATTATTTTGTGACTACCATCATTCCGTAAAAAATATTGCATTACTAATCTACGATCCTAAATCATCTTTATAACATGCTTAAATTTTAATTCTACATAATCATATTCAAGAATATACGTTTGCATCTGATCTCATAATAATGTGACACATTTGAATTTTTGACAATCACATACTTGTATATTGGAGTTTTTGGGTTGTGACTCATTGAGAACATCTAAATCAAGTTATTAATGCCACAAAGACAAATCTTTGATACTTGATATATGATCACTTAACCAACTATCAAAAGAACATTACTTCCATGATTGAAAATGTTGACTTGAATCAACATGTTTCTGTTTGCCAACTCAAATATGACAAACGTGAAGCTAAGCACCAATACCGAGGTCATGATAAAAATTTTATCATTTCTTTCCTTTTTGGTCATTTTTCAAGGTATATATATTTTGGCATTGAGCCTTGCAAATGAGACAATTGACTCATGAATCATGATTGACGTTAGGTTGGTTCACTAATTTTGTCATAGCATGACCTCAATTGAGATACTTTAAATTTGACTAACAACCTGTAAATCCGTAGTCCTTTAGATAATTGCATATAAGGCCATGGATGACTTGTACTTGTAAGTTGTAACTTACCAACTTTCATAGTAAATGTGCAATTAAGCCCATAAAATTTTTCATTACAAAAGTTCATTTTAATTTTACTTAAGCATTAAAACTTACATACATACATACATACATACATACATACATACATACATACATATATATATATATATATATATATATATATATATATATATATATATATATATATATATATATTATACGGAGTATGAATTAAAAGAATAATGTAGAATAAATAGGCTTGTCTAATTAAATGGATTTTATCTTTTAAAAATAATTTAAGAATAGAAATTAGCACATTCAAAACATTCAAAATATATACTAACCCGAAATTAACCTGACTTAATTTATGCCTTACCCGATTTACACCCGATCTGACATTCACCCGAGCATTGAACTGAATCCCACCTGACCCAAATTAGACTCGACTCATACCCAATCCGAACCGAGCTACCGTACTCAACCCGAAACATACCCGACCTAAATTCCAGCCGAACTCAACCCGAACATGGTTGAACCGAAATTGACCCAAACCCGAACTTCACCTGAATTGAAATCGAACCTGACCTGAACATAGTTAACCCGAAAGTGACCCAAACTGAAATAAGACATGACCCGTACCCGACCCGAATGACCCATTTGCCAGGTCTACCGCCAGACCCTTCAACACACTTGCGATGCAACAGAGCAAGCCAGCTGGTTTAACAGCTCAGTTGCCTCTTCTGCCACTGTGTCTAGCCACAGTCGCCATTGTCGTCTCTCTTTCTCTCCCTCCCTCTCCGTCGTGGCTAGGTTTGAGAAGTAAGAAAGAGACTAGAGGCTGTGGAGCACCAGCCCCAGCCTCCCTGTCGTTCTCCTTTATTTTTTCTTCCTCGTACTTTGCTGATGTAGATAGAGTTCATCACCCAAAACAGCTCCCCATTATCACTATTTTTCCAAACTAACATTGAGTTTTATTTTTTATTCCCACTAATATTAAGTTATGAACATTTTTTTTCAAAATAGCACTAAAGGACCAAATAACCTAAAGCAACAAGTAATCCGTTAACAATAATAATAATAATAATAATAATAATAATAATAATAATAATAATAATAATAATAATAACAACAACAACAACAACAACAACAACAACAACAACAACAAACTAAATCTATCACCATCTCCTTTATAGTTGCCAATCTATCACCACTCCCTACCACTAGTCAATGGTCAGTTAGTGCCATCCAACTCCATCCTTGGAGCAGCTCCAACGACTTGCTCGCAAGGCAAAACGGAAGAGAGAAAAAGGGGGTGAGGTGGCCCTGTTTCTACAGCAATGGGCTCACGGCTCGTCACTCGTGAAGCGGCTCACGGCCATGAGCCTACTCATGGGGTTTTTTGTTTTTTGCCTTTTTTAAATTTTTTAATTAGTTTTTCTTTTTTTATTCTAAAAATAAAGTTGTGTGTTATAGAGTGGATCTATAGGTATTATTTTATTCGGTAAGTCACAGTGGGGAGCCTAGCATTAGAGAGTGGAAGGATTGTAAGCCAAAAAGTTGACTTACAAGTTGATGCGGCATAGGTAGGCCCTTACTAGTGAGCCAAAAAACTGGCTCACCACTGGGAATGCTCAAGCAACCACCTAGTCAACCTTTCTCAATCGTCGAGTGACTTACTTTATCTCTCTACTCAAATACTTCTTAGCCCACTACTATTAGACAACTAACCCACCAGAATAGACAAAACTATGTTAGAACTCTTTGTCCTCGTCTACCCTCTCCAAGTCCTCATTCTATATTAACTGCCTTAATTTCTTCTTATTTGCACCCCAAATATTTTATTCAACCCTAGATATTTGAGGGTTAATTGCAAATCTAATAAGGAATTTGAGGGTGGGAAAGAAAGAGATATTGAGAAGGGGCCAAATTTAGGTTGTAGAGGCGGATGGGAGAGAGAAATAGTTTGGGTTTGGTTGTTGGTGATCGTGGTGGACGACAAGAGGTTGTGGATTTGTC
Organism: Selenicereus undatus; assembly: GCA_017589665.1. NCBI lineage: Eukaryota > Viridiplantae > Streptophyta > Magnoliopsida > Caryophyllales > Cactaceae > Selenicereus > Selenicereus undatus. Next base: position 82,269,079 of record JACYFF010031954.1, on the reverse strand, counting down.
TGTGACCAATGAGGGTAGCAACAATGGTGGAGGGTATGTTGTGGGTTTTGAAAGTGGTCATTATCCAGAGAGGGGCGGGCCTGGAAGGAGGGTAAATCAAGTTAAGGAGCCCAACAATGACAGTAGAGTTAAAGGTGAAGATTGTAGAGACGCATGAGTATGAGTAGGAGGAGGAAGAGAAAGAGGAAGAGGAAGAGAAAGTGACTGGCATTATTGGCTGGGGAAAGTGGGGAGTCGAATCAGCAGAGGAGCAGGAGTAGGAGATGGTGATTTCGTGGTTGCGCTGGCACTTGGGTTGTGTAGCGGTGGTTGTATTGTTGTAGTGGTGGTGTGGTTGATTTTAAAACGCCGCCATTCTCTTTCATGATGAAATGGAATTATTATTATTATTATTATTTGTTAACTCCCTCAAAGCCCACAAAGGCATTTTGTCAAAGCCCAAAAGGATTTTGAATGAAAGTATATTTAAAGCTTGACAAACAAGTTGCTCTTATTATATGTTTTTGATTATGATTAATGAAATTGGTCTTGATAATAATATTCTGATTATATTAAAATAAATCTGATTATGTAGATCCCACCTTTCTAGGGATGATCACTTAATTCTCTCTAACTAATTGCTTGCCTTGAATTATGGAAAAACAATTGAAAATCCTCATGAGTATGGAAAGTAGCCGTTGGAAATCAGCAGCTGAAGGAAATCCAGCCAAGCAACCGTTGCCACAAAACAGCATCAGCAAAAATAACAAGAGAACATTGGAAAATAATAATGGAAGATTTCTCAAAGGCCCTGAACTAAAGCTCATGGCCTTGAACTGAAGCAATTTTCTTTGGAAAGTCCAACGGCTAGTTGCAACAGCTACTTCAAAGGTTGGCTATAAATATAAGAGTTGAAAAACAGAGAACATAACACAGAGAGAGCTAGCACTCCATTGGCATACTACTTCCTCAAGCAAACATTCGCATTCATTGAGCTTAAATTTGCTTTCCTTTACATTTGAGTTGTATTGTTCATTGTGTACTTGGGTAGGATTATAGAGTTGAGGGGTCAACTCTACCAAGCCTAGTTGAAGGGTTCAACTTGAGACTTGGAACTTAGAGTAGGTGTACTCTAGAATTGTGTAATCAATCCTCCTAATAAAAGTTCGGGTTATTCTTAGAGTTAGGGAACTCTAGGCGGGGATTAAGCCTTTTGAAGCCCAATCTCATTAACAATCGATTGTATTTTGTCCCGATTTACTTTTCCGCATTTACATTTCGATTGTTTAGCAACCTTGATTATCACCCTATTCACCCCCCTCTAGGGTGATCTTATAGCCTTTGATTCTTCAATTGGTATCAGAGCTTAACCCACTATATTTTGACTTTACCGTCAAGTGGGAACAATCATGGCTGCTACCGGAGAAGGCTACTATGATCAAAGACGTTCTACTACTAGACCACCTTTGTTTAGAGGTACTAACTTTTCATATTGGAAAATTTTGATGCAGATGTTTATCAAGGCTGAAGATTATGAATTATGGAACATCGTGACAAAAGGACCATACGTTCCGCAAATCACGATTGATGGAAAGACCGTTGCAAAATCTGAAGAACAATACACTCAAGAAGACTTCGTAAGACTGTCAAAAAACTGTAAGGCCCTGCATATATTATATTGCGGATTAGATGCTAATGAGTACAATCGCATTTGTGCATGTGAATTAGCTAAAGAAATATCGGATAAGCTGGTGGTAACGTATGAAGGGACAAGTCAAGTGATAGAGACAAAAATCAACATGTTCGTTCATCAATACGAGCTATTCAAAATGCTACCTAATGAAACGATCAAGGAAATGTTCACAAGGCTCACTGATATAACTAACAATCTCAAGTCCCTTGGCAAAACCTACACCAATGAGGAGATAGTCAGGAAAATACTTTGGTGTCTTCCTAAAAACAAGTGGGGTCCTAAGGTCACTGCAATTGAGGAAGCTCAAGACACTAGCCTTGGATGATTTGTTAGGAAAACTCCTTACACATGAAATTCATCTTAAAGAAGATGAAGAGGAAAAGAAAACTCAATTCAAGAAAGGAGTAGCATTCAAAATTGGAAGTGAAGACACTATTCCCTCGGAAGAAGAGTCAAGCGAAGAGGATGAAGACACTATGGCAATGATCACTAGAGGATTGAAGAAAATGTTCAAGTCAAAGAAATTTGACCCTAAGAAGTTCTACAAAAAGGGATCATCATCAAGCAAAAACGAGAAGTTCTCAAAAGGTACGAAATTTTTTAACAACAAAAATGATTCTAACTTGGGTCCTTGTCTTGGTTGTGGTTTGCCAGGACATATTGTAAAAGATTGTCCAGTTTTGCAAATGAAAGCTGAAAAATGTAAGCAAAAAGCCAAGAAGGAATTCAGAAAAGCCATGTTGCCGCATGGAGTGATAGTGACTCCAGTGACATTGACAAAGAAGAAGAAGTGGCAAAACTATGCCTTATGGCAAATGACGTCCAAGAAACCGAATTTGAAAACTTGGATGAGGTAGACTATTCTGACCTTCTTGAATATTCAAAAGATGAATTAGCTCAAGCATTAATCAGATGCATTCAGTGTGAACAAGAATATTTATCCAAAATAAAAACCTTCAAGAAGACTATTCATAATTTGCTCTCTGAAAAAGAAATGTTACATAGAGAAAATGATGATCTTCACCTAAAGATTGAACGTCTTGAAAAAGAAAAGCAAGAAGTTCAATCCAAATGTGAAGCCTTTGAAAAATTAGCTTTAAAATTCACCAAAGGCTAGGACAATTTGGACAAATTACTTGGTTCGCAAAGAATGTCCTTCAAAAAAGAAGGCATTGGCTACAATCCCTTAAACAAGAACAAAGCATACAAAAATTTCTTTATTAAAGAGACATCCAAAAACAAACCACCCATCACTTGCAATTATTGCTTGAGAAACGGACACATTTCTTACTCATGTCCACTAAGAAAGACAAACAACAAAATAGTTCAAGTTTGGGTACCAAAAGGAACAAGACCAAAAAACATGGTCGAAAGCAATGTTGGACCCAAACTCAATGCCATGGCTAGAAAGGTTTGATTTATTGTTTTGCAGGTATGTTTAAAGGCTCTTGATGATCTTTGGTATCTTGATAGCGGATGCTCAAGACACATGAGTGCTAATGAAACACTCTTCACTGAAATCAAGAAAAAGAAATATGGAAATGTCACCTTCGGTGATAACAAAGCCAGTAAGATCATAGGAATTGGTAAGATTGGTGAGGATCCCTCTAATTCCTTGGAAGATGTGTATCTAGTTGAAGGTTTAAAGTTCAATCTTTTAAGCATATCCCAACTTTGCGACAAAGGCAATAATGTCATATTCAATTCCTCTCATTGCATCGTTCAAAATGTGCATAATGACAAGATTATCTTATATGGACCTAGAATAGACAATGTCTATGCTATTAACTTGAATAGCATTTCATCCGAAAAATTATCATGCCTTAAAGCTTCTCTTGATGACACTTGGTTATGGCATCGTAGATTAGGTCATGCTAGCATGCACATCATTGAAAAACTTTTAAAGCTTGACCTAGTACGTGGCTTACCTTCATACAAGTATGAAAAAGATCATATTTGCGATGCATGTGTAAAAGAAAAACAAGTGCGTAGTTCCTTCAAGCCCAAGAAATGCATTAGTACATCACGCCCACTGAACTACTTCACATGGATTTATGTGGTCCAATACCTATTCGTAGTCTTAAAGGTAGCTCTTACATATTCGTTATTGTGGATGACTACTCACGTTTTACTTGGGTAAAATGAAGCATTTTATGATTTTTCAAAACTTTACAAACAACTACAAATTTCCAAATATTTACCAATTGTCTCTATTCACAGTGATCACGGTAGGGAGTTTGATCAAAAAGGATTTATTAAATTTTGCAATGATCTTGAAATTTCACACAATTTCTCAGCTTGTAGAACACCTCAACAAAATGGTGTGGTTGAAAGAAAAAACCGCACCTTAGAGTATATGGCTAGAATAATGCTTTGTGAAAGCAGTTTGCCAACATCCTTTTGGGCGGAGGCGATTAACACCGCAAACTATGTTTTAAACCGTTGCTTGATTCGGTCCATTTTGAAAAAGACTCCCTACGAACTTTTCAAAGGTCGAAAATCAAATATTTCCTATTTTCGTGTATTTGGTTGTAAATGCTTCATCCACAACAATGGAAAAGAAAGATTGGGCAAGTTTGATGCCAGAAGTGATGAAGGTATTCTAGTTGGCTATTCCATGAATAGTAAAGCCAATCGTGTTTACAACAAACGTACTAAGCTAATAGAAGAGAGCATTCATATTGTTTTTGATGAGTCCAATGATGGTAAGCTAAGCTCGTCTTCTTCATTCCATGAGTTTAAATTAAGTAGATATGAAGATGATGAGGATGAAGAAGATAAAAGAACCAAGTCAAATAAGGAGCATGAAGAAGCACATCAAGAGCCAAATGAAGAAAATAACATGTCTCCCACAAATGAAGGATCACATGACACAAACGAAGAAGAACCATCACCTCGTGATCCAAATGAAGAAACTGGTGATGCACCAAGATGAGGGTATAAGTACAAATCATATCACCCTCCAGACAATCTGCTTACCGACATATCCATGGGTATATGTACAAGATCTTTTCTTCAAAACTTTTGTGCATTTTCCTCTTTTGTATCACTCATTGAACCAAAGAACCATTTAGAGGCCCTAGAAGACCCTAATTGGATTGTCGCTATGCAAGAAGAACTTGGTCAATTCGAAAGGAACCAAGTATGGTATCTCACTCCTAGACCAAAAAACCACCCTGTAATTGGGACAAAATGGGCATATCGGAATAAATTAGATGAAAGCGGAAATGTGGTGAGGAATAAAGTTAGACTAGTGGTAAAAGGGTATAATCAAGAAGAGGGTATAGACTTTGATGAAACTTTTGCCCCAGTAGCCCGTCTAGAAGCCATTCGCATCCTTTTGGTGTTTGCATCATACATGAATATCAAACTTTTTCAAATGGATGTCAAATGTGCCTTTTTGAATTGATTTTTGCAAGAGAAAGTTTATGTTGAACAACCTCTTGGGTTCGAAAATCCTAACCTCCCTGATCATGTGTTCAATCTTCAAAAGGCTCTGTATGGCTTGAAACAAGCTCCTAGAGCTTGGTACGAGCGATTGAGCAAATTCTTACTTGAACACAATTTTAGACGTGGTCAAATTGATAAAACACTTTTTATAAAGAACAAGGGGGAGGATTTTATTATCATACAAGTTTATGTTGATGATATAATTTTTGGTGCCACTAACGACTCTCTATGCAAGGAATTTTCAAACCTCATGAGTAAAGAATTTGAAATGAGCATGGTAGGCGAACTCACATTCTTCCTTGGCTTACAAATCAAACAACTTAATGATGGCATTTTTGTAAGCCAAAGTATGTGAATGAGCTATTAAAGAAGTACAAAATGCAAGAGGCTAAACATGCAAGTACTCCAATGGCCACAAGTACCAAACTTGATCAAGACCTCAATGGTAAGCCTATAAATGATAAAACATATCAAGGTATGATTGGCTCCTTATTATATTTAACTGCTAGTCACCCCGATATTATGTTCAGCGTATGTTTGTGTGCCCGGTTTCAATCGTCCCCCTAAGAATCACATCTTGTCGCAGTTAAGCAAATTTTTTGATACCTGGCAGGTACTAAAAATTTAGGATTGTGGTATCCTAAAGGGGGAGATTTTTTTCTAGTTGGATATTCTGACGCTGATTATGCAGGTTATAAAGTAGACAGAAAAAGTACATCAGGCACATGCCAATTCCTTGGTCTATCTCTTGTTTCTTGGCACTCTAAGAAACAAAACTCAGTGGCACTTTCAACAGCAGAAGCAGAGTATATCGCCGCTGGAGCATGATGTGCGCAACTCTTATGGATAATGCAACAATTGCGTGACTTAGGAATTAATCTCAAACATGTTCCTATTCGTTGTGACAACATGAGTGCTATCACTATAACAAAAAATCCAGTGCAACATTCTCGAACAAAGCATATCGAGGTACGTCATCATTTTATTCGAGATCACGTTGAAAAACGCAATGTCTCATTAGAATTTGTTCCGACAAATTCTCAACTAGCCGATATTTTTACAAAACCCCTATGTGAGGACCAATTCAACCATATTCGTCAAGAACTTGGGATGATTAATATCAATGCATAAATTGAGGGGGAGCCCTCTTAAGGTGCTAACTAAGTTCTTGAAGTTTTGTAGGCAAAATTAGCCACTGTCCAGAATTTCAAGACCTTAAACTGCAGTTCAAAGCCTTGAACTGTAGGCAGAAGCTAGATTTTTTTTGCATAACGAAATCAAGGGCTTGAATTGATGTTTCAAGGCCTTGAACATGAGTCATATATCAACGGTTCATCCAATGGAAGGTAATCAGATGTATTCCCTTCTAAATTGGACTCACGAGATTTTTTTTTATTGAATTGGAAAATTTTCTTTGAAAATATTTTGCTTCCTTTTCAAAATTGATCTCCAGTTCACAAGATCCTATCACTTTTCTTTTGGCAAAAATCAAGGACATTCCTGTTTTGAAAATATTGTTTGTCACTATTGTTTTGATCTCTTTTCAAAATTGGGCCTCTCTCAATTATAATCAGAATTTTCCTCTTGAACCACTCTCTCTCTCTCTCCTCGCGCATACCCCTGCTCTTTCTTCTCCATCTCTCTCTTCCAACCGCCATTGCTAAATCTCCTCAAACCCTCACCACCACCTCTCTCAATCGACCCTCACTCTCACATTCCCCTTCCAAATTCGCCACCATGCCACGCACTAGAGGAGGTAAAGCCTCACATCGCCCTTCCAGAACCTCCAAAACGGCCATCTCCAGCAAACCCCAAGGCGGCACCACCCCTGCTCAGCCCAAACGGCGCTCGAATCGACTGGATTCTCAACCATCGAAACGAGCTTGTCCCCACGAGTCGAAACGATGGTGCATGTGTCTGATCCCTCCTCTGCCTCTAGCTCACGGTCTGCTATGTCACGGCCTAGCCACGACTCGGAACGCACGCCACCGGTCTCCTCCCAACCCGAGCAAGGTCAGCCGTCCACATCGCCACCTCGTCAAGTCGTGAATCGAGCCCTAGACTCCCTTCCCAGCAAGTGGTTTTCCACCTCTGCCAACCAAGACCGGTATCATTCCCTTCGCACCCGCTCTATTTCAGTCTGTGAAAAATTAAACCTTTAATTCTTTAGATCTGAACAGCTTGCCTTTGTTGAGAAATTGGCTAAAGATAATTATTTGGGGTTGTGTGAATTAGGTGACATTGTGTACCACCATTTGGTTCACCTATTTTATGCCAATTTGGAAACGAAAATGGATGGCAATGGGGTGTATCTTGTGAGTTTAGTGAAATCTGTGCCTATCACTATCAATAGCTTGGTTCTGTCAACCGTGTTTGGTCTGAGATTCACTAACCCTGCCCTTCCTTCCTTAACCCGCAAAGTGGCCAAAGCTCTATGTCTCACCCACTATGCCTACCCTCAAAAATTAGCTGCCTACAAATGTCAAAACAGGACACCTCCATATCATGTCCTGTTCCCTGAACCCCGATTGCTACATTATGTTTTTGTTCGCATTTTTTATCCAAAAGATCACTCAAAAAAAGCCTACAATGAAGTGGCTCTCGAATCCATTTATCGTCTCATGAATGGATACTCGGTGGATTATGCGTCAATCATTGTTAATTACATGTACCGGGTCGCCAACATGAGTCGCCCCTCACCCGTATCTTTACACACTTCAAAGTCCCTTTTGAGTCTGAAGATTGTGTCACCCAAACAGTCCCGGTAATATCTGCTAACTCCCTCAAATCCCTTCGTTTTTACAAGACCGCCACACGAGGATGGAAACATGCCTCTGAGCTCACCTCTGCTAAAGCCACTGATCTCCAAGCTCCACTCTTTGACCAAACTACCTTACATGCCCTACGGGACAGCCTTGAGAGCCTAAGAGAGGATTATGCTGAGTTGCGTACTCAGGTGGATTTGATACACATTGACATGAGGCTACTTGGCAAGAAGTTGGATGAATTAATTCGTATGACTTCTACGATCCACCATGGTGCCCGACTTGCTATCACCTTCACCTCATCAGATTTGGACTGGGCCACCCAAGCTGCCGATCCCATCATCCAGTCCACCTCCTCTGATCCCCATTTTACCTAAATCTTGGTTGACTTTGGCTTTTGCGTTACTAAGATTTTTTTTTTATTTTCTGCCTTGGTTGTATCCCACGAGTATGAACCTACATTTCCCCCAATTTTATTTTTTTTTATGAAACTCAAAGGGGGAGAAACATGTTTTGGCAGTATGGTCAAGTGATCAGGTAATGTATCTTGGTTAATCGACAAGTGCTGAATGCATTGCCTTGTTCCTTTATCTTGGTTAAATCAGTGATGTACTTGTGTATGTTGTCATTTAGGTAACATATCCTGGTAAATGCATTAAACTTTGATGTCAAATTGATTGCCTCTTAATGGTCTTAGTAGCTACCAGATAACTTCAGTGAATGTATTGACTTGGTTAATGTTCATACCGAGTGCCAATTGTTTATCAAGTTTTAAATATTGCCTTTCATCAAAAAGGGGGAGAT
>JACYFF010031954.1:82215508-82259988 GCA_017589665.1 Selenicereus undatus | reverse complement strand
CCCATAAAACGAGATTTTGTGAAACAAGTTTATAGAAGAAGGATTTTGTGAAAACGTTTTATGTAGAAAACTGAGGATAAGCAACAAAGAATGGCTAAGAACTACTAATAAATCATGTGGCAATAACTATGTAAACATGAGTACAATATAACAGATGAAGGTACTATACCTTAACAAACAGATGTAGGCAAATAATGTCTCTTCCCATATGCATGTACTACCTGCAATACAAACACGACTTATGAAAAAAACCACAACCAGACATACCCTACTACAATTGAGAGACAACTACGAGGCTAACTATCTGAGATCTAAGATCTTAATTCTATCCCACCAAAGTCTCCTATCTTGAGTCATGTCCTCCATCAACCCTACAACTTTTAAATCCTCTCTATTCACCTCGTCCAAACTCTTCTTTGGTCGTCCCCTTCGTCTTTTACCTACAGGGATGTTAAACCCCTCACATCTCCTCACTAGAACATCCACACTCTTTCTTTTCATATGACCAAACCACCTGAGTCTTGTTTCTCTCATCTGAATCTTGTTTCTCTCATCACCCAAACACTTTCACACATCTACCAGTATCTGATCTGGTCCCTCTACCTTCCCATTGGACATCTTCTTTAGAGCCTCTTTAATCTCGTCCTTGCTAATACGTTCACACAATCAAAGATGAATTTGACTCTGACTACTCTCTCTTACTCTACATCGAAAATCTTCCCTCACTTCACCATTGAGGAGTTTGGAAAAATACCCTTTTCCATCTTTCATTGATTTTTGCATCCTCAGACAGCACCTTACCATTTTCATCTTTAATGACCCTTACAACACCCAAATCCCTTGTTCTTATTTCCGTACCCCTTGCTAGTTTGAAGACTTCCTTCTCACCTTCCTTGGTTTCCAGTTTTTGATGTAACCTTTCATAAGCCTTGCACTTAGCAATAGCGATAACTTTCTTGGCTACTTTTTTTGCAGCCTTATATCTATCTCTACTAATCTATTTCTCCCCATCTGCTCCACTATTCATGAGAGCAGCGTATGCCTCTTTTTCCTCCTTGACTTTCTCCTTCACCTCATCGTTCCACTACCAGGCTCCCTTCATTCTGCTGCTACCTCTCCTAGATGTACCTAGGATTTCCTTTATAGACCTTTGAATACATTCTGTCATTGCCTCCCACATTGTATCTGCATCCTCTAACTATTTCCAAGCTCCTTCTTTAATAATCCTCTCTGCTAACTTCTTAGCGTTCTCCTTAGTAAGGTTCGACCATTTAACTCTAGGTTCCCCCCCCCCACCCCAAGTCCTCTTATTCCACTTTGAACATTTGAGCTCCAAATCTAATACTAACAACTCGTGTTGGGTTCCTAAATACTCGCTTGGTATCACCTTACAATCCTTACATAACCTCCTGTTATCCGCCCTAGTCAGGAAGTAATCAATTTGAGTCTTTATGGAGCCACTCTTAAAAGTCACCAAGTGATCCTCTTTCTTAAAAAAGGAGTTTACCACTAACAAATCATAGGCAATTGCAAAGTCCAGCACAGAAACTTCTCCATTGTTTCTCTCCCCATAACCGAAACCTCTGTGAGCCGTATCATACACGTCTGCTTCGACACCAATATGACCATCAAAGTTGCCTCTCATGAAAAGTTTCTCGCTCCTAGGTATAACTTGAATTACCATATCCAAATCCTCCCAAAATAGCTTCTTAATATCTTCCGGTAGACCTATTTGAGGTGCATAAACACTAACCGCATTTAGAATTTTTGATCCTACCACTACCTTAATGACCATAATCCGATCACTTTTACGCCTCACTTCAACAACGCAATCAACCAACTCCTTATCAACTGGAATATCAACTCCATTCATAGCCGTGCTTGAACCCGAACACCACACCTTATGCCCATCAAATTCTCTAGCTTTAGCCACCACCCATTTAGTCTTTTGAACACATGCTATGTCAATCCTCCATCTATTCAAAGACTTAAATAATTCGATAGACTTATCAGTAAGTGACCCAATATTCCAAAACGCTATGCGCACCTTCCGAAACCCTACACCCCTCCTAACCTCATTTCCCCCTGGAAGACTAGCTGAAGTTACTACATTGCTCGCCACTAGTTTAAGCTACCAACACTCACCCCCAACAACACAAAAATAGCAGATACTACTACTAAAAATAAAATAAGTTTGCACTTAAGAGTAATGAGGGAGTGGAAGAATAAAAACACACCTAAATAATCAATGGGTCCAACTAATAGGCCAAAAACACAATACTAAAACTAAAAAAAAAAAACGAAAAGATGCTAACTAGAAAAAAACAACAAAATTAGTTAGCAAGATTATAAATCTACTTGACGGGAATACACAATTAGTCTAAAGAGAATGAAAGAGCAACTAACACTGAGCAAATAACAGTGAGCGCATAACTCTTCTCAGTAACAACGATAATAAAAGGGAAGTAAATAATGAACTGACAATAATAATTACGTAACAACAAAACTAATAGCAATGGTAATCAAAACAAAAATAAAAACCAATAATTACAACTATAATTATAATAATAATAGAAGAAATAAGAGCCTCCACAACCACCAACTGAGGTTAACTCAAGATTCCGAACACCAATGAAAAAGGTCTGAGCACCACGGCAAGAGACCCCGAAAAGGAGGCGTAAGAGTTGGTGGTTGACCGCAAAATCTAGTAACGCCGATCGGAATCACTCAAGTGACCATTCTGTGTATGCAGGCTGGGTGGCTGGTAAGGCTTTTCCAGCGCCTCCCTCCAACAGAACCACCGGCGCAAAACAAGGTGGGCTAAGCCGAAAAGCTGCCACTAGAAAGGACATGCAGAGGGGGAGCTCTCAGCTGCCTAACCGGCGGGGGACTTAGGGGGAGACTCAGGGGCGCATCGTGAACCAGAGGGGGTTAGAGGATGGGACTCACCGCTGTAACCACTTCTTCGGGTAACCGAAACCTGCCTGGGCAGAACACCACAGCTCTGGAGGTCAACCGCCACACTACCTAGTAATTCTGTCCGTTAGATGAGTGTTGGATGCCGCCGACGAGGGACCGACCCGCTAGAGTGAGAGAGGCGATGGCCTGGGCTGCCGGACAACTCCCAAGGTCACTCAAGTGACCGTTCTGCGTATACAAGCCAGCTAGAGGAATATATGTATATAATACAAGTAAAAAGAAGTGTTTTAAATATAAAACACAAACATATAATTGTTGACGTATGAATTAAAAGAGGAATATAGAATAAACAGATTTGTCTAATTAAACAGTTTTTATCTTTTAAACACAATTTTATAGTGAAAACGACTACATTGAAACTATACGATGATTCGAAATTAATCCAACTTGATTTATACCCGATCCGATTTACAACCGACCTGATGTTAGCCCAAACATTCAACCGAATCCCACTTGATTCAAATTAGAGTCAACCCATATCCGATCTGAACCGGACTACTGTAGATAACCCGAATTTCACCCACACATGGTTGACCCAAAAGTGACCCAAACCCGAACTTCACCTGAATCGAGCCCGAACCCTATCCGAACATGGTTGACCCAAAAATGACACCAACCGAATTAAGATCCGACCCGTACCTAATATGAATGACCTATTTGTCAGGTCTCTCTGTGTGTGTATATATATATATATACACACACATATATATAAATATATATATATATATATATTTGTGATATCTCGAAGCATGTACTCCCATGTGTATATAAGAATTTGCTATGAAATTCAACTTAGTTTACCACTTTTATTCGTACCCTCCTCGACCTGTGGAACCACTAATTTGACCATTTCACCCATTTCTCCTCCTTCATCGTCTACGTGGTCAACGCCATCTAATTTAATATCGTCCCTCCTCCGCCTAGAAACCTCCCACGTCATATTGTCTTGATCGGTAAATTATTATGTACACTCATGAGGACGTACTCACATATCTATTATATATATTTTTCCTTGGAGTGTATTTGTCATATATTTTATATTTTAATATATAATTTCTTATGTGTGATATGGGAGTTTATACGCTCGAATGTATGATATAGGCTTTCGTCTTGATGACTTGGTTGTGGCCAGTGACCAAATTAATTGTCTCTCTAATCCAATTTATTGATATTTTTCATTATCTTGTTTTACCTTTCCTAACTTATTTTGATAACATTTTGGTTGTTTTGATATGGACATTCCTCTTTTTTTTGAATGTTTAGTTTTCGAAATTGATGAGATTTATTTGATCTTCCCTAATTTTACCATTTTTTTTATATATGACGTCTTTTTTTATTTTATCTAGTGAAAATCAAAGTAAGTTGTCATGTAAAACTAATATGGAATGGTCATCCAGAGATATAAGCATTATTTTATATTCACAAAAGGATTTTTTTTCCCTTATATTAAAATGAGCACTTTGTTAATATAAGGAAAGCTTTTGTGGATGGTTTGTAGGCATGGGTAAGCATCCAGTTTGATATAGTGATAAGTATTTTGGTTGTTTTCATTTGAACATTGTCAAATTTTGTGTATATAGTTTTAGATATTGATCACATTTTTTTTGGTTTAACCAAGGGTATCCACTATCGATCACAGTGACTAATCTCCTTGCCCCACGAGCTCCACTTAAAAGTAATGGGCTGGCCAAGAATTACTTCATTCCCAAAGGTCAAGGATTGAACCTTTGACCAATTCGTTAAGGTACCAAGTGAGCTATCACTACGCCACAACTCCTTGGTTAGATATTGATCACATTTATTTGACCTTCCCTAGTTTGCTAGCTGAGATATGTTTTTTCACACGATTACCATTGGAATGCATAAGCCCCCTTAGAGTAGGAAAATTTTGAAAAAACTTTATGAGTAGAGTAAAACCTGAGATATTATGCAGTAGTTGTATCCCTTTTAGTTATCTTTTCACCATACGGGCCTAATACTTCTTTTCAAATTTTCTGCCTATAGAAAAAAGACATAAAAAATAGAGTGATGACGGCATAAACAACAGAAATGCCTGAAAGCAAAAACAACTGTTAAGAAAATTACGGTTTACTACAATCTAGTGATCTAGACAATACTTCTTGTCCAATTTCTACATATAGAAAAAGACAAAAAGACATCAACATAGAGGCATGAAGGCACAAACAGCAAAAAGCCTGAAAGCAAAAACTATCGTCAGGAAAATTAGGGCTTACTGAAATATAGTGATCTAAACAATATTTCAGCCAAATTTATTTGAAAAAATGGGCAGAAAAAGATTAAAAAAGAGAAAGAATCTATCAACAATTCCATGTATGTGGTTTTAGAGAGGCCAAAGATACAACAAGAATAGAGGAATTTGGCCACTTACGGATAAACAAAAAACAAATACCTTCAATAGCTATAATCTCAATTAATTTCACTTAGGCTTAATTATCAGAACCAAAATTCAAATTGAAACAGATGACCTTTGAATGTAAAAATGAAGAAAGGAACGTTTTTGTATATATCACAACTGATTACATGACTGATTTTGTTTTTGTTATAACAATATATATTTAGAAATTATGCCTAATTTTGTTTTTGTTAAAATTAGCAGTACCAAAATAAAATTAAATTATGCCTAAAATATTATATCTTTTATAATTTTATTACGGATTTATCAAATTATAAATTAAAAATTATTAACTATTTTATTTTTCTTCTAAAATTTTCTTGGATTTCATTTGTGGTTGGACTTTCAATTTTACGGAACTTTGAATTTTTGGGGGAACAAATTGAAAAATTAGAAATTAGAATCCAAAACTTTGCCGCTGCCTGCCCTCAAACTCACGAGTCTCTGACTCTCAGTCTGCTAACAAGTCACAGCTCACCTTCTCTAGTTCTCTTTCTCTGTCTCAGCCAAACGCCCAAACCCCATGTCCCTCTCCTCAAAGTGAACTAAAACCCTAGAAATTGCAAGAGACTCCAGCTGCCCAGGCCAGCAGTGTCGCGACCCTCTTGTACTCTCCTCCTCCTCACTTTCTCTCTCGCATCAGACGCATCTCTCTAAATCTCTGGGCTCGATCTCTCTGAAGCCTCAAGCAGTCAAGCTATCGCTGCTCTGTCGTTTCCTCCTCAAATCTGCTCACATCGGACGCTAGTGAGTTTTATTGTCTTCTTGTTCTTCTCTTTAATCCTTGTACTTCATTGGGTGCTTCAAGATCTGAGCTGGGTTGTGAAAATTTTGGTCTTTTGTTTGCATATATCTTTAATAGATTCAAATATTCAATTGTGGTGGTGGTGGACTGGTGGTAGCGCCTGGGATGCGGGGATGGGGTTGGGCTTATGAGGAAGAAGCGTCGAACAAATGAGAGCTTCTCAATTATGGGTTTCCACCACCAAATTGATCTTGCCCAGCTTTAAAAATCCCTTCTTTTTTTCTTTTAGAGGTTTAATTTGAAACATACCAAGAAGGTGGTTGCTCCTGTGTGTTTTTTGCTGGATTTTTTGTGGTTTTTGTTGAATAATCGAAATGGGCATTGCCAATGACGATGCTATTAAACAGTTTGAGTCATTGATGATTTGATGGAAGGAGGTCAGTGCTAGCATCCCATTAAGTTCTGAGCTTTTGATTTCCCTTCTAAATTTCTCAAATTTCTATCTTTGTAGTTGATGACACTCTGAAGAAGACTTTTCAAGTTAGTTTACTGACTCTTGTGTCTCTGTGTGTGTGTTCTTTTTTTTTTTTGGGTGTAGCTCTTCTGATCTGCTTTACATCTTTGTTAGATTGGATGTTCAACCTGAACCGAATTGAACGTGAATCAAACTGAACCTAAGCCGAACTAAATCGAACAGAACCTGAATTGAACAGAAACAGAACCGAACTGAACCTAAGCTGAACTGTACTGAACCAGAGCTGAACTGAACTGGAGCTGAATCTGAACCTGAACCTATGAATCTGAACCTGAAACTGGAACAAGTGAAACCACATCTGTTCTGTTATAGGCCTTCCTTTTAATGTATATTTTCAGTAAGTTGCTGTGAATTGCTGGGAATCTGAAGTGAACAGGAACATGAGCAGAGAGAACTGAACCCGAACTGGGAAGAAACCTAAACTGAGTAGAAATTGAAATGAACAGAACCCGAGCTAAACCTGAACTGAAACCCATTTCTTTCCCATTATGTCCTTTCCTGAGGAAAAATTCCTGCAAATGATGGCCATGGTCAAGGATCTTGATTCCTGAACTTGCAAGTTGCCTTAATTCAAATCTAGGTGTAGGATATCGTATAACAGGGCCTTGTAGAGAGTCTAGAGGGGGCTAGAAATTGTGTTGTTGCTGCTGTGGATGATGACAAAATAGGGGCTTATAAACCATAATGCTGGCAGGTTCAATAGTTGGGTTCAGAGCTGAGCTCGATTTAGAAGAACCGGTTGGCAAGGGGGGCGATTGGGCATTGTTGGTTGTTGTATTTTATTTTTCTTTAATCAGTTCCCTAATGTTACTTAAAGTAAAAGTACAGATACACGTGCATTTGAATGCAGACTACATGTACACAAGTGTTTTTTTTTTAAAAAAAAATGCTGTAAATGCCATGTAAAAAAGTTTTGGTATATATGTTTTTCCAAACTAATTATTGAATTAAATGCAGGTAGCTATGGAAAATGAAGGACAAGGAAATGAAATGCATGCCAATGCAATGTTGACTCCCATTTCTATGACAACAACCCTTGATGCCGTTGTTGAAGATGATAAAAAAAGAAGCTCGGTGTGGCTAGATTTTATTGTGATTGATGGGAACAATTTCACTGATGGCAAGAAGCAAGCACAATGCTCACATTGCAAGAAAGCAACTTTTATTGCTATTGCGCAATATGGCACGAGCAATATGAAGAAGCACTTGGAGAAGTGTAAAGCATATCAAGCTACAAAGGCATATGAAGAAAGAGGAGGTGAGAAAAGGTTTGAACAAAAAGTTTATCGTGATTTGCTAGCTAGGGCGATCATAAGGCATGGGTATAGTTTTTCTTGGGTTGAGCATGAAGGAAATAAGGAGATTCACTCATACTTAAACAATGAAGTTAGAACCATAACTAGAAATACAACGAAAGCTGATTGCCTCAAGTTACATGCTCAATTTAAACAACAACTTAAGTTAGCTCTTCATGCGCTTCCTGGGCGCATTTCTTTGACTTGTGACATGTGGACATCTTGTCAAACAGAGGGATACTTGTGCTTGACTGCTCACTATGTGGATTCCAATTGGAAGTTGGCTACTAGAGTTTTAAATTTTCATCATTTAGAACCTCCTCATACTGGATCTATTTTATGTGGTGTTGTGTATGACTTGTTGCAAGAATGGGGCATTCAACATAAGATCTTTTCAATAACATTGGACAATGCATCTAGCAATGACAAAATGCAAGATGAATTAAGATCCAAACTTTATGAGATGGGGCATTTATTAAGTGATGGAAAATATTTTCATATTCGGTGTGCGGCACACACTTTGAATCTTGTTGTTAAAGATGGGTTGAAAACAATTGATAATTGTGTTGTTAAGGTTAGAGAAAGTGTGAAATATGTCAAGGGATCAGAGTCTAGAAAGAGGACTTTTGAGCATTGTGTTAAACGGTGTATGATATTAGAAAGCAAGGCTTTGTGGTTGGATGTGCCTACTAGGTGGAACTCGACCTATGAAATGCTTGATAGAGCACTTCTTTATATTGATGCTTTTAAGTTACTTGCTCAAATTGATCCTATGTACAAGACCCTTCTGACAAATGATGAATGGGAGAGGATTGCAAGAATTCATGAGCTTCTTGGACCTTTTTGTGATATAACTCATATGTTTTCCGGTAGCAAGTACCCTACATCGAACATGTACTTCGAAAATGTGTGGAAGATTGATATGTTCTTGAAAGAACAATTAGATTGTGATGATCCAATTATCAGGAACATGGTCAGGGAGATGAGAGCAAAGTTTGATAAGTATTGGAGTGAGTATACTTTATTATTTATTTTTGCCACAATTCTTGATCCTCGATGTAAGTTGGTGTTTATCAAGTACTGTTATGAGAAATTCTATGAAAATAAGGAGATGGCAATTAGAAAAGTGAATGATATACAATTACAGTTGGAGATGCTTCTTAGAGAGTATTCCCAAAGCCCTACTCCTCGAACTCCTATTGCATCATCAACACCATCATCAAACACTGGCAGAGCGGGTTCAAGAATTGGAAATCGCAAACGCAAATTTGATTATTTGGCGGTATGTTTCTATAATTTTATACTATCTTGCTCTTCTTTGTTTTTTTAAGGGAACCGTAGTGAGATCAATCGAAATTTTTTTTTCCCAGTTTAATTGATATTAAGGTTATAAAATTTTATTTATTATATTTCTACATATTAGTTGCAATTTTGTATTTTGAAGGAATTTGATGAGAATGATAGCAAGTATTCAAGTGGAAGTGGAAAGTCAATACTTGATACTTATTTGGAGGATCCCAAAATTGAGCGTAAAGTGGATTTGGATGTTTTAGAGTTTTGGAAAACCAATCAAGAGAAGTATGGTGAGCTCTCTCATCTAGCTCGGGATATTCTAAGCGTCCAACTCACAACCGTTGCTTCGGAGTCAACATTTAGCATTGGAGGTAGGATTTTAAATAAGTGGAGAAGTTCTTATATTCCTGAGAATGTGGAAGCATTGATAACAACCCGAACTTGGTTATATGGCTTTCAATGTAAGTATTAAATATTTTCTTTTTCATTTATTTATATTTATTTTTTTTCCTACTTTTGGTGAATTTTTGTTGGGCATTTTGTTTCACTTTAGCGCAAGAAGAAGAAGAAGAATTCATTGGATCAAATGTGGATTGGTCAACTACTAAAGGTGTTAGATTTTCCCCTCGACGTAAATGATTGTCAAGGTAATTGATCAAACGCCATCTTGTTTTTGTTTGCTAATCACTTGCATTATCTCAGTTTCCATGTTTAGAAGACTATTGAGATTGATTGTGACTTCTTTTACTTGATCAGATTTCGCAGTTGGAGACTTAGGCGCGTTGCGTTCCTCTTATCATTATAATTTGTGTGAATTTCATTGAAGCTTAGTTATGTAACTAAGAAGAAGATCAAGGATTATCATGTGAACTTCTATATTTGATGTAAACTTTATTTTGGATTGTTGTTGCATTTGTAGTAGTTGAATTAAGAACTGGCATGTGATGTAGTATTGATGCTACAGTTTGGGGGATGTTAACCTCAATGTCTCCGGGTGAGTGGCCCGTTGAGTTTGGCATTGTGATGTGGATCGTTGGTTTACTTGGTTATGTTATAGCCAAATTAGCTTTACAAATATTGAACTAGTACAATGATTGACAACTTATTGGATTAGCAGCTTACGATTTTAGGTTATATTGTGGTCGGGTATACTCGGTTCGGGTTATGTTCGGGTCGGGTATATTCGGTTCGGGTTTAATTCGGGTTAAATTGAGGCGGGTAGGAATTGGATCGGTTTTAAAACGGGTCGGGTACGGTTCGGGTATGGGTTGTCCATTTTCGGTTCACTTCGGGTCGGGTCATTATGGATCGGGTATAACTTGGGTCGGGTCATTTCGGGTGTGGGTCATTTCGGGTGTTGGTCAATTTCGGGTTTCGTTCGGTTATGGATCGGTTTACGTCGGGTGTTCGGGTCCAAATCGGTTCAGCCCATTTCGGGTGTCGGTTCAGGTATGGATCCGGATTAATCGGTTCGGGTTTCGGGTTTCGGGTCAGTTTTGCCAGGTCTACCTGCCTGCTTGTGTAAATTGCAACACCAATCAATGAAATCTTGAAGCTTCCACTTGTAAGTAACACTTCAAGCTTGAAATTTGGATGAGACAAGATTGAAGAATGAGAGCCCAAAATGAATTGTGGGTAGCGAGAGACTAGGAAACGAAGGCTAACAGAAATATCCAAAAGCAAACTTGTTTCTCTTTCTTTCTTTTTTTGCTTTGATCTTTCTAGAGCTGTGTCCTTTTTTCTTTCTTTCCTTCTTTTTTTTTGGTTCAAGAAATGAACCATCAATTAATATGCTCGGATGAAGAAAGGAAGGATTTTTGTATATATCACAACTGATTACATGACTGATATATATACTAGTAGACTAACTTGGGAAATGAAATAAGTCTAGACCCTAAAATCAAGGAGAAAAATAATATCAATGATTTATATAAAAATTCACATAAACTAACAATCTTGAAGAGAGAAAGGAGAGAGAGGGAAGAAGTCAAACTATTGATTGATTAAGAGCTCCATTTAGGACAGGATTTCGAACCAAGGTCAAAGTTCAAAATGTTGAGCTTAAAGAGAGAGAAAGGGAGACAGAGAGGGTTTTGCATGTAACTGGGGAGAAAGAGAAATAGTGTCCTTCCCATCTACCAATGTAATCTCTCCGCCTTCTCAATTTATTTATTAATAATTATTATTTTGCTATAGCTGGGTCAAGAAAATGCCCACTCTAAATCAACACTTTAGCCCAAACATTTGACGTTATGCACTGAAAATCCGCATGGATGACAATCACCTCCAAGCATTATTCATTGGAACAACAGGCGATTGTACTGTGCACTAGAACAACACTATCACTTTAAGGGGAGACTTTGATGTTTTAAGTATAAAGACTATGTACCTATTTATGTAATGAGCTAGGCAACAAAACAATCTATGCAGTCCTGTACTGAGAACATCTCAAGATATTTATAATAACGTCTGTAAAATTCATTGAACATTGGTATATAGTCATTACATGTATACAATTTAACAAGATCTTTTTAAAATGTCTCATTCTGATACAACATCATTGGTATACCTTCTTCTATTTACATTATGAATTCACTATATGTGATACCAATTTAGAAGATGTACATGAACTATTGGAGAGGAAAAAATCATGTAGAACAATACATAATCTCATTTATACAGTAGTTAACACATTAACAGCTATAATATCATGAGCTAGTTGCTTTTTTCATAGAACCATTTGATACAAATATCTAATGAAAAAGTTTTTAAAAATACTGAGAATTAATTAGTACCTACAATCTTAGAATAATTTTTTTATAAATTCAGCTTTATTATCAAAATTAACTATTGTTTTATGTTGAATAGCAAACACCATGAGCTATCTTTGGCATTGATTACATACATTGATTAATATTAATGTATTTTTTATGATGCAATAACTTCCGATGCTAATTTACAACAGAATATAAAGTAAAAATATATATTATATAAGTTGTTACTAGTTATATTTTAGTTCAAATCCGCCATTTTGCCCCTCTAGTTTTAGCTATTATTTATCAGACAATCTATGCATCATACTGTGTAAACAATCTAGTTAAAATTATTAGAAACTTATAGAAAATCATTACTAAACATATAATGTAAATCATGCATGCAATGGCAAAGCCAGAAATTGGACCTTGTAGGGTCCAACGGTACTATAACTAATGTTTGTTGAATATGCAGTGTAAACTTTAATACTTTTCCTTCCTTTGTTTTTTTGGTTTTGTTTTACTACAGTACATATTCATAATATTTTTGTTAACTTATGATTTTTTTGTTTTCGCTTTTTACTGCAGTACATACTCCTAATATTTTTGAAAACTTATGAGGAATCCTAAATTTAACAAATTCCATCTTTCAAACTCCCAAATTCAACTTTCAAATCCACAAATTCATCAAATATTGATCCCATACTAGATATACTCATAAATAGTAAAAAGATATACCAACCTTGACGATGCACAAAATTTATATGCAATACTTTATTTGAAACGTTTGATAATTCTCATTATGATAAATACAATAATACAACAACACCAACAACACCCCCTAGTGTGGATTCTGCTTTTGTGGGTCTGGGGGAGATCCAGATGTAGGCAACCTTACCTCTACAGTTATCCTTGCCCATAGAGAGGCTGAATGCAAGAGACATGATAAATACAATAATGTTTGATAAAAATAAACCAATGTCACAATATGATACTTTGTGACAACTATAAAAGTTTTCTTTTTATTAACGAAATGCTTATTTAAATACCAAAAAATGCTTATATGAATATAAGAAAATGCTTATTTTCTTGGTAACCATTCCACATTAGTTTTACATGATAATTTTATGCCAATTTTAGCCCATAAAACAAAGAAGGGCATCACACATTAATAAATAAAAGTCAAGTTAGGAAAGCTAAATATATGTTCATCAATATCTAAAGCTGAATATACGAAAAAAAATTATATTTTTTATCTCAAAACAATAAAAATGCTTATCAACATATCGAACTAGATACTAGCTAATGTCTAAAAGTCAACCTTAGAAGTTCTCCTTATATTAATAAAATGCTTATTTTAATACCAGAAAAATGCTTATATGAACGTAAAAAATGCTTATATCTTTGGATTAGTATTCCGTATTAGTTTTACATGAAAATTTACACTGATTTCGTTTGATAAAATAAAAACGGACATCATAGGTAAACAAGGATAAGTTATTTGGATTCAGTCTTTATATCTGATGCCCTTAATTACATTAAATCCATACAGTCATAAGTAAACAAGGAAATCTGTCACATTTTAAGTATAGAAACATACGTAATTTTAGTTTTTCTCCTTAACACTAGTATAGTTTACGTAGAAGCAAAATAATTTTTGCTATCCCTTTGATAGTTGTTGATGTTATAAAAGTCGTTCGTGGTACATACATGTCCCTATTGACATTTATTTTATTCCTTTTAGGGCTAAAAAATCTAGTGTCATGCAACGAAAACTATATGACTTCTCCTACCGCATTTGTGATTTATCATTCAAAATGCTGGTTCATTTCAATTTGTGAGCTTGAGTTCTTAGTCTCAAGAAATAGCACAAATCATGACTGGCTAGCAAATACATAAGGAAAATCTTTATAGTTGTTTTGAATACCTGAATCAATGAGTGATCATTCTATATGCTTTAGATTGGCTCTCAAATTCTCCACTCCTAAAAGAGTGGTTGTGTACTATTTTTAGATGCAAGCACAAGATGCCTTCAGATTGCATTGCGTCTAAGTAAGCTTTGCTCTTTCTTGGAATGCCTATAAGGCAAATCATCTTGGCAAGCAAAGCTGTTGATAAAGTAATCTCAAAACTTGTCCCTTTAATTCTGGAATCATGCAAAGACGGCATCCTGATCGTATAACTTCAAAGATGTAATGTAACCTTGTGATCTTTAGCCATTTCAAGAAGATGGAGGTGATATCTTATCTTATATGCATAGGGAACATATAGTTGAAGTATACGAACTGATGTTCTCATGATTTTATTAGCTCAGACACATCACATCTTTCTCATATTTTGCTGATTTGAAATAGACTAACTTGTCTATGCCTTGAATACTTGACATTTTTTCACTATAACGTTAAATTAATATGCTCGAGGAATGTTCTATTTTCTTCCACCAAACTTATTGTTATGGAATTTTGTTTAGCATGCAAACTAATTTGCAACCTTGTATTCAGTTGATTCTCCAAGTCTCTAACCTGTAACTTTTATAGGATGATGCAATGTATAAATGTACTTGGGATTTTGATGCAGATTTGATTTAGGTTTTTGGAGGCTATGCAAGCATAACCAGATGAGAGAGAAAGACTGGTGAATTAAAGACAAGTGTGAGTCAATGTACTAGAAATTAAGAGTTAAGGTAGAAAACCCTTAATTCAAATAAGCTTCGTTCCCTCCATTTTTGGTTTGATTGTGTAAATGTAAGGTTTCTGATGTTTATTTTTATTTAGGTTTCTAAAGAGTCAAACTTAAATTTATGTTCTGTGAATAAGCTTGTTCCCTTGATTACATATACTATCTAGAACATTGTCTTCATTGGTATCTCCTAGGGATGAGCGGAACTGATATCAGATTGGATTTTGAGGAACCGGAACTGGGTCCTAGAATTTCGGGAACGCGATTCCTAAATAATGTCTTTTTTTCCTCATTTTCCCCTAAGAAAATAAGAAGAGTGATTGAAAGAAGTTGAGAACTCATATGTAAAGCCAAATTCTCAAAAATCAAATTACAAGGCTAAATCAAACACATAATAAATAGTAAAGAAGATTCACATACTCTAAAATAATCTCATATAATGGGAGACAATGGAAATCAGAAACCCACAAATTAAGATCACAAAATGAATGGAAATCTAAAAATTATTTTAATTCATTTGAAATAGACAGAAAAAGAGAGGGAAATTGTCAAAAATAATATAAAAACAAATACGTAGTAAGCAACAAGGTTCATGAGGAGAAGAACCAAAACTTAAAGGAAGAAATCCATAACAGTCGAAATACATAAAGAGTCAGTCGAGATAAATTGAAAGTAAAGAAGACGAATGGTTAAACTAGGGTAGTTAGGAGTTGGGTCGCAATAAAAAAGATACATCAATTGAGGAATAATGATTTACTTTTTATATTTTTTTTATCAAAATTCTTTAAATTTTGACCGAGTACCAAGTATTGGGTCTGGGACCGTACTTGCCAGGTTCAAACTAATTCTGGGTCTGGAACCAGATACTCGATTTTTTTGCTTACTCCTAGTATATCCCCTTCCCCTTCCCCCTATAGGTTCCGAACTTGGCTTAAATTTTGTTGGTTTTTAGAGGGAATGGGAATGGTTTCTTTTAAAAATTTTGGCTTGCCGTCACTCTTCATTACATTGACTATTGCCTGCCCTTACTAGCCTTCACATCGTGACTAATTACAACACTTGTGATGAGTGTGGACGTCATTTGTATCAATCGTTTCAATCAAATGTTTATAACTAATTAGAGCACTTGTGATGAGTGTGGTGGGCCCTAATCACAAGAGTGATTAAGATAGCAATCACCATCAATCAACAAAACCTTGAACCAAACTTCACCTTAAATAACCAAATGAAAAAAAAAAGGAAATTTTGCGAATTTTTGAATGTAGGAGTCTAGGAGAGGGATATGATAGAGATAAAGGCTCAAGCCACTAGTTAGCCTAACAATCCACCAATTAATTCTCTAAAGCAAAATACCAAGTATTAATCTAAATGATTGGCTCAATCACCATCCAAATACTCACGTATTTGAAATAAAGAGAGAGATTTTTTTTATGGGAGAGAAAAACATTCTAACTTTCATTCATTAACTAGTGTGCATCCCGTGCTTCGCACGAGCATATGGTGAAATCTTATAAGCTTATTATTTTTCTTAAAGAGTTTGTGGTCTTATCATTAATTATAATTAGAAGCACTAATATGTTTAACTAATTGGTACTGGAAAATATCTATATAAACTATTTTATTTTCGACATATTGTTCAGATTGACAACTATGTTTTGGGTTGGAAATTATTTTTAGCATGATAAAAAAATAATTCTTATATTAGATGGGTTTAGAAAAAAAGAACAAAAAGAGAAAAAAAGGGCGAAGAGCCTAGTATCCAATGGCGTACATGTATGATAGTTGTATATATAACTTTGAAGCATGTAAATGCATTTATCATATAATAGAAAATTCAAAATCGAAGGTTTTGTCGTCAAAGGACTGCATGTAATTTGATATAAATAATAATGTATTAATTTGTATTTAGTTGTTAAAAAGATATATGATTATTTTGAAGATAAAATAAGTTTCGATTTCAATTTCTAAATGCTACAATTCAGTTAGCGGTCGGTATTGATAAATTTGTAAAATAGATCTCACAATTGAATATAAGTGTTCAATGATCCGATTATATTTGTAAAATAAACATCATTATTTAAAGGTCCTTTTACTGAAAAACCAAAAATAGAAGATATAAGAAACACCAAATTACATATGATAAATGCATTTACATACTTTAAAGTTACATATACCATAATTAAATATGTGGTCCGTTAAACACTAATCCATTCACCTTTTTTTCCCTCTTGTTTTGGTTAAAAAAATCAAACATAAATTTTGTCCTCCTAGCTCTTTATACTTCATCTTAGCAAGGAAAACATTTTTTTTTAATTCTTGACATATGTTTAATTATAGGTGTCTCCATTATTATAATTAGAATTACATTTTATATGTATAATATTTCTTTATTTTAAATTCATAACTATTAAAACAATTGAAAAAGAAACAATCATTTAATATTGACGCTTGAATATGAGTGACAAAATCGATAATGGTAAATTAATTAAACAAGGAATAATCATAAAGAACCAATAAAAACTTGACACTTGTCAAAGCACCATCAACCCATTTAACCCATTCAGTTTTATATTATATATATGATATATGATTATTAAATCAAGTCTCTCTCTTAAGTGAATACAAGGAGGCTACCCAAAATTAGTGGCACCTTCCTCAAGTTACAAAAATAAACCAAAAGAAATTAAGCAGTTATGAGGTTAATGTTGGCTAGTAGGATTCAAGCATCTACTCTAGCCAACCACTTCTAATAACAATTTAAGCACATAAAAATTGAAATTAGAAACTTTAAGCTAATGATGAGTTGTCTAAATTCTTTCTTATCTCCGAGCTTGATATTTAGACCTTGACCTTGACCTTTTGACCAAAGTTTGAACTGTATTGACCACTCTTGATCAAGGTTTAGCTTTCTTGACCGGGGCTTGTTGGATCAAAATTGAACCAATTTGTCTATTTGGTTTGGATCATGAAGATAGATTCTTCATTTTGATGCTCTATTCTCCCTTTTGTTGAGGCTTGGACCATACAAACTAGATGAAATAGAATAAACAACTTAATTCATCTTAAACTCATTTATTGTAAAGTTATAAATCAAACTTGCCCTTGATGATATATACATCTACTTGGGACACCCACCATCAAATTCTTTCATGAACAATTGCCTGAATTGTTAGGTTTTTGGGATATTGAGCAACTCAGGGCTACTAGAATGGGACCGCACATGTTGAGTTCTCTTTTAGTTAGCACTGAATGTTTAGCTTACCATCCTCAAGAGTAGACTAAATGAATTCTCTTTTTCTTACTTTCCTACACCTTACACTCCTAATTTTGCCAATACTTTAAATTACTTAGCATAAAAATTTCCCCTTCAATTGTTCCCCTTTTCTCTTAAACTTAATTCTTTAATTGTAGATCGAACTCTCTCCTTCTACAAAGAAAAAGGGATTGATTATCCTTATCTATATGGTTATTATAATTCAGAATATATGGTGGGCAAATTAATTACATTTGTTTAAGGTGTCTGTTATAATATAGGCAAAGCACTTGCAGTAAATTCCATTGAGAGGAACCTTAATCATAGTACCGAATTCATGTTGTGTATGATACGTGATGGGTCTCTTCTTGTACTCTCCTTTTTTTTCAAATGTCTATTTCAAAGTACCATTCATAATTCTTTATTGAGAATTTAGGGCTATTATTCTTTTTTCCACTATTCTTAAAGTCTTACCTCTACATTTTCAGATTTCGTTGAGTTTGTCATCCTTATTTTTAGTGACATCCAAATGAAAAGGGAAAAGCTAGATTGCAGGAGAAAACATGTAGCATTAGTCTCTATGTTTTTTTGAAGGGGAGCCTTGGAGCAACGGTAAGGTTGTCTCCGTGTGACCAAAAGGTCACGGGTTCGAGCCGTGGAATCAGCCACTGACAAAGTCAGGTTAGGTTGCCTACAATTCATCCCTTGGGGTGCGGCCCTTCCCCGGACCCTGCGTGAACACGGGATGCTTGTGCACCGGGCTGCCCTTTATTAGTCTCTATGTTTTCACATTTACAAACAAAAGTTCATAAGGGGGTTTCCAGTGCATGGTGGGATTGTTAGTGATAGAGACAAATGTTTCTTCGAAAATCCTTCAGTTCAGGCAAAGGGGGACTCAAGCTTGATAGGATGGATCCTTTTTTAATAAGTTGGGTTTAGTTTTTCTTTTTTGTGTTTTGGAATTCTGTATGTAGATTTTTAATTATTTTCATTGCTTAAAAGTTACTTTCTTTATTTTTTTCTGTTTGAGACTTACTTAGATTTACCACTAGAAATGGTGGGAAGTTGTAATATCACAGGGGTTTCCTAAGTTCTATTGATATCTTGGCATACGTTTAAGGTGTTGTGATCTCAATTTGCATGTCTTGATGCTTTTGTCATTAATAGGATAGTATTGATATCTTGGCATGAGTTTTAAGTTTTGTCAACCTATTATTCATCGCACATACAACAACTCTTAGTATGGGTCTTGCTTGTGTGGAGTCTAGGGGGATCCAAATCACCAAATACAAGCAACCTTATCTTTTATCACGGGTCAAGTCTCTAGAGAGTTCTAGAATATTCCAGGACCCCCATAATATTCTGAAACCTTCTAGAATATGCTAGTACATTCTAGAACGTTCTCGAACCTTCTACAAAGCCCCAAAGTCTTCTAGAACCTTCTAGAGGGGGTCTAGGTTCTTCTATAGTACTCTAGAACATTCCAAGTCATACTAGAATATTTTAGAATGCTCTCTAGAACGTTCTATAAGGTTGTAAATATTCATGACATTTGTATAGAGAATTCTAGAGGGTCAATATCAGCACTCGATCAAATTGATCTCCACCATCCATTAAGGAGTTGGAGGCCTTATATATACCCATAAGGAGCCTCATTTGTAAAGAGAGCCTTGAGGCAATAAAAAGAATTTTTCCCAATCTCTCTCTTATTAACTCTCTTATCGCTTGGCTTACTTAGTCTCCTTGTGTCAAGATCAAACATTCTTAGGAAGACTTACTAGCAAACTTGGTAAAGTTAGGGGAAGTTTCCTAGCACTGCACGAGATTTGAGGTTGTGTAAGAATCATCCTATGACAGTTGTTATCAAAGCCAAAGTTTGGGAGAGACGATGCCAAGCGCAAGTGAGGCTTCCACTGGCAACCAACAAGGTGGTAAGAAGAGGCAAGGGTAAGAACAGGAATGTGATGAGCCTTGCGGAGGAAAGACTAGTGGAGATCAATAACTACATGTCCTCCCTAGTAGGTAGGATGAACGATATGGACAAGTGCATCAAGAAGCGCGACTCTAAGGGGGACATCGAAGAGTTTCGTGGGGAGATGCAAGTCGAAATGAACTCCATAATAGTCGATTTCAGCAAGGAGATACAAGCCCTTAGAGCATCAAAGGCTGCAAAGCATGGTGAACTCCAAGGTTGTATGGTCAAGGTTAAGGCTTACAAGGCAAGGGTTGAGACTCTTGAGGCACAACTTAAGGTGTGCATGGCTACGATAGCCAATGATGGATCCGTCTAAGTATTCACCACACCGAAAGGGATGCACCAAGGCCTCCTGACTTCCACGGGACTAGGAGTGCAAGGTAACCTTCCTTAGGGACTCGACGCCTATATCGGGGCAATGGGAATCGAGGATGATGCCCAAAAGGTGAGTAACACTTCTTTCTCCCTTAAGGAAATTGCTTTTTTTTGGGTTGGCGTTACAGGTGTGACAATGTCAGAAGAGGATCTGTTCCCATTAACACTTAGGATGGGTTCAAGAAGGAACTCAATAAGCAACCCCGTGAGGAGGATGCTGAATGCAAGGCTAGGGCGATGCTTCGATGCCTTCAACACAAAGATGGTTAGATTCAGAAGTATGTTAAAGAGTTCCAAGAGCTACATGGAGTTTCCCAACACCTAGGGTGCACAACGCACTCTTCTGCTTCCTTGATGGCCTTCGAGGATGACCAAGATGGAGCTAAGAGGCTTGGGATGCAAGACGTCGCATCAGTGGTTGCCACCACCGAGTCACTCATAGAGTTCAAGAAGGAGTCTCTAAAGGGACAAGGCAAGAAGACCCAAAATGATGGTGACAGTGAGAGAGATAGGTATAACTCTCCCAAGAGGGTCCGATAATTAAGAGATAAAGGCAATGGGAAGAAGGATGAGTCTTTGAAAAAGATCTCATGCTTCCTTTGCAACGGGCCTCATCATGTTTTCAAGTGCCCAAAGCACGGTAAACTTGCTAATCTTATAATGGAGGAAGATTACCTCAAAATAGCTCCTAAGTGTCATCCAAACTAAGGTAAGGGAGCAACCCAGCAACACATGTATATAGAAAATGAGGTAAGAAACTCCAAGCTTTGATGGGCACTAGAGCAGACATCGTGCGCACGGCGAAAGAGCTCACCGATGAGATTAACCTACTGTACAAATGAGAAGGGATATATGAAAGGAGTTAATGTGTTATGATTTTTAATAATGACAAGTTTAAACTGCAAGCGTGCGGTTTATCACTGTAGCAGTTACAATGTCGTCCCAAGAGATAGATCATGAAATATGGTCACTAACTAACATCCTCCTAAATTAAGGTTAACATGAATAAATTGACACAAACTAAATTAAACTAAACGTCTATCAAAAAGAAATCAAAACTAAACAAATGATTGCAAAACCAAAAGTGGAATTCTTGAACTGCACTATCGAAATCGATAAGTGAATTCAGCGTACTAGCATGAAAATGAATCAAATTATAAAATTCTGAGCAACCTCAGTAACACTTGTAATATAATCATCTCTTATATCTTTGATAATAAATTAGTTTAGTGAGATTAAGAATAGAAAAAAGTACACTGATTTGTAAAGGTTGAGAACATAAAGTATACCTAACAACCAAAATTTCACTCCAGGCTTCTCAATAGTAGAATTGGGCATGTGGAATAGAGCAATTACACAGGCAACCATACAATCAACAATAGAACACAAATCATCAAATTCAAACACATCATATTCATGCTCATCATCAATTGGAAAAGACTAATATTTAGCAGCAAACATGTCATCAAGCTCATTATTAAATACAGAATTCTCTGCCCCATTAAGAATAGAACACTCCATATCATCAAAACCAAAAGACTATCTTTGCATATTAAATATGTTCAATTCCAAGGTCATATTTTCAAAAGACAGTCTCATCATACCATTTCAGCAGTTAATCAGAGCATTGGTGGTGGCTAAGAAAGGACGCCCTATAATAACATGGACCTAACTAGCAGTATTAGCCACTTTCTTGGTTTCGAGCACAACAAAGTTCATTGGGTAAATAAATTCACCCACCTTAATTAGCACGCCTCTACAACACCCCTGAGCAATCTAGTTGATCTATCAGCTAGTTAGATGACCATCTTGGTATGTTTCAGCTCACCTGACCCTAGCCCCTTATACTCAGTGAAGGATAACAAATTGACACTGGCCCTTAAATCAAGCAAAACTCTATGAATGAACTAATCCCCTATGACTATAGAGAAAGTATGGCAACCAGGGTCCTTATATTTCACTGAAATCTAGTGAGAAATAATAGAACTAGTGCCAGAGGCTAAGAAAGTCTTCTTAGTGACACTAGTGACTCTTTTGGTAGTTCACAAATCCTTCAAAAACCTAGCATAAGGAGGCATTTGTTGAATAACATCAAGGAAAGGAATGTTGATTTTGATTTGAGAGAAAGACTCTTTTATCTTATCAACATAGGCTCGGTCTTTCTTTCTCAACCTATGGGGGAAAGGAGGTAAGTTCTTATGAACTCGCTCTGCAACAGAAGGCGAATGAGAAGTATCCTTAGAAAATGATGGATCCACTGAATCAGTTGAATCTTTCTTATTAGGCTCTTCCTCAGCAGGAGATGGATCAGAAGGCAGAGGGTTAAAAGATTTACTAGAGATGTCATTAGTCGTATCCCCTGACTTCCTAGATGAACAAGTTTCTGGAAAAGAAAAAGAAGAAGAAGAATTTTGAAGAAATTATGAGAATATTTGCAGGGTTCTTTAAAAGTTCCCACTTGATTGTCAATCTCTTGACCTCATCTAAGAGATGTAACCGCATTAGCTTTCCTCACAGTCTCAGTACGGTTGACTCCAGAAGAAGATGAGGCATGACCGTTAGAGTTCACCTCTAGTTGACTAGGAAAAGTACCTGGCTCTCTAGTAGATGATGTTAATAGGAAAAATTGCTCAGTCGTCATTCTTATCATTTTTTTCATATTAGCATTAATCATCCTCTCCACATTATTATTAATTCTCCTCTCAGTCTTATCAATGTCAGTGTTACCAGGAGGAGGTTGAACCTCGGCAACAGGAGGTGGAGGTCTAGGTGCATTAGTCACATCTTGGAAAGTTGGTCTCCAAAAAGAGTTAGAAGGATGGGAGATGGGCTAGAAATTGTTTCCAGGGAACACTCCAGGCTAAGCATTAGGAACCACAATATTTGGTTCACTGCTCGAAGAAAAATTAGGGTGATTCCTCCACCCTGGATTATCGTAAGGGGAGAATGGGTCATTCTTGAGCCTTTGGTAGGCCATACTCACTTGCTCCTACCCAACAGATAATTGGTGAGCAAAATAACGTCATGCACTCAATGTATGATCGAAGGCCTAATAGTGAGTACAAGACACCATAGAAGTCTAAGAAGCTTGGGGAGTTTTAATAGATAACCCCTCCAACATGTTCTCTAAAACCACTATCCGAGACTCTAGGGAACTCACATTAGAAACAGAATGCATTCCACCCCTTGCAAACCTGGAACTTAGAATCATCTCTAGTGGTTTCTCATTGCATGGTCTTTTCAGCTAAATCCTCTAGACATTCCCAAGCAACAGTGGTGCTCTTAGAAAAAAAAGTCTCCCTGACACATAGACTCTAACATGGTTTGGGTTTGTTGGTCATGTCCTTTATAAACAATTTGGCACAAACGTACTTGGTCTAAACCATGATGGGGACACTAGACTAACAAATTCTTAAACATATCTAAGTATTTCCAAAAGGATTCCCTTCTAGTTGAACACATCTATTGATTTCATTCCTCAGCTTTACTATCTTGGCATTGGAAAAATATTTTCTTAAGAACAACTTTACAAAGCCGTCCCAAGAAGAAATAAAGTAGGAAATAGAGTTAGCAGCCAAGCGATACATCCATTTTTTAGCAGAATCTTTCAAAGCAAAAGTAATTAATTTCATTATCACCACATCAACACAATTTTTAGGAAAATGCAACATCGACTTCTTCAAATTGTATTTAAAAGATATCCATCCCCTATACTAGTAAATTTATGGAGCATTTGAGTGTAACGAGGCCTCAATTCAAAGGTCACATTAGGTACTTTCTCAGGCAAATTAAAGCATGATGGCAAATTGGTCCCAGGAGGACAAAAAATATCACTCAAGGTCTCTCTTGTACCATTTCTTTAAGTTCAAGTTCAGGCATGGGTTCAGGCTCGGGATCCAGTTCAAGGTCAGGTTCAAATCTAATGAGTCTTTTGCTCTCAAAGTCTCTAACCCAACTAATCATGCAATGCACACACCCTAAAAAGAAGTATTTTTCATGTTTTTCTTTTTCTTGTTTTGTTGGATTTTATTTCACACAAAACAAAAACAAAAAATTAAACTAAACCCAAAATAAAATACAAAAATAGAAAACAAAAAATACACTAAAACAAAATAGAAAATAAACTAAAACCTAAACAAGAACAAAACTAAAAACCAAATTAAACAGAAAATCAAACTCCAAATTTAGAACACCATACACAGAAAACTTAGCATAATCACAGAGAACATGAATAAAAAATTTTCAATTTTTTTCTATCCCAAATTAGTGTAGAA
The DNA here is from genome assembly GCA_017589665.1 of Selenicereus undatus. NCBI lineage: Eukaryota > Viridiplantae > Streptophyta > Magnoliopsida > Caryophyllales > Cactaceae > Selenicereus > Selenicereus undatus. The sequence goes on along the minus strand of JACYFF010031954.1, from coordinate 82,235,419 downwards.
AATCAAAATAGAAAATTATTTCCAGAAATTACCTAAAATTCCAGAAATTCCTAAAAATGGCCCAAAAATTCACCTAGACTCTAAAAATCTCCAGGAATCTATAAAAATATCATAACAACAAATTCAATCTAGATAAACCAAAAATATCGAAGCAGAATCTAAAATTCAAAAAAAATATGCACAGTTTTTTCTTTTGCAATTCTGCATACCCTACATTATTCACAACACCAAAATTTGTTAATTTTGATTTTTTTCAGCAAAAAAATTAATCAATTAAAAGCAACACAAAATTGACCAAAATACAGTCAAAATATCAACACTAAACAAAATTAAAAATACAAGAAATCTAAACTAAACTAATAAGCACTCACTAAAATCAAAATAGAAAAGTACAAAAATAAATAAATAACTCAATCAACTAAACTACGATTCAGTTCAATAGGCAAGCTAACTTCACAAATTCCATCCCCAGCAACAGTACCAAAAACTTGTTGAAATTTTTAATAATGATAAGTTTAACTACAAGCGTATAATTTATCACCAAAGCATTTATGATGTCATCCCAAAGGATAAGCTACGAAATATGGTCACTAACTAACAGGCTCCTAAACTAAGGTTAAAGTAAATAAATTGACACAAGCTAAATTAAACTAAAAGTCTATCCCAAAAAAATCAAAACCAAACAAAATGAGCGCAAAACCAAAAGTGGAATTCTTGAACTACACTATCAAAATCGATAACTAAATTCAGCGTACAAGCATGAAAGTGAATCAAATTATAAAATTGTAAACAACCTCGGTAACACTAGCAATATTAACATCTCTTATATCTTTGACAGTAAATTAGTCCAATGAGATTAAGAATAGAAAACACTAAACTGACTTTCAAAGGTTGATAACAGAAAGTATGCCCAACACCCAAAAATTTCACTCCAGACTTCCCAATAGTAGAATAGGGCTTGGGGAATAGAGCAATTGCACAGGTAGCAAAACCGACTCAGAAGAAGAAAAAAATGAAGCAGGGGAAGAGGAATTGAACTCAAATCGAACCAAGAACTTGTATTTTTAACGTTGAAATCTTCAGTCTCACTCGAATTCAAATATGTCGAAATTCATTACACTAATTTTTGGTGATTACCGAAACAAATTTGGAGCAAAAAAAAAGTAACAAGAGAAACCATAACATTAAATCAGGAATAAATCCTAAAACTACTCTATGCTGCCCTTTGCTTTCGAATTTTCCTCAGACTATATCTAAAAATTGTGCCCCCAAGCCCCTTCATTGCTTCACTTAATTCTTGAATTAAAGCTCAAGCTTATAACTGCTCCATTGAAGTGATTGAATGAAACCTTAAATGCCCAACTGATGAGACGAGAGATTATGATGGGGATGAATGGCTAACAATTGATGTCAATTGATGATGGGTGTGAGTAATAAGAAGAATTAAATGAGGAGCAGGGGATGTTACCGGGTCAAAAGAGCATAGAATATCAAAAAGGCAAGGCTTCGGGTTTCTGGGTCTACTCGCAGAGAAAAGAGAGAGAAAAATGAGATGAGAGAAAGATGTCGGGCTCACGTGCAACCCGCGTGAGCTAATTAAGTGAAGAGCGGGAAGGTAGGTCAGCTTTTGGTCATGCTAGTGGATGAAGTCTAGAACAAAGTCTGGCCCGCATAAGAAAGAAGGAGGAAAGGGCAAAGAAAGAAGAGAAAAGGGAGCCCTCTAGGCTGTTGGGTTGCAGATGAGGCCAATAAAGAATAGACCAGTATGGAGAGAGAAGGGGGAAAAGGGAAGCAGAGCACTAGTCACGTGCTGTGCACGTGAATAGGAGAAGCTAGCAATGGGGCTGGACTAGGCATCGCCTGGGCCTCCAAACTGGGCTCTGCTTGTTCTTCTTTTCTTTCTTTTTTTTTTATAAATGGTCTAACACTTCTTTTTTTCTAACTCTTTCTTCTTTGACTTTTCAAATGCCTAAAAAACAAACAAAATAAATTAAAATTCTAATTTAATTGTCTATTTTGAGCAAATATTGGATAATAACAAGGTATAAAATAACATAATTTGAGGTTAAACATAATGCAAGAGCCTACCAATCTATGGAGTTTCTTGAGATGCTGAGATCTACATCGGGCCATGGAGAGGTAAGATTGATATCACCGTCACTCCTCTTGATGATGAAAAATTCTATCTAGGAATGGACTACCTCGATTTGTCGAAGGCATTCATACTCCCTTATGCGAGCACCTTGTTTATCATGGACAATGGGAAATTTCATGTAATACCCATGAGACAAGAGCCTAAGAAGAAAAGAGAGCTACCTGCCGTTTGATTCTCGAAGAATCAGGAGTTGGGCTTCTTGGTGGCCCTCGAGAGGGATCAGGGGCTTGAGGGTGTCATACCAACGACACCGCCCAAGAAGTTGGAGCAAAGGAGGAAGCAAGCCAGTAGGAGGATGGGATGCGAGAGCGTAACGGATCGACGCGCCAAGTTGTTAAACTCATTACATCAATCCAACCAAATGGAAGAGACACCTCTTAGGAGTGGAGTAACTGGGGAATCGAACATGCGAAGACCCAAAGGGAATGAGGGCGTTGCCCAATTAGGTGGAAGAGAATGTCACAGGTCAAGTCTTTAGAGAATTCTAGAATGTTCCAGGATCGTCCAGAATAATCTGGAATCTTTTGGGATACACTTGAACATTCTAGAATGTTCTCGGCCTTCTGGAAAGCCTTAAAGTCTTCTAGAACATCTAGAGTGTCTATGATCTTTTGGAGTACTTTAGAACATTCTAGGTCATACTAGAATATTCTAAAATACTCCCTAGAAATGTTCCATGAAGGATCTAGATTTGTAAATATCTAGGATATTTGTATAGAGAATTCTATAGGCTCAATATTAGTCATTGGATTAACTGGATCTCTATTGTCCATTAAGGAGGTGCAGACATATACACCCGTAAGTGGCCTCATTTGTAAAGCAGGCCTTCAGGCAATAAAAAGCATTCTCCCAAACTCTCTCTTGTGTATTCTCTTATCTCTTAGCTTACTTAGTTTCCTTGAGTTTAAGTCAAGCATTCTCGAGAAGGCTTACTTGCAAACTTGGTAAGGTCATGGGAAGTTTTCTAGCACCGCACGGATGCGAGGTTGTGCAAGAATCATCCGGTGACACTTTGGAGGTGTCGTTCTACACACAGAGCCGATTCTAATAGACCCACAAAAGCTTCAAGAAAATAATTTGGGTTGAAAAATCTTTTGCTACAAAATGGGAGCAAGAACAACAAAAATTAGGAAGTTGTAACAGTAAATAAATAATATAGATAAGTGTGTTACCATAAGTAGCTATAAGTTTCAAAATAACCAATAGGATACAGAAATGATTTTGTCGAATAGAGGATATTGTCCATCAAAGATTCCTAATTTTGAAGTGTTTTAAAGAATTATTCCTCAAACATGTAGTATATTTAAAAAATTGACATCTATTATATTGTCCACCTAATAGGAATAGCGAAATTCAATTTGTAGGTGATGTACACCCAAAAATATGTACCATCCTCATCTTGTGAGCTAGGGCCGGCAAAAAAACTCATAACTTCCTAGAACCCGCAAAACCTGCCCCAATGGGTGTGGGTATGGGTATGGATGTTGAAAATGGAAAAAAAATGGATATTAAAGCGGGTATTGCTAAAATAAGTATGGGTATGGGTATGGATGTAGGTCCTACCCGCCCCATAACCATTTTTTCAATACCCGTGTCGTGCCTGCCCCATATCTACCCCATATAAGACCCATGCCCATTTGTTTAAAGTTTGTTACTTGTACTTGGATATTTGGCTAGTTGTTTTGAGTTGTATAGTATTCAAGACTTCGGTAGGCCATTTTGTTAGAAACTATAACTATTAAGTGCTAATTTATTGCTTTGATTGGAAAATTTTTAGATGTATTCGATGTTATATAATATGTTGTTGGAAGCCTGGTGTTAATGTGACATATTAGCTATTTGATGTCGAACATGGGCACAAAATGGGTTTAATTCTTTTTTGTCTATATGTTCCTGAAAAAAACTCGCATACCAGCTACACTCAGTGGGTATGAGTATGGGTATAACTTTACGACAACCGGTGGGTATGAATATGAGTATAAATTATAAAAATGGGTATTAGTGAGGGTATGGCCAAACCTATCCCATACCCACCCCATTGCCACCCCCTATTGTGACCTACATATTCCAGGTTCCATGCATGTAGATCATGCTTGTCTTACATATGTCGTAATTTATTACATACAACCGGGTGGACAATTGAGATGTCCACCCAGGCCCACCACCAGCGGTTTTTAATCCAACAACTGCCGAGCCCTCCCTTTTTTTTAAAAAAAATCATGCATCTTTGTTTTTTGAAATTGCGGTTTGTTTTCTCCCCAGTGCTCAATTACTCTTCGTTAATTCTATTACTTTAGTGTTTAGCAATTATTGAATAGCTGGATTTGATCTTAACATTGCTATTGATGTTGGATCTTCATCAAACGTGAATTCTTCATCAGGTTTGATATCGTTTTTTCGATCTCTATTTTTGTTTTCGGGTTTGGAAGTTGTGTGCGTTAGTTTTGCGTTTTGATGAGTTAATTTGGAGATTTTTGAACTGGATTGCATTCGTTGTTTTGTTGCCGTGTTCTGAAAATATAATACAGTTGTTGGTTTGAATGTGTAGTTGGTGTTTTGCGATTTGTTGTTTTGGATTTTTGGTAGAATGCTTGGTTGGTGTTTTGACTTTTATATTGCGATAATTCCGGTTAAGGTACAAGTGTACAATGGTTTTTGGTTTAATTCTTGAATATAGTTCATTGTATGTAAACTTTTGTTTGTGATATATGATAAATAATAGCTCACCATTATAAGTTATTTGCTTACTAAATATAGTCGTGGCTCACAAAAGGTATACACTTAGCTCACTATGAAGAACACGTTGCCTTGTACTACAGAGTAGTTTTTTGCTCACTAAAAGATACGTTTGGCTCACTAGGATTCAACTTTGTGCTCCACCGATTTTGCATTATAGCTCACCATAAATATTATGGTTGTTTTTCCAAATGATGCTTTTATTGTTGCTATGTACATATCAGATATGATAGCCGACCAATATGAGTTATGTGCGCACTAAATATAGTCGTTGGTTAACTAACAAAATACATTTAGCTCGCTAGGGACTCAGGTTGTGTTCAACAATCATAAATTAGCTCTCTGCTCACCAAATGTAATGACTTTAATCAATCTTGTGTCTAACAAGGAAAATAATAGCTCACTATAATCAGTATAGTTCACTATAAAAAATTTGTTGTTTTCCAATATAGAGGAGTTTTCGGCTCACTAAAACAAACGTTTGGCTCACTAAAATTAAGTTTGTGCTCACCAATTGTGCATTACAGCTAACCTCAAAAATCATGTTGGTTTTGCAGATGATACTTCATTTGTGCTATCTACATTAGATCGTTCTGTTGCTAAGGTTGTTGATGTTGATGAATATGTTAGAATTTCGTGTAATTCTACTAATGCTTCAAAAGGCAAAGCCGAGACTTCTGATGATGGTAATATTGTTGGTAGTGTTTAATTGTGTTGTGATTGATAAGGAGAAATGCGTAGATGATGATGAATGTGTTGTTGAAGTGAAGGAAGCTAATGAATCAAAACTGATTGGTAAAAGGGTAAGTTCTATAGATGCAGCATTTGAGGAATACAATGAGTATGCTTTCCGTAAGGGGTTTTCCATTAGATGTTACGACTTGCGGAGGAGACCAGGTTCACAAGAGGCTCGTTTGAGAGAGTTTTGTTGCAGCAAACAAGGTGTTAAAAGGCGTCCTGGGAAAAAAGATAAGATATTTACAAAACGGAGCCGGAAGTGCAATTATAAAGTTGGGGCTACATTTTACATTGAATCTAATGGGAAATGGGTTTGTAAGATCATGAATTACTCTTGGAAGATGAGGCCCATAAGTTGAGGTCACATAAAAAAAGTCCAGAAAGCTCATGTGAACGTTTTCCAAAAGATGAGAAGAAATTGTATGAAAGTTTCGCATGCGTATCGACTTCTAAGAAATGAGGCCAGGGGTTTGCCATTACTTGGTTTTAGCGAAAGGGATGCATACAATAGTATTGCAAATGAAGCCAAGAGGACTTTATATGGGGCGATGCCAATCATTTGATGTGTGTTTTAAAATCTAGGTGTGTCAACGAGTAAGATTTTTTTATAAGTTACAATTGGAGGATGATTGTTTGATGAGCTTCTTTTGGAGAGATTCACAAATGAAATGTGATTACCTATTGTTTGATGATCTCCTTGTATTTGACACAACATATAGGACCAATTGTTATGAGATCATATACACAACTTTTATTTGTATGAATCATCATGCGGAGAATGTTATGGTGGGATGTGGGTTTTTGGTGAATAAGAAGATTGAGAGCTTTGTTTGGTTGTTTGAAACATTCTTGGAAGTTATGAATAATGCATAGACAAAAACTATGATGATGGACCAAGCATTTTTTATGGCAAATGCTATTGAAAAGGTCTTTCCCTTGGCAAAACATAGGTTGTGTACTTGGCATATCTTGGAGAATTCAAAAAAGAATATTGGTCATCTTAGGGTTTTGGACGGATTTGTTGATAAGTTTGACCATGTTTTGATGAGATGTGATACGGAGTTAGAGTTTAATTTTTGTTGGTAGAGGTGAGCCGCTTTCTATTTTCTGTTTATTAATGTGCTCACCAAGTCATTACCTTCCGCTCACTAATTACTAGTTTCTGCTCACCAAGGCTGTATGTGTCTGCTCACTAGATTATGCCTTCTGCTCACTAACTTGTTACTTTCTCCTCACTATTTTTGTGTGTTAGGCTGGCCAGTTGAAGAGTATAAATGTGCTGAAAATGCTTGGTTGGTTAGATAGTATTGGTTGAAAGAAAAATAGTATCTACGTTTTTGTAAGGATGTTTTCTCCGGCGGCATTTTATCGTCACAAAGAAGTGAGTCAACAAATGCTTCTTTGTCAAAGAGAGTGAAGGCCACTTGTGGGTTGTTTGATTTTAACAGTATATTCTGTGACGTTGTTACTGAATAGATGATTAAGAAGAAGGATGAGAATTTGAAAAATAAGCATGGATTCCCTGAGATGTACTTGCCACATGTTAGCATTTTATAGCATGCTTCGAAGATCTATACGAACAACTTGTACAAAGTGTTTAAGAATGAATACATTAAAGGAGAAGGGTGTTGTCAAGATCTTCTTAGCTTAAGTGAAACCCCCTACGGTATAGAGCATACATATGTTGTGTATGAGAACCGTCTTTCGAAGAAGTTTGGGTTTGTAATTAGGTTTAATCTTCCAGACCAAAACATTGTTTGTGACTGTAAAAAGTACAGTGAGAGTGGTATTCTTTACTGCCACTATTTGCGGATTTTCAACGTTCATTGTGTACCTAAAGTCCCATATCAATATATTTTGAAACGATGGACTAGGCTAGCTAGACTCCCCAGGTTATAGAAGACGCTCTAAGTGGTAATGCAGTTAGTGTTCCTGGTTCTATATATATGGAGGGTTTAGATGCATAGGCAATTTAAGGCATTGCTTCTTGCAAGTGAATCAAATAGCCAAGCAAGAAAGTATGTGAAGAAGCTTTTGCCAAGTTAAAGGCTGATGTTGGTGTTGTGGGTTCAGTTTAAGTTTCTGACACTGAAAATGATCAACGGTCTAGTGCTGGTAATAAAATCATTGGTAACCCTAAAGGCTCACGAAAGAAAGGTGAAAGGAATGTAAGACGGAAGAGTACATTGGAGAAGATATCAAACATTCTTAGATCAAAGAATGCAAGGTTTTCTTCAAGGAATGGAGTAGATGTATCTCAACCTCAGGTTAAATTCTATTGATAAATTCTATTGATAATCTCAATGAATAAGCAATATTTCTTTGTAGTAATATCTTTTAAGGAGTTTGCTAAGTATAAATATTATGAGCTTTGGCTCACTAAAAGTATTAATGCGCTCACTAATATAGTGTGCCTGCTCACTAAAAATATTTATTGGCTGACTACATTTTTCAGTTCTCACACTTGTTAGTCTTACAAGCTCCACTCACTACATTTATATGTTGGCTCACTAACTATATGTATACAGTCACTAAAATACGTGTTTCCTACGATGATTTAGGTTGTTTGATAGGCCTGCAAGCGCACGGTGATGTTGTAGCAAATCAAGGTCGATCCCATAGGGACTACATTAATCTACTGGGCTATATTCCCTCAAGATATACTAAGCGAATCCAAGTCTGATATTGAAACTAAATTAACCTATTATCTAATCTAATGGATAATCAATAAGGGAATTTAATCAAATCAAGTAATTTTCCAACTCAAGAATTAATCAAGCGTCCTTTCTTTAGATGGGTAATTCCAAAACCGATAATTGAATTATCAAACCCCTCTTTCAAGGTGGAATGAAATTCTTAAATCTAGCTAACTTAACATTTCTCAAGGGCTTTTGATTAATCTAAGATCATTAAGAATGCAATTATCAAATTTAGAGGTTTCTTAAATGGTGAGTCTTTCTCAAGATCTCACTCACTTAAGTCGAATCATAGTTTTCCAACATCTAGCTTCACCTTTCAGTACTTCACCAAATGTCTAAAACAAGCAAGAAATTGATCAAGTTTTCTACTCGCAAATCAACATGTAAGATTCAATAGAATAAGCCCAACAAACCCAAAGCACTTATATATTAAAACAAGAATTGGTCAAATCAATTCCAAGATTAACAATCTAAATCATAACATAAAACAAACTTAATACTAATGTGAAAGCATAAAACTCAAAGAGAAAAGAGAAGAGAGGGGAGAGGATTTGCTCAGCTGATGCGCGCTTGAATCGTCTTGCAAACCCAATCTAGAATCCTTGCAATCTTCGCCTTCAACTTGCTCTTTCAACTCTCTCTAATCTAAAATTCTAATCTACTTGAAGACAGAAAAAGGAATGGAATGGGATGGTATGTGTGCTTTTTTACTGTAAAATGACCTTATTTATAGAGAAACACAATCACCCCCACCCACACAATGAGGGGAAATGAAAAGGCTAGCAGTTATGTTTCCGCCACAACCATGGCAGCCACCACTGGCTCGTGGTGCTTGCTGAACCCAAAATTTTTCGCTCCTCTTGCTCCATGGGCACGTCATCACATGGGTGTCTGTGGGGGGTCAAAATGCACTCAAATGAGGGTCGAAAGTAGGGTCAAAATGATCTAAATTCCTGCAAAACACATCAAACTATCATACCCAAGCATAAATCGAGAATAGGAGTATAAATTGTAACTTAAAGCACATAATTCTCCCTAAAAATGCAGCAAAATGACTGTAAAATGATATACACTTTTAGCACTTATCAAACTCCCTCATGCTTAAACTGTTGCTTGTCCTCAAGAAAACACTATACAAAACTGATAAGGGAAGATGCATCTATGACTCAAAACATAACAACCTCCTTAAAGTAGGCAAGTCATACCATATCACAAGTAAGAATATCAATCAATGGAAACCCCAAATAGTGCACAAAACATTTCAAAATTAGAAAGAAGAGAAGGTTTTTGAAGAACCATAAAGCATGTCATGCAAGCACATGGAATTAATTAGAGCTAAACAGAATGGTAGAACCTCGCTTTTAAGAAATGTGGAACACTACCACTCATGTGTTTGAAATATAGCATAGGTTCACTCAACACTCATTCCAAAGATGTAATCTACCATAGGATTGACAAGACGTCTAAATTCTCCACTACTAAAATGCAATGTGCACAAGATAATCAAGAAGAATTTACATAGGTTGCAATGTGGGCTACAAGAGTTAAGGGAAAGGAGTGAACAAATGAATTTGGGACAATGTAAAGCTACTTAGCCAAGTGAATAGGGAGCAATCAACAAACCACCAATTAACCTTAAAATTCACCAACACTCTAAACCTCAGTAATGTAATGAATACACCCCACAAATGGGATATGAAATGAGTTGACAAAGAAAGAACTCCAGCTATGTACGTATCCAATGCTAATCACTCATTCAATTTCTTTTTTTTTTTCTCATTTTTTTCATTTCTTTTTCAACATGAATGTTTCTTCACCATTTTTTTATTTTTTTTATTTTTTAATTTTTTAAAAATGAAACGAAAATTACAATTATTGAAAGGCATAGGATCATTAACTATCAACTCACAACCGAATATATATATATATAAGTACACAATCCAAACAAAAGGGAACCACAGCAAATACTCAATATCATCAATCCCTCGACAAACTAACATGCTAAAGCCACCTTAAACTCAATTATCCCCAAAACCACCAACTACATGCATGAAGTGATGCTCCATAGACTTGGCTTAAAGATAGGAATATGTGTTTGGCCAAGGGCTAATATGAAGAGATCATAACAAAGACAAACATAAGCTCAAACCAGCTAGCAAAGGGAGAAAAACGTGTAACACAAGGGTAGGCTATTGGCTATATGGCTAAATGACCAAAGAAAGAAAAGTCTCTATCATATCATCAACTATGCACATACAAATGTGGTTTCGAATAAGAATCTAGGTAAGTTCTAAAGATGCAACATGGAAGAATCACACACATGAAAGAAACATGAGACTAAATATAATGATTTAATCCAAATAAGGCCCAAAATCTCACGGGATATCTACTAAAGTACCATTTAGCTCATAAAATGACTCCTATGTATCAATATTAGTGCCAACGACTCTAGGAATAAAAAAGTTCTCAATCAAGACAATGGTCAAAATAGAAAATATTCACAAAACCTTCAAAAAATATTACCACCAAAAGCGATTACACACCAAAAGTTAATCAAGCTCATAAAAGTTATTTTGCCTAAACAAAAGCATCATTGGAGGATATCTCAAACCAATCCACACCACCCCTACATGCAATCCTATATGCAAACCTAAATGCAACACACTAATGCAACAAAAAGAAACCTAAAACTATGTGCACCAACATGTATGCAAACTGAAAACAAAAATAGAAAACATGAAACTACCCTTCCCCCATCCTTAGATAAAGCATTATTATTCAAAGTAAAAGTGAAAGAAGGGAAAGAAAAAACAAAGTATAACGATCTCACCAGGTTAGGTGCTAAGTGCACCTAAGCTAAGGCCTCCTCGCAAATAGGCCAAATGCAGCATCAACCACTCTGTCACAACTTCAAAACTTCACGCATCAAATCATATGTAGTCAACATACGCAGGAGCTTATCAAACTCCCGGGACCATAATTTTGAAGATACAAGCTAGGAGACAATAACCAAAATTACAGCAAAGATAACAAGCATCCTTTTAACCTTATCAATAGGCTCAGAAAAATCATAGGAAGGATTAAAGAATGTGGTCCACATGACTTTCTTAGGCGAGTCCTCTAGGCATACACGGTAAGGGTCAATGGAGGGATCATACCCACTAACGTAACCTAGGGATGATCAACACCCCCACCAAGCATATTAAACATGTTATCCTCATAGCTCAAATCATCATTAGCATCACAAATCATAGAATTATCAATGGGCTCAACAATGTCATACTCAGGCGAAGGAGAAGGTTGTGAACACATAGGGGAAGCATGTGAATGATCAAGGGGATTTCGGAGAACATTATCATCAAAACAAAGGCTAAGAGACTCCTCATGCACAAACATATCACATGACCCCCTTCAAAGGAGTCTCATCTAGATCATACACCTCATCTAAAATATCTTCTGACTTAAAACATGCATCAGCAACATCAAACCCAAAAGGCTCACCCACCCCGAGCCGCGTGCATTGAGCTAACGGAAAGGATGAATTGTTCAAGGTCAAGACAACATTAGTATTGTCCCAGGGTGATACAAAGTCAGGTTGATCATAGCATGCATAAGTAGGACACGAATGTATATCACGGTTAGAAGCATTACACAAATCACACCAAAAAGGGGAATAATACGATCTAGCATAAAATGCACAGGGATTGGGAAATGAATATCTAGAAATACAACTAGCCTGTTCAAATTCGAATGAATCCTAAGTAATCCACTCAAGAAAAAACCGTGCCTCATCAATGTTTTTACCATGAAAACCCCGATACTCTAAAAGAATATGGGTTTTACTATTCACACCCTCATCAACAATGTCCAATTTTTCCCATTTACCCGCACAATAAGCACATTGAGCAATAAAAACATGCAAACGCTTAAAACACCTCCAAAATAATTCATGCTCAAATTGGGAAAAATGGAAAATAGCCATCGTTTTTTTTTTTCAAAATTTTTTTTTTAAGATTCAAATTTTTTTTCAAAGAAAAACAAAATGCTTAGTCAATTCTATTAGGAAAAAACCCAATATTCCATGCTAGTCCCCAACGACGGCGCCAAAAATTTGATAGGCCCGCAAGCGCACAGTGGCGTTGTAGCAAATCAAGGTCGATCCCACAGAGACTAGGTTAATCTACTTAGCTATATTCCCTCAAGATATACTAAGCAAATCCAAGTTTGATATCGAAACTAAATTAACCTATTATCTAATCTAATGGATAATCAATCAAGGAATTTAATCAAACCAAGCAATTTTTCAGCTCAAGAATTAATCAAGCGCCTTTTCTTTAGATGGGTAATTCCAAAACCAATAATCGAATTATCAAACCTCTTTTTCAAGATGGAATGAAATTCTTAAATCTAATCAACTTACCATTTCGCAAAGGTTTTTGATTAATCTAAGATCATTAAGACGCGATTATCAAATTTAGAGGTTTCTTAAATGGTGAGCCTTTCTCAAGTTCTCACTCACTTAAGTTGAATCCTGGTTTTCCATCATATAGCTTCACCTTTCAGTACTTCACCAGATGTCTAAAATAAACACGAAATTGATCAAGTTTCCTACTCGCAAATCAACGTCTAAGATTCAAGAGAATAAACCCAACAATGCCAAAGCACTTTTAGTTCAAAACAAGAATTGGTTTGATCACAACAACACAAATCAATTCCAAGATTAACAATCCAAATCATAACATTAAAAAAAATCAATACTAATATGAAAGCATAAAAATCTAAGAGAAAAGAGAAAAGAAGGGAGAGGATTTGCTCAGCCGATGTGCGCTTGAGCTGTCTTGTAAACCCGATCCGGAATCCTTGCAATCTTCGCTTTTAACTTGCTCTTAACTCTCTCTCATCTAAAGTCCTAATCTACTTGAAGAGAGGAAAAGGAATGGAACGGGATGGTAGGTGTGCTTTCTGCTGCAAAATGACCTTATTTATAAAGAAACACAACCATCCTCAGCCACACGATGAGGGAAAACGAAAAGGCTAGCAGTTATGTTTCCACCAGGGGCATGACAGCCACCACTGGCAGCCCGTGGTGCTTGCTGGACCCGAAATTTTTTGCTCTTCTCTTGCTTCACGGGCATGTCATCACATGGGGGTCCATGGGGTCAAAATACACTCAAATGTAGGTCAAAAGCTAGGTCAAAATGATCTAAATTCCTACATAACACATCAAACAATCATACCCAAGCATAAATTGAGAATAGGTGTATAAATGGTAACTTAAAGCACATAATTCTCCCAAAAAATGCGGTAAAATGACCCTAAAATGATATACACTTTAACACTTATCATTGTTGGTGCAGGTTCATCCAAGCCAGCAGGTGCATCTAATCCAACAGTAGATTTTAATTAAATGTATAGGGTTTTTAGCTTGATTTTTTATGAAAGGTTGAGGCAACCAAATGGGGATAGGATTCCTACCAATCAATTGAACCCTGCTTCTGAAGCTAATAGCATTCAAGGGTAATACGCTCACTAATATAGTGTGTCTGCTTACTACATTTATACTTTGCCTCCTAAAGATATGTATATGCTATTTTATTTTGTGAGACAAGTTACATGGGAATCAAGCATGAAATTTTGGTATCGTGTGAGAGGGCATTGGACTCTACCATTAATGAAGTTTTTTGCATCGGGGCCATTCAATAGTTTTTTTTTAACAAAACTTCAAATGTAAATTTGTTTTTTGATTAATAAATTTCGAACTTGTATTTTTAATGATTATGGCATGTTAATTTTTTTATGATGATGTGATGTGATGAGAGTTATTTTTTCATTTGAAATTAAGTAAATTATTGATGTGCTGAATAATTTTGAAGTTTATAATAGGGTGAATACTTTTGACACTTATAATACGTTGCTCATTGTTGAGGATTCTTAGCTTACTAGTTTCATCTGTTAGCTCACTATAGTTTGCAAAATTATTTTCATTTGTTTCATGATTTAACATTATAAAAATATAGCATTCTATGACAATGACAATTTGTATTTGACTTAACATAATAAAAAAAATATCATTCTAGTTTGATTTTGCATTGATTTCTAGAATTAAGCATAGTAAAAGGTATAGCTCACTGGTTTGGCTGCTAGCTCACTGGTCTTGCCTACTAACTCGCTGGTTTAGTCTACTAACTCACTGGAATTAAGCATATTAAAAGATATAAAATATCCAATAGTAAATGATGTATACTATTACTTTACCATGATTGAAGACACTCATAATAATAGTGCTCATTTGAGAGTATTAGGTACACAAGTTCCTAAAATGAGTCTAACATAAAGCAAGGTTGATTACTCATGTTGTTGGCACTTCGAGCTGGCCTGATTTTGCATTCAGTTCTGCTTGTTCTTTATCATAGAACTCCTTTGCGAGCCTCTTTACTTTATTGTTGTACATATTGTCTTCATTGTTTATGATTTCATAGGAGTACCGTGCTCGTATTACATCAAGCAAATTTTTGCCTGCAATGAAAACAAAAAAAAAAGGAAACAAACCATTAATAGGTGTTGTATTTATATCAAGATATTTTTGTAGGAAAAATATTTCTGGTAGACTTACTTCATTTTTGTTGAAACCACAATTCCATTTATCTGCTTGGCCAAAGTAAAACTCCATGTGCCTCAGGCAAAAAATTCTACAATCTGTGACATTATCTGTTGTTCTCCATGGCATTCTCATTTGCACTAGTTTCATCTTCTTCATAGTTTCATGTTTGGGGTGACCAATGTTATCCTGAAGAAATCTGCCAAGAGCTCTTGCCTGTGCACAATAAACAATTTTGTTTAGCTCACTAGAATTTGTCAGTAGCTCACCAAATATGTGTACTAGCTCACTAAGCAATATTTTGTCAATCATTGTTTCTCAACACACTATATATGTCTTAGCTCACTAATTATGTGCATTAGCTCACTAAGAATATGTATTAGCTCACCAAATATATCAGCTCACTAGATATGTGGGTTTATTTTAACTTACCACTAATAGATGTGTTTCTCCATATGTTGTTTTGTATGGAGTAGTTATGTGCATGTTATCAAGCCTTTCCTCCTTTACATCAAAGTATAAGATGAAGAAGTGCTTTTTGTGATATACCGGAAGAACACCTTCAAATTGGAAGATGAATAATATTAGACAATGTGGTAGTGCAATATTCAATAAAAAATTATTACAGCAATGCCTACCAGTTACAATTGTTTTGCTAATATCCATTTATCACATCTCTGGAATTCCTTCTCAAGAGTTGTTTCAAAATTTATGTACCTTTCCTCTTCTGATTTTGCAGTATTTATCAAGGGGTCTAAAGTTAACTAAATTTTTACAGCAGTATCACTAGGTGTTTGATCATTTGTGTTTGTTAAAAAAAAGGTATATATTTACCATTGCATCAACTGGTGTAAAAAATCTTCTTTGAGATCCTTCACTTCTCTTTCTCTCCAAGTTGCTGAGGATAGCAGCCCAAACATTGATCAAATGTGCATCAATGTATTCCCTTGGACGCATGGTTGACATGTGATACCGATATGCAACATGTGTTTTGTTGTCAAACAATTCCTCACTGATTTAGTAAGAAAAGGACAAAAAATGTAAGTATATATTCATTATAATTTAAGTGTTTGTAAGTGTTTTGTGTGGTAGTTTTTGTGTGGTAGTTTTGGGCTTACTCTTAATCAAGGTCCTTTCATAGATGGAATACATAGTTAGTAACAATCTTCTCCTGTGCTGATAGCTCCCCTATTATCTTTGTTGATCTCTGCACAAAAGGATAGCAGAAGAGTTCTGTCATTGACCCTTTCTCTCTCCTTGGCTGACGTCTTTCCTTCTTAGTGTGCTCTTCATCTGCAAAAGATTATATCATAGTTGATGATAATATACTCATTGAATACATAACATGGGTGAGTGCTCACTAACATAGATGTCCTGCTCACTAAAATGTTTGTTCTGCTCACTAAATAGAGATTGTTTCTCACCGCTCAATAAACACATGTGTACTACTCACTAATATATATGCTCAGCACACTAGATATATGTCTTAGCTCACCAAATATTTGTGTTAACTCACTGGAATTGGTCAATAGCTCACTGACAATGCACACCAGCTCACTATAAAAAAAATATATATATTCACTACCAACAAAGTTTGTAACAAAAAATTGTCATTTATCGATAATTTGGATATAACTCACTAAAAAGTATGTTCTGCTCATTGAAAGTAATAGTCTACTCACTGAAAGTAACAGTCTGCTCACTAGAAATCCTTACCAGCTTTGTTTGTTGTTTTCTCTTTTCCATCTTCTTTGCCAGGAGATTTTTGCTCTCCTGTAGTTATTTTCTACCTTTCTCATTGCTCTATTTGTGTTTCTGGAATTGGTGGTGGTAGTGGTGTTTGAGATTATTCATGTGGTGGTTGTATCTGAAGAGTTTGTGATGGGTGTTATGGCGGGGAGCGTGGTGGTGCCTGTAGTGTCTATGTGGGGGCAGGATGGTGATGGTGTCTGATGTATCTGTGCAGAGGGAAGGTGGTGGTGTCTGATGTGTCTCTGTAGGGGAATAGGGCGGTGGTGCCTGATCCATTCTTACAGGTGGGGAAGAAGGTGTTGTCTGAAGTGGTGCTAGTGGTGTTGGTGTTGCAGGAGCTGGGGTTTGGCCATCATCAATCAACTTAATACTAGGCATGTAATTGCTCCCTTGCCTTGATGCAATACTTTTTCTAGTGGTGTTGCTGGTCTTTTGTTGCGTTACAAAAGCATTTTCCGATTCAATTATCGCCTCGAGTACAGCATCTCTGTTCCACCATTCATCTTCTTGACTGAATGGTGGTATCTTAGGACCTTCATCCCCTTTTCCTTTTTGTGACATTGGTGGGGATTTTGATATTTGAGCCTCACAGTATGAAGAGAACATGATTATTGTCTTATCTCTTATTTTCTTAAGTGCTTCATTGTTTTGGTACCTTCTTGACAAGTAGTCCATATGGGTTCAGTACCTCTTGAATGCACTTGCTAAAGCCTTGGTTACTTGAGCCACTTCTTCTATATCTTTCTGTATATGGACATCATTCAAGTATTGTAAAATGTTGCATAGATGTTTGTTTAAATTCTTTAATTCTGCCTAATTGTTACAAATGAATTAAATGATACCTCTAACTCTGATGTTTCATTATTTTGTGAAAATATCTTTGGTTGTTCTTCCTTTTGTGGTTGAGGTTCCTTTTGTGGTTGCGGTTCAGCATGCTCTTCTATGTTTATTTGTATTAGAGGCTCCACTCTACCCTTTCTAAAGCCTTTCGGCACTTCTTTTGCACCAACTTCACTAGCCTTTCTCTCTTCTTTGACTCTTTCCCTCAACTTTTCTATTGTCCAACCTTTGATTGTTAGGAATTGCCTCTCAATAGTCCTTCTTGTTAGGAGAACTTTGTCAAGATATAGCATCTGTAAAAGAAATGTTCATTGTAACCAGTTCTATATAGCTCACCAAAAATGAATTTATGCTCACTAAAATATAGTTCCTGCTCACCAAAAATGTATATTGGCTCACTTTTATTTAAGGTAATGTTGTCTAAGAATTGTTCTTATTCAGCTCACTAAATTTGTGAATAGAGATCAATGTAACAGACAATTTTCATCTATGAACAAGTCATCTGTAGCTCACCAAAACTGAACTGTTGCTCACTAAAAGACATGCTCTGCTCACTAAGTTATATGGTCTGCTCACTAAAAATAGTGCTCTGCTCACTAAATGTTTTGTTTTGCTCACTAAAATTTACTGTAGCTCACTAACATGAAGTAATGTTATGTAATAATAATTCCTATATGTATGTGTGCTCACTAAAATGGTCATTATAGATCAATGCAATAGACAATTGTCCCATGTGATCAAGTTCTCTATAGCTCACTAAAATTATTGTTGTGCTCACTAAAATACATATTCAGCTCACTAAAATGGTTGGTTTGCTCACTAAAGTAAATGGTCTGCTCATCATGATATATGTTTAGCTCACAAAAAAAGTTGTTCTACTCATTAAGTATATATGTTTAGCTTACTGAAAGTGACTTTATGCTCACTGAAAATATGATATTCTATTTAACTAGAAGGAACTTACCATCAAGAAGAGAATACGTCCATCAAAGTTTGAAGCCCTCTTTTTGACATATTCACACAACCTGCCAATGGTGTACAGACACCAATCAATTGTTGCTATGTCTTCAACATTAACAACATTCTTGGCAAAATAGGGTGTGCAATGTACATTTTTTTGCAGTGAAAAAGCAAGAGACCATGTACAATACAAAGTTTCTCTTGAAACTTTCCCCTATATTAGTCTGGCTCAGTATGTATGATGGCATTTGGCTAAGCTTGGGGGTCCCATCGTGCAAATTTCAATCTTTTCTCCATGTTGTGAGGACTTCATCGTATTTGGCATCCTTTGGCTTTTTCCAATAAAACTCCTCAACCTTCCTTCCACCAATGGGGAGTGCTAATGTGATATGTACATCCATGGGTGTAATCTCAATCTTCTTGTCAGGTGATATGTACAAGGTAACTGATTATGGATCAAAGTTATCTACAAGCCATTTGCATAAATCCCCCGGCAATTCATGCACTTGTAAATGGAGGAATCCTCCAAACCCCATATCTATTATTACCTTAATTATGCTTCACTGAATTTCTCAAACATTGTAACGGACCCTGATTGTGACATTCTGGTTTGAAACATTTTTTAGGTTTTGTGTCTGCTCTTTAGGTTTTGGCACAGATTGCACAGACTTGGGGTCTGGAACATGGATGGTAATACTTACGTGCTGTTTTGGGGATTTATATTGTTATTGATGTTGCAAAACTGAGAGCCGACCACCCTTTACAGTAGTTTTTGGACTCTTTTGGGTATACTTCCTGTCCTTATCAGATTGTGCTCTAGCACACTTTTTTGACCTCAGTTGTTTTGCTCAAGACTTTGATGCTTGTTTTATCTTCTTTATTCTCTTCACCAACACTTCATCGTCAGAGTCAGATTCATCATCATGCCCATGGGGAGGCATTTTGTAAGTGGTGTCCTCTACAGTGTCATCTGTTTCCTCTTAAACTTGTCTATGAATGTCGGTGATTGTTTTTTCAGAGCTTTCTTGGGCAGCATTTTTGGGAACGTTGGGGGATTCTTACACAACATGCACAGTTTGTTCTTCCAGCACCACCTTTTGTTTCTTCCCTGCTGTGGGAGCTTGGAGTTATTCATCTTTTGAACTAATTAGACTACGGCAAATATTTTTATTTTTCTTAGCTTCTTGTTTTACCCTTCTTTTCTTTACAGTAGTGCTTGATGAGCTGGTTTCCCTTCAGATGTTTTGTCCCTTGGTGTGGACAGTTTTTCCTACTCATTTGGTTGAGCTTCCTTGCTTGCTTCAGCAGCTATACATGGTATTTTTGTATAAGTAAACAAGATGTATAACTAAATAAATGTGCAATGTTTAATCTAATCTAGAGCTCTATATATATATATATATATATATATATATATATATATATATATATAT
>JACYFF010031954.1:82156000-82211617 GCA_017589665.1 Selenicereus undatus | reverse complement strand
ATGAAATTCGCAAGCTTACGTTTTTATCGTTGTAACATTTACGAGTCAATCCGCAGGGATAGATTACAAAATTAGATTACTAATAAATAATCTAACCTAACATCATTAGAAAAAATAAAATAAATAAGACATAATCTAGAGTAATCATGAGTTCATCTCATCATCAGATGTAAGCATATATATATCGAATAGGCAACAAGCCAAATAGGCACCACGATTGCAACCACAAACATCTGTAGCAAGCATCATTAGATTAAACAATTGAAATTTTCAATAAAACTAAATAGCAAAATTGCAAAAATAGAAAACAACTAATATCATATTGCTTCCAGATTAAGATTAGATTAACTAAAGTAACAGAGGATGAGATTGTGCAAGTTAGAAGAACCAGCAAAATTACAACATGTTACTCTTCTCACATCCAAACTAATTGAAATAGGAGAGGATGGACATCTTCAAATTCAAGCCAAACTCATTAACAGGAACCAACAATACAGAATTGAAGTTTATTGAAGCTCACTCCCAAAATGCAATAAGAGAAGAAGCAAATGAAATGAAAACTGGTAACTTCAACACCGAATACCAGAATTTCACTCCAAATTAACAAGGCTTAAGTTAGTTACACAAATTTCTGAGATTAAAAAAATATTTGAAGCAATGGAAATGAAAATTGTGTAAACGAAAACTGCAAACTAATATCCTATTCTACTACCTCACTACCTACTACCTACTACCTACTACCACCTTCAATCATCCTGGCTTGCTCCCTTTATAGCCAGGTCTGAGCCTTCCTTGATGGCTTCCATTAAACTTAAATTTAACCTCTTGTAACTACTCTCTTAAAGCTCAATTATCTGCCCAACTTGATGAGAGAAATGGAGGTAACGGAAGGTGACTGATAATGGTAATTAATGGGTGAAGAAGAAGATAAAAAGTGAAAAAGGGATAAGGAGAATTTGTTACTAGGAAGTAAGGATGAGAAAGGCGGTGCGCGAGCTACTAGAGGAGTATTGAGAAGAAAAGATTTGGGGGCGAGTTAATTGTGGAATAAAAGCATAGGAGGGGGGTTGGGAAATCACATGGACCTAGCAAAATAAGAGACGAGCGATGGTGAAAATAAAGAGAGGGGAATGACTGCTTATCATGTGAGAATGAGGGGGGAGGGAGTGAGAAAATGAGCTGTTATTTTAGCTCTAATAAATTGGTTACAAAACCTCATTTTTATTTTCTGATCAACTCTTTCTTTCTCATCTAACTTGAGCTATTTGTTCGCATTTTCTGAAATTCACTATTCCTACAAAACAAATAAAATTCATAGTGAAAACTTAGTTTGAAATTTATTGCAAACAAATATTAGCCCTTAAAGTGTATAAAAATGGTAGAATTTCAGGTTGAACAATATCCCACATCTAAATTTTGCTCATCCTCAAGTAAAATAAACTAAACTACCCAAAAAAATTTTAAAATCCTAACTCACTTTTGTAGAAATCATGGTTGCACTCAGTATATACGATAAGCCCTTTAAACCCCTAGGTTACCTCTAGTGGACAAGGTCTACTGAGAGTTTGCAGAAGATATACTAATAAAATCTATAAAAAAACAGAAAATTGAAAATTGAAAATATTTTTGATTTTTTCAATGACTCTATATACAACATCGTGGGAAAAATATATACACATTCCAATCAACCACATCACTAATGTAACCAAAGTATTAGATCTCATATAAACACAATATACACATCCAAAAATTCTCAACCCTTACTAATGACAA
The DNA here is from genome assembly GCA_017589665.1 of Selenicereus undatus. Lineage (NCBI taxonomy): Eukaryota > Viridiplantae > Streptophyta > Magnoliopsida > Caryophyllales > Cactaceae > Selenicereus > Selenicereus undatus. The sequence goes on along the minus strand of JACYFF010031954.1, from coordinate 82,209,844 downwards.
TCTATGCACAATCTTTCACCCCACTTTGAAAATATATACAAGCCTAACTGGTATAACCTTACTTTAGGGATATGTGAAACACTCATTCACTTAATTCATCTTCCAATCAAACAAACTACCATAGGCTTGGTAGAAGTCTCAAATCTCCACCATTAAAATGCAATTTACAACATGATAATCAAGAGGACTTAATAGGGTTGTAATTGGGCTAAGGGTTGAAAGGGTTAGAAGAGGAACAAACGATTTGGGAAATAAGGAGGTAAAAGCCAAGTAGCTAATGAACAACTCAACACTTCCAAAACTATAATAATCACACATTCTCCCAAATCTTACAACTAAACAAGAACACACCCTTCAAAAGCAAACATTAGAAATGAGCATATACAATTATAACATTTATGCCAATCACTCTTATTCACAACATTTTTTTCTTCAATTTGTGAGATCCCCCCCCCCCCCCCCAAATCCAACTTTTTCCTTCATTTTTTTCTCACTTTTTTTTGTTTTTTCTCTTTTTGTTCCTTTGTTTTTCTCTTTTTTTCTTTTTCTTTTTAAAGAAAAAAATGAATGAATGACATGTAAGAACAAATCTCATTGTCCAAATGGTCAAAACAAATCAACACCCATATTACCAAAAGTCAACCACCTATTACATAAACACCTAAGAGCTACCCACCAAATATAGAAGTATTGTTCCACTAGTCTTGGCTAAGGTATAAAAAAATGTATTTAGGCCAATGGCTACAATTAATGGTTCACATGAAATGAAAACAGTCAAGGCTCAAAAGGTTAGCAAAGGGTAGAACATTAATTCCGGGTGGCAGTTTGGCTTTTGTGGGTCATAGGACAAATAAATGCTTCTACCATATTACCATAATGCACATGCTAAATATGATTTTGAAGAGAATCAAAGCAAGTTCTAGAAATGTAATCATAAAAGAGACACACATGGAAGAAAATTATGAGACTAAAAATGATGAATTAGTCTTTAAGACACAAAATCTTACGAGTTAACTACCAAAGTCAAGATGCTTGCTTTCGAAAAATGTTGTGGTTAGGATAATATGCAAACATCATACTTTGGACTAAGTTCTATTATGCACATCGTATTTATATATAGAACCTAACAACCCAAGGTACAAGAGAACACAATCAATCAGAATGACACATATATTCCCCCAAAACAAAACAAAAATCTTTTTTCTATTTTCCAAAAATTCAATTTTTTCCTTTTTTTAAAAACTAATTCATTTTTTTCTTTTTTTAGAAACATTATTTCCCACCCCCACACCTAAATCAAACAATGTTCTCATTGGATGTGGAACAAAACACAAAAGCAAAGAAACACAAACATAAAAAAAAAAGAAGACTAAAGCAGAAAGAAAAAGGACAAGACTCTAAAACTCAAAAACAAAAAAAAAATAAAGCAACAAATACATTCAAACGAAAACCAAATAAAAAGAGAAGATAAAAAGGAACGATTATATCAGGTCAAGTGTAGAAGTACACGTAACTATGGCCTCCTGAAATTTGCTGAAATAGAGGCCAATGAAGCATCAGCCACTTCACACCAAGTTGAAAATTGCTAGTCAAATCAAAACCCATAAAAGCACAAGGTAGCTTATCAAACTGGCAAGAACAACTCTCAATAAAATAAAGACAATGAAAATTAAAGAGTTAGGGCAAAATAGAGTACATCAAAAACATCAACGCATAACAAGTAAGGGCTTGTTTCAACTTATCAAATTGGTGGGTCCAAACGTCAAACAAACAAACATAATCAGATGAGCTAGTAAATTGGTCATCGGCCTAGAAATTTTATCATCATGAATGAGCTAACTAGGTAAACCAATGGGTTTAAACTCCGCAAGTCTATTAATATCAGCATGCACAAGAGACTGGTCTAAATCAAAATCCTTAGTGACAATGGTCTGAGACTCAACAAATTCAAACGTGTGAGATTCAAAGAGGAGGTTAGGTATTATAGGGCCAAAAGAAAAGGATTCATGTTCAACACAATATCATCCACATCCAAGCCCTCATTGACATGAAACCCAAATGAAAAGGATTCATTTTTTCACAAAGAAAATATCATCATCATACTCCAAATTAGTGCGCTCATCTTCCTCCTCACATGACTCTGATAAACAAATATCTTTTGTCCATCTATCTCATGATGCTCAACTTCAACCGTGATGCTCATATCTAACTCATTAACATTCTCAAATTCTTCACACTCCTCAAACTCACAAGATTGATTTAAAGGCGTGGGTGGGTCGGTAGAAACTAGGACATCCTCAGTGACATTTCTATGTGAGCTAGGTTTAGGAGCAAGGTCAGGAGATAGAGACATAGGGGGACCACTCTCTTGTTCTAGGCTAGGAAAAGACATAACATCATGCAAAGTAGGCCTAACAAGATAAAAAGGATCAAAATCATCACAAAGACTAAATTTATGTTTAGGATATCCTAAACAAGAGTTAGGCTTATTATAATTCTCCCTACTATGATTAAAACATTGAGAATATTCAGTTATTCTTTCTCTCATAGTCTCTACCATTTTATTTTGCAATTCATTTATCATCTTTCCAAGACTTGCACACGTAGCATCAATGTAATCACGATAAGGAAAATTACAAACATCATGATCAGAAGACTCACAATAATTACACAACACAGGAGGCACATAGGAGTAAGATGGGTGCTTATACGAATCTATAAAGTGATCCTAGCGGTGAGGATTAACATGGAAAGCATCCTCGCCATGACTAGGGTATCCTAAGGTCCTTCTAGGTTGTTCAAACTCATAAGTGTCCCAAGCTAATTTTTCAAAGAAATCTCAAACCTCATCTTCAGTTCTCGACAATGATCCCTTTACACCTTTGGAACAAATAGACTCAACATAACATCTAGATTCAACATACACACCCACAACGATGACCTCACAAAATTTCCATTTTTCGAAAATTTGGTTCAATTGAGCACAATTATCATTAAGTCTTGATAGATAACTCCAGAAAAGTTCATGCTCAAATTGTGGGAAATTGAAAACTGGCACTCTTGAAACTCTTTTTTTTTTTCAATTTTAAGAATTTTTCAATTTGTTTTGGATTTTCAATTTTATCAAATTTTTTGAGGATTTTTTAAAGGGAAAAAAATTTTAAATGACTCTAAGACACTAATTATAAACTAATGACTAAAACAAAAAATAAGACACTTAAATAATTAAGTTAACAAAAGAAAATAAACTAGCAAAAATAAAACTATATTACCAGCAAAAAAGAAAGACCAAAAACTGTGTACCATAAGAAGTGACCTAACATAAAGATCAGAAAATAAGCACAAACATAAAAAAAAAAAAAAACGAACATCTTTTTCTTTCTTTGATTTTTTGGATTTTTTTCCACACACAATCAGAAAATATAAAACCTAAAGCAAAACAAGGCTGAAAATAAAACTAAATAGAAAATCAAACTCCAACTTAGAGCATTGTAGATAGACAATTCAGCACAATCACAAGGAACATGTATACATTTTTTCCAAAGTTTTTCTATCCCACAATAGTGAAGACAAATCAATGTAGAAAATTATTTTCGAAAATTGCTGAAAATTCAAAAAATGCCTAAAAATTCCTCAAAAGTTCACCTCCCTAAAAATCCACTAAAAATATCAGAACAGCAAAATAAGCACCAAAATGATACTGAAACTTCCAAACAGGAACTAAAAATCCAGAAGACCTACACTGATGATTTTTTTTGTTTCCAATTTCAATTATGTTCCTACACTGTTTACATCCCCAAAACTGCTAGTTATATTTTTTTTAATAGAAAATAATCACCAAAAACCAAAATTAAATTAACCAAAATAAAAAACAAAAATAAAAAACAAAAGGAAGCTAAACTAAACTAAAACAACTAAAACTAAACAACACAAACTAAAATCAAAATCAAGACCTACAAAAAGAAACGAAAATGAGTCAAACAACTAAACCATGACTCAATTTAACACATGACCTAATTTCATAAACGTCATCCCCGACAACGGCACCAAAAACTTATTATGAAATCTTCAAGTGTACGATTTTATTGTTGTAATACTTATGGGTCGATCCTCAGGGATAGATTGCGAAATTAGATTGCTAACAAATAATCTAAGCTAACGCCATTAGAACACATAAAATAAATGAGAGATAATCTAGACTAATCATGTGCTCATCTCATCATCACATGTAAGCATATATATAAAATACGCAACAAGCCAAATATACACCACGATTGCAACCACAAACATCTCTAGCAAGCACCATTGGATTAAACACTTGAAATTTTGAATAAAACTAAAGCAGCAAAATTGCAAGAATAGAAAAGACTAACATCATATTGCTCCCAGTTCAAGATGGGATTAATCAAAGTAACAAAGGATGAGATTATGCAAGTTAGAAGAAGCAGTAAAATTGCAACCCATGTAACTCTTCTCACATCCAAACTAATTTAAACATGAGAGGATAGGCATCTTCAAATTGAAGCCAAACTCATTAACAAGAATCAACAACACAGAATTGAAGCTTATTGAAGCTCACTACCAAAAGGCAATAAGAAAAGAAGCATATGAAATGGAAACTGGTAATTTCAACACCGAAGACCAGAATTTCACTTCAAATTAACGTGGCTAAAGTTAGTTACACAAATGAAATACCCTATTCTACTACCTCACTATGTACTACCTACTAGCCCCTTCAATCAAGATAATTTCTATTCCGATCCCCAAAGTTTGGTGTAAATAATTTTCGAGACCTACAACTTTAGAAATGATTTTCTGGTTCATCCAGCTTTGGTGCAAATAATTTCTGGAACCAAAACTTTCCAAAACTAGTTTTCTAAATTCCAAAAAGGCCCCTTAGATTTTAAAATTTTTATTTTAACTCCAGTACTTAAAACTTATTTTCGAAAAATCTAAATTTGTGTTTGTGATATTTTGTTCAGTAATAGTATCTGACGTCCTCTTTCATCTGGTATCTAAGACACGTGATAAAAAATAATTAAGATTATTAAGCTAACCAATGCTTAATTAAGGCTAATTAATAGTGATTAATGCTTGAATCATCACCTGCTTGTCCTGGACCGAATTATTCACCTATTGCTCACTCACCAGAAGGCATTTTCCCAGTAGGACTTCAATTAAACTACATCACTGATATAGTTTTAGAATTAAAAACAGATTTAGCTAAAATTAAGGTCGAAGTGAAGGAGCTTAAGTATCAGCTATTAACGAAGTTAGACATAGTGACAAACCTACTTCCAGTGTTAGTACTTCGTTCCAGCATAAATATCCTTTCCAAAATCCAAAAAACAAAATCTATTTCCTTTGCAAGATATAAAAGTCTAAAAAGAACAACAACAACAACAACAAACTCCCAATGTGGGTCCCGTTTTCGCGGGGTCTGGGGAGATCCAGCTGTAGGCAACCTTACCTCTACCGGTATTCCTACCCATAGAGAGGTTGATTCCAAAAGACCCACAAAATAGTTTTGTGCAAAGGGTTTGAAAGGAAAAACGATTGTTGAAATCATTTACTGAGTAAGAGAGAGAGAGGATGAGAAAAGGTTCCGAGAGGCAAATAAAGAGAGAGTGGAAACAAAGCAAATAAATAAGGAGCGGAGCGGATACATACCTCAACAAAACCAGGAGCGCTTGATGCCGTCAAATCCCCGAAAAGCACGACCTGCAAACAAGCAAACCGAAACCCTACCCACCCCACACCGCCTAAGCTACAGCCTGACCCCTACAATCAGAAACCCTAATCCTGATGAAAAGTCTAAAAAGAAGTGAGAGAAAAATCTGATAAAAAATCGACTAAAATGACAGAAAAAGAAAATGGATTGTAAACAATATACTCCTGAAGAGCTACAAAAAATGTCCGAGAAAGAATAAAATCCAGAAGAATTAAACAAGATCACGGCACAACTAGTGATAAACATGACGTTTTGTCTAATAATAAAGAGACCAATAATGTCCAATTAGAAAAAGAAACATATCAGCAGATGACTCTGATTAAATTAGAAGTTCTTAATGTTTTACCATTAGAAGAAGTTATAAGAAAATTGGGTTAAAATTTATGATAAAATTGTTGTTGAAGATGAAATTAATGAAATTGGAGAAGAGCTGGAGTTACGCAAAATCAAAACCAATCTAGTTAACGATGTTGTTTCTAAACCTGAAGAATTTGGTGAACCTTCTAGAAGAAATACTTATTTTATAATACCTATGTATGTTCCAGTAGGACGTACAATTAATTTTTCCTTAGGGTTTACCCCAAGGAAAGCTACAAACCTTGAAGAAATTGGCCTTACCCCCAATCAGTCAAACTGGATATATCTTAAATATAGATGGAGCCCGTAATAGATAAGAAATATTTGAGCACTGAAAAAGAAAAATGAATAATGTCTAAAACCTAAACACTACATGGACTGCTGCAAATTTCTTACACTATATTCAACATAGTTTTTCTGATACGGTAGCTGACTGGTATGATTCATTAAGTGAAGATGGTAAAAATACATTAAGAATGATGAAAACACCAGCTGCTATGTTCAGACATTTATACAAAGAAATTGAAACTGAGTTTATCATAGCGAAACTAGATTCTGAAGAAAAACAGAATGGTAGAGAAAAATTAATAATATAGAATTATAGGATGTGAGATATCTGAAAAATTATATTGCTAAATTTAGTCAATATTATTATAAAATTGGGCATAATGAGACCAATCTTGGTATGTTCTATGACAAATTTTCATATCCTATAAATTTCATAATTAATAAAAAATACATTGCATGGCTTCAAAGAGCAGATGTCATTGACACCCTTGGTTCAAGAATCTTTTATTTACGAAAATGGATCAATAATCAATGTCTTGATCTCCAAAAGCAGAAGAAAACTAAGAAGCAATTTCTAACTTGTTGGGATTCACCTCATCAATGGGGAAAAGACCCTAAAAGGAGAAGAAAAAGAAAATTTTATAAGAAGAAGAGCTTTAATCAGCAAAGGGGAAAAGAAATATAGAAGAAACTATTACAACAAACCAAGTCCTCAAAAACGAAGATTTTTTAGGAAAGCAACCTATTGTTCTGCAGAGAATAACAATTGCAAATGTTGGGTTTACAAATAAGTAGGACATTATGCTAACAAATGCAAAAATAGAAAGAATAACAAACTTGTTGAAACCTTAGGTAGCCTAGATTATGTCAAACTTAGTGAGGCATTTGACCTAACCCTAAGTAACAACAAAGGAATTGTTGAAATTATACTGGACAATGAATCTGAAGAAAGTTATTATGAAGAAACAAGTCATATGATGAAAAGTAGCTCGATTAGTCTTGGTGATCTTCAAGGAGAAGAGTTTGTTGTAGACAATGATGACGAAAAAGTCAAAGGAGATTGAGTTCTTCCCATAATTCAGAAGGACATGAACTATAAAAAGTACATCTTTCAATTAAAAAGCAAATACGTATACGAAATGATGGAAGGAGACATGGACATAAAGGATTGTGAGTATGACGTTGGAGAAGTTAAGTAGTTAATCTCATTAATTGGGAAAATATCCTTAAACATAAAAAAGATAGAAAGAATCAATATATCCATATTGGAAGTTTCCAAGTTCAAATCACTCCATTTCAATATTATGGTGAAGATATTGAACTTTATGCATTATTCTGTGACATTAGACATACCAGATTCAATAATCAAATTATCATAGGGATTAAGACCAATTTATATAATGGATCAGTAGGATTTAATTGCCGGCCTGAATATTATGTGAGTCTAAAAGATGAGTTTGCAAAAAAAATTCTATCCCCTAAGATAAAAACAGTTGGGAAGGATATGAGAAGAGGGGCATATCTGTTAAGGATATTTTGGAAAATTATCTATAAGTTAGATAATACTTTAGATCCAATGACTAAGGTGACAATGATAGAAGCAGAAAAATTTGAAAGTCCTACCCTATGCAAAAAATCCAAAGGATTAAATCCAATCTTGCGAAGATAAAAATTGATCGTTTATGGATATCTGGCTTCACTAAACCTATAAAAATCAAGAAAAATGTGATAAAAATTGATAAGAATGGTAAAATAACCATTAAACCCCAACTATTAACAAGTATGAGTACAAGGCCAGAATAGGGAGAAGGATCTTCATCAGCTAAAAAAGAACTTAAAGAAGATGATACAGCTAGTATGACTAGTGAAATGAGTAGAACGAGTTTTGAATCTACAAGAACCAGTGCAGACAGAAGTATGAGTCTAGATAGAAAAGTCATTGGGTACAAAACTAGAACTATTAGCGAACCAATCTAGAATGATGAATGTGTTAAAAACATGACTATGGAGATATACTATGAAGCTACCAATACAAATCCTAATAACATTTATATCCCAATAAAAGTCTGTTTAGAAGGATATAATAATTATGAATTGTGCGCCTACATAGATAGTGGTTGTTCTGTATACTTTGAAAAAAGATCTTTATTTCCAGAATTTATGTGGAAAAGAGCAAAAAATCTTTTGCAAGTAAGGATAGCTGATAATAGAATTATGAGCCATAATGAGGCAATAGAAGGGTTATCTATGGAATTAAGAGGAATCCAATGCATTATACCAGCTCTATGGGCTACTAATCAACCCTCTTATGATATGATTATTGAAAATAATTTTCAGATATTATATTCTCCATGCACATAGACCATAAACCATATTATATTCATAACTAATGGCCACTCAGTTCCTATCGAAAAATTAAACAAGGCCTACACTCATCAGAAAATTGAGTTTACACGCAGCCAGCGTAGTGAGAAGGTAATGCCTGCACAAGTGAGATAGCATTAACCATTTCATTACTTGAGCTATCTATTAAAGAGCAGATTATCGAACAACAAGAAAAATGATGCAAAGAACTCTACTCAGATAATCCACTAAAGTTTTGAGATAAGGATAAAACATTTGCTAAAATTACTTTGTTAAATCCCGATACTATTGTTAGAGTCAAACAAATGGTGCATACACACAGGATATCTAGGAATTTGAAACAAATCAAAGAACTTCTAGATAAAAGATTTATCAAGAATAGCAAAAGTCCTCACACCAGTCCTGCTTTCATGGTAGGAAATCATGCAGAAGAAAAAAGAGGAAAAGTAAGAATGGTGATTAATTGCAAAAGACTTAATGATAATACTGTCTTTGATGGTTATTACATTCCTAACAAAATACTCATTTTCAACAGAATTCAAGGAGCCTCTTGGTTCTCGAAAATGGATTGCAACAATGGATATTGGCAAATAAAAATGGATAAGGAAACCATTCCTTTAACTGCATTTAGTGCCCCCTAAAGGACATTATGAATGAATAGTGATGCCAATTGGTCTAAAGAATGCACCTCAAATATTCCAAAGAAGAATTGATAACATCTTCAAAGACCTCAATCATTATTGTTTAGTTCACATTGATGATATCTTTGTCTTTTCCAAAACTATAGAATAGCATAAAAATGGTGTCTTAACTGTCACACAAAGATGCAATGATCATGGTATTATACTTAGTAAGAACAAATGCATTTATGTTGAACAAGAAATTGAGTTCTTAGACCTAGAGATAAAAGATGGACAAATTATTCTACAAAAACATATTCTAAAAAAATAAAAAAAATTCTGAAAAGATTGAAAATATAAAGCAGCTAGAAAGGCTTCTCAGTTGCCTTACCTATGCTTTAGATTTTATTAAAGATTTAGCCAAACTAAGAAAGCTATTACAGCAAAACTCAAGAAAGATGTAAGTTGGACTTGGACCACTAATGATACAAAGATTGTTCAAAATTTTAAAAAGATGTGTAAAAATCTTCCTATTCTTAATTTACCTAATGAAGAAGATGATTTAGTTCTTGAGAAAGATGCCAGCAATGAGCACTAGAGTGCAGTACTCAAAATCAACAAACAAGCTAAAGAAAAACTCCGCAAATATTGTGATGGAAGTTTTAATCATGCATACTGCAACTGTCCCACAATGAAAAAAGAACTCCTCACAGTCATAAGGGGAATTGAAAAGTTCTTAATCTTTTTAGCCCCAAACCTTCTTATTCGAACTTATTGCAAAGGAATACTTGGTTTTGTGAAAAAGAACTTATCAAATATACAAGCGCAAAGACGACTCCTGCGTTGGCAATTATGACTTAATCAGTTTTTCTTCTCTATTGAACATATATAGGGATCGAAGAATTGTCTGGCAGACAGTTTAGCTCAAGAACTCACCAACGGTAAACATCCAAGCAGAACTCCTGCCGAAAAAAGAGGAAATCCATAATGAAATGTCGTTACTACTAGAACGGATTTCTCCTTCTACTAGAATCCTTATTAAAAACCTAGAATTCCATACAAAAAGCATATCACATTTTGGTCTGCCATCCTCTGCCTACCTAATAACCCAAAGATTTTCTCTTCTAGAGTTACGAGTTAACTACTTACAGTGTTCTTATGATATCCAAGAAAAAATAAGTTCTCATGTTCAAGAAAAATGGTTCAATGAGTAGTATATAGCCTGCATCGACTTTTATCATCATTATTGCTATGATATTTGGGAGTCTTAGGGATACAATGATATAGTTTCCCGATAAGTCTGGAGTTGGTGGTATTTGTTTCCCAGTAAATTCAATCTCTTCAAATGACCCCATCATTAAAGCCTGAAAATACAGGATGGTACTTTACTTCGTAGAAATCTCAGATCCAAAGTTCTCATTTTATTAACAAAAATTTCAGCAATGCATGTTCCGAAGAATTCTTTGGATACTTACATCTCCTGATGGTCCAACAAAAATTCTTGTTAACAGATGCCTAAATTTGGAAATATACAGAGCATTAATAGAATATGAAAATGGAAAAGTCAAACCAGCCCATTATCTTATTCAGTTCGTTGATTACGACGATCTCTATGATCAATGAAAAGAATGGGTTCCTGAACGATGATAATTAATTACTGATTTTGCTTTAGTAAGAGCCATTGGTTTTTTCAACACTTATCATCAATGTTGGGCATTAATTGAACAAGGAAAAACATTATTGCATTGTGGAAACACTATTTTTGCCTATGATAATGAGTTTAAAGAATACATGAAGATAGAAGGAGCAGTGTCAAAAGATATCTTTGATTATCTCTTTGATGTTGGAGCTAGAAATTTCTTCTTAGAAAATGGAAAGAAATATCTTCTTGAATTATTTGAGAAATGGAAACCAGAGCATCTTAAGCAACTTGATGAAGATTTTGGTGATTACCCAGATAATGATGGTCTGGAAGATATAATTAGAGATGAAGATATACAAAATCTCAACAATGATGAGTAGTCTTGTCATCATTAAAAGCTCTGAAAAGTGGTTACTTCATTATTGTACTATTTTGACAAGTGTCAAGTCCGTAAAATAAGGCAGCTACTGTAGTCATCTAAATGTACTTAGCCATGTGTAAAAGCAGTATATACTGTATCCGCTAGGGCATCCTATGTACCCCCAACCCCTCTATAAAAGGAGAAGTCGAGTGCTGAGAAGGGACATGGTCATTTAAGCATTCTAGAGCAAGCGAGAAGTTGGGATTCTCGATTTCTATATGAGTAGGCATCTTTGATGATTTTAATAGCTAAAGTCCCTCTTCAATCTTTCCATTGTAATATTTTCACTTTTAAGATTTCAATAAATTAGAAGTTTCTTAGTAGGGAACGTTATTCAATTGAACCTTGTGTCCTAAATATTATAATTTCTTTATTAAAGCCTCACTATCCTCCATAAAGATTAAAAACTTGATTAGTGGCTACAGTCCGAGGTATGAAACGAAACGAATCTGTGTTGTGCCTGATATAAGGAAGGTGGGGTTGAGATAAGCAATCTCTGTAAACCGGAAGTTAGAAGAATGCCGGAGTCCCGCACCGACTAAGTTCAAGTAATGGTCGAAACTCTCCAATTAAGTTTTAATTATTTTGCTGAGAATGGTGGGCCATTAATCACAAAAAATATAATATTTATAATATAAGTAATGGATTGTGATAACTAGTACCACTCAAGTCATTATAAGAAGTTCAAACATAAATATAAGCCTAGTTTTGCAAATCAGTCCACAACTTTGAAGTATTTGCATTTGGAACCCCTCAGGGACCTAAAAATAAATATTTGTGATCCACAAATCAGATAACCCAAGTTTTGTGCTCCAGAAATCATTTGCACTAAACTAAGTAGTCCTATAAATATTTTTCCAAAAACGTGGCATGAGAAAACCATTTCACCAAATCTCGAAGGACCGAAAAGCAATTTACTCCTTCAATCATACTTGCTTGCTCCTTTTCTAACCAAATCCGAGCCTTCCTTAATTGCTTCCGCTAGACTTAAATTTAACCCCTTGTAATCGCTCCCTTGAAGCTCAGTTACTTGCTCAACTTGATGAGAAAAATGGAGGTAACAGATGACGATTGATAATGGCAATTAATGGGTGAAGAAGAAGATAAAAAGTGAAGAAGGGATGGGGGAACTTGCATTTGCTAGGAAGTGAGGAGCAGAGAGAAGGTGTGTAAGTTACTACAGGAGGATTGAGAAAAAAAGATTGGGGATTTAATTGAGGAATAAAAGCATAGGAGGGGGTTGGGAAATCCCATGGAGCTTACAAAATAAGAGGAGAGCAATGGTGAAAATAAAGAGGCGGGAATGGCGGCTTGTCACATGAGAATTAGGGGGGGAAGGGAGGGAGAAAATAGGATGCTATTTTAAGTCTAATAAATTGATTTACAATACCTCATATTTATTTTTTGATCCAACTCTTTTTTTTCACCCAACTTGAGCTATTTATTCGCATTTTCTAAAATTTTACTATTCCTGCAAAACAAATACAATTCATATTAAAAACCTAATTTAAAATTTATTGCAAGCAAATATTGGGCATTAAAGTGTATAAAAATGATATAATTTCAAATTGAACACACAAACACATGCATACATGCAACTCTCCCACAAACACACACACATCTCCTTTGTCCCAAAATTCTTGTGCCTTTTTCATTTTGTGGAAATCCCAAAATAAAAATTCTTTTTACTATCGTTAGTATTAAAAGTCTTCTCTGTCTTTTCAACATAATAGAAAATACAACCTAAAAAAATTTAATTCCCGATGGAGGACACTTGTTTGGGGTGAGGAGAGTAGCTAACTTTAAGAAGGATTGTAAATTATATATATGCAAATATAATGCCTTATAAAACATCAAATCAGGCACTAAAAGATCAAATGACAAATAACATACAACAACTAATAAAGAAATTGAAGAAGTTGGAATAAAATTAGGGGAAAAAATTATTTAAGGGGACTTTATGGACATATTAGTCATGCCAAAAAAAAAGTGACAATAAAAGTGTAGCATACCATGGAAAAAAATGTACTTGGAACATTCTTAAAATTAGGAAATTCTATGAAATTACTGTTCGAAATAATTCCTTTTTATTTTTCCTTATGTGATCTTGTGCATTATACATGCTGTACTCGAGCTCAATAGCTAGAACAGGCAATCGACGAGTAAAAAGGGAGTGTAAAGGTAAGTCATGTGCCGTCCTGAGAAAAAAAATATATATATTTCTCCTGTCAGTTAAGGCTTATAAGTCCGAGCATAACTGCGCCAGGCTTTGGCGCTCTTCACCTTAAACAAGTAAGAGAAAAAATAATAAAAATATTGGGAAAACCCTCCCTAGCCATCCACCTATAGGGGAAAATTTTCTCTCATCTTTTTAAACCACATTACTTATTTATTCATCTCTCGTAAAACCCTAGTCAAGCAAAAAAAAAAAAAGAGAGAGAGAAAGAGATTCTCACACCTCCTTCCTTTACACCAGAAGGCTGCCCTCCTCTTCACTCATATGAGGATTAAACTCTTCTTCTTCTTTCTCTTGAAGGATTAAATATTTTGGTAAGTGGAAAGAACATGTCTCCTTTATTTTATTTCATTATAACGAAAGAAAAAGACTTTGTTCGAGGTCAATTTCAATTTCTTTTGTAATTTCAAATCCTTATCTATGGAATTCCAACATTACGTGATTTGGGGACAATATGGGGGGAAGCAAAAAAGCTAGAATTTTCAGGACAAAGGAAAAAGTCTCTCGGTTTAACAAGGTAACCGAATTGCTGAAAGTTTTTTTTTTTAAGAACTAGATTCATATGGAGGTTTGAGAATTTTTACTATAGGACCCTTCCTCTGTGAACTAGACACAAAAATAAAAATTTTGTGGTTGGATTAATAAGATTGATCTATTAAATTAATTGGAAACCATGGCCACAGTGAGCTGAATTTCATCCCAAAGATTTATCCAAGTTACATGAATTATTGGGAGTAGTTGGGATGGTATCTCATTATGAATTTTGTATATGTTGTACATGAGGATGTCTAGTTATACCTAAATTTTGAATCAATAAATTTGGAGTTGTATGGAAGAAGGCACAATGCTATTTCTAAAATCACGCATTTTTGACCCTAAAGTGATGCCTGGAACTCTTTGCTAGTTTTTGCAGAGTTGGGCTAGGAATTTCACTAAAATTATAGAAATAATAATTTTATAGGAGACCTTGATGAGTCCAAACTGGGGCCTTTTGATCCAATCGAGTGTGTGTACGATTTTCTATGTCATTTTATATTAAGTGTTGTATTCTGCAACCTGAATAGAATGGTTGAATAGTCAAGTAAGTTTTAGGCTTGCGAAAGCTAGCACAGGGCGAAATTGGATTTAAGAGTGTTCGAAAAGGGGTCAAAACAAACCCTAGAGAGGGCCTATGGAGTTAGCATTTTAGGTTGAGCTTGAGACGAACAGGAACAAGTTGACAAAGTAATATGAGTTATTCTCATTTTAGGTTGAGCTTGGGACGGAAAGGAACAAGTTGAGAAGGTGACATATATCCCAAATCTCATTGGGACTGACATACTTTGTTTGGGAATCCTTAATCACCCCATGGTTGTGGTTTATCTATCCTCTATCAATGGTTGCTTTACTACTTCCTATTTATTGCTGAGCTAAGTTGTTATCCTGCAAGGTCTTGTATGTGGTAATCTTCGTAGTACTTTTGTTGGTTGAAAACAAAGGCATTATGATACTTTGTCAAAACATGAGTTTTGAAAAAGGGCCATATTCCCAATTCGGGTTTCCTGTCTTCCTGTATGAGTCACGTGATCTCTCCTACATACGAAAAGTCATCATAAAGCAACATTGTAAAGATGACCCATTGTTTATTCCTTTAGGCGAGTAACCACCCTAACCACCCAAGTTCCCAAACCTGATGTCTGCCATTCAAAATCTCTGTTCGTTTGGAAAAATTGAGTACCTTTCTTGTAATTATATCAGTTCGGAGCTCATGGGAACTTTATCTCTATGCATCATTTCACCAAAAATGTAAGAGTTTGATCTGTGTTTGGTGTTGTTTTTGTTCTTGTTACTTTTATAAACTCTCTAGTCCAACTTTTTAAGGTATCCTCACTTTAGAGTTATTTCTTTTAAATTTTGTGTTATTGTGTAATTGTTAAGGAAACAAGAAACTCACTATGAAACTCGATTGCTTTCAGGTGAGAAGTGTGACAGATACTGGGAAGCGATATAGTGGCGACGTTTACTTATGAGCAGCCATAGTGGTGCATTCAACATTCAAATAATTATTTCCGCCCTTCAATGTTTATGCAGTTTTCTATGGACTATTAGTTCCTCTAGTTCTTTTACGATTGTTTAGGCCAACATAAAGCTAAGTTTGACAAAGAGATATAATGATATGCATTTTTTAAAAGCATTTACCTTTCTTGGGTTTGACTAGAAAAACTGGCACCCACCTAAGCTTTATGTCTTCTGTTGAGACACGAAGGTAACATCCGGAACCATTAAAATTTCGAAAGTTTTCCCTAAAAGTCTTCATTCTCTTCTTTTTGGTTTATTAAGAATTTTTTTGGTGTTACAGCTTTAGTATTAGAGCTCAGGTTTGTCCTAGAGCAGGTGTTAAGCAGTACAACTAAAGTTTTTCTTTTTTACAAAAAAATTAAAAAATCTTTCTTTGCATATAAGGCCTGCTGACATTCATGAGAATGAGCATAGGACATGGGGAGAAGGGGCTCATCTTAACGAGCTTTCTTTGTGTTTACTTATTTGCTAAATTTATAAGTTGACATTTAATCTGCACGTATGTCACATAGATGGATCACCATTATCCAATAGAGGTCGATCCCCTTGCCCCGTTTCACCTTATGATATGACCCAACATCACCCTTATTGATTATGCCCGACAGTTGTAGTTAGCTATTAGAAATTATTGAATAAAGTATCCATTCAGTTGCTTGCATGTTCCCAGTGTTAGAGCCTTCTTGTCTAGTGTGGACTTCAGATGCAAGATGGGTACATATCTAGTAATCCCTTTCAGTCAATATAGGTCGACACCGTACTAAGTACCCCCACCTCATATGCTTTGCTTATAACTCTACTCATTAGCAGTGAATTTCTTTTTCGGTGGTTGAGAATCTACACTAGCGGCGTGTGCAAGCTGGGGAACCAAGTGAGGATATTTCGCTTGACCTACCGGTCAATGAAGACTCAGACAAAAGTAGCTAAAGACCAAGGGGGTGAAGCAGAAACTGAGGCAGCAGAAGTTGTGGAGGAACCTGCGCGGAGCAAGGGTGGACAAGGACTTGAGAGGGATGGAGGCTACAGAACCAGAGGTAATTGTTCTAAGTTAGTCGTATGAAGAGGTTGCTGCTGATCCCAAGCATATGCTAGATGAGGAGGAAGAAGATGCCGAGAAGATCTTGAAGAAGACTTGGAAGAAGATACCCTTGCCAACTCGACTCCCCCTTGCTCAGATGATATACGATGTGTCCAACACTTAGCAGCAATTATCCAACGTAGAGACATGAGAAGGGCTGTATGGAACACACACCGGCCACGGCTCTAAATATACCTAGATTGATAGCAAGAAAAGATAGTTCTGTGATACATGATATGCGTGTTATTAAGTGCCCATAAGGGCCAATAGATGTACTAATGACTTGTTTTGAAAAACTGCTTAAAATGTGGTGTTAGCTAAATGGTGATGATATAAGCTAGCATGTTTTTTACTATTCCTATATCTCTAATTTCTCCTAAAAGGTCTTGTTATGTGGCATATGATATGTCCTAATAAAATATACTATTAGAATACAAAAGATGTGCGAGGTTTAAATTTCATAAGAATGTGTAGACCAAAGAACTATTAAGGAAAGTAACAAGACCAACCTGTTATTTTCCACAGAATGGTAGGACAAAATGGTGACACTGACTCCAGCACTACCAACAACAACTTATCTATAGCTGACCTACGGTAAGGCCCTATAAGCACAAGTGGGTGCCAACATAAGCATGAGCAACGGTAATGGGCAAGAGAGGACCGACTTTACAAACCTACTCTTACTGGAACTGCTAAATCAAACGGGAAGCAAAAAGGAGGATAAGAAAAAAGGTAGTTCGGTCATGTTCAAGGGATTGGTGGCTTATAAGCTACCGACATATGATGGTACCCCCAACCCAAAGGTGTTTAAAGATTGGGTTAGAGGAATGGACAAGCTGTTGGATGCGTTACACGTCAGAAAAACTAACAGGTAAGCTTTGCAACCTATTACCTTGTAGAGGAGGTTGACTTATGGTGGACTACAACAAAGGACTGATCGAATAAGCCTACAATCAAGTGGACCCAACTAAAGGAGATGCTGAAGGACCAATTTTACTTGATGTCCTTTTAGAGAAAAAAGAAACATGAATTTCTTACCTTGCATCAAGGGAAGATAACGGTGTTGGAGTACGCTTCCAAGTTCAGTGAGTTGTCTCGATTTGTTTCTGATCTAGCGACTAGTGAAAAGCTAAGGTTGAACCGATTTGGGGAGGGCTTACATCCTAAGTACCATGAGAAGATGGCGGTGAGGACCTTCTCCACATTTCAGGAAATTCTTAATGTCGCTGTGAATGTGCAGAGAGTCATCGAGCTATGTGAGGATTGTTATAATCAGGTGAACAATGTAGTGGAGAGAATCGAGAAATCGTGGCAATCAGTTGCCGAGCAAGAAACCTTCACAACACCAATTATAGTGGAACAAAATGATACAAGGAGAAGGTAGCCTAAGTGTTGCCTCTTGGGCGTGTGGTAGACCTGGCCACTAAGCAGGCAAATTCTGCAATCAGATTCCAGGTGCATGTTTCAGGTGTGGGAGCCAACAACACAAAGTTAGGGACTGCCCACTCCCTGCACCAGGGAATATTCGAAATTTCCACATGGGAGGAAACACGCAAGGGGTTAATAGTAGAGACCCAAATCCCTGAAACCATAATTGAACACTCCACCCGGCCCCGCCTAAGAATCCATCACCAGTGACCCACCCAATAAGGCATGTTTTCATCATTAAGAAGGAGGATGTTGATGCAAATGTCAATGTAGTGATTGGTGATTTCACTTTGCATACCTTTCCTATCACTATTTTGTTTGACACGAGTGTCGTACATTCATTTATAAGCCTCGTGTCAGCTAAGAAAGTAAAACTAGTGCCTACTAGTGTTTGTCACTCATTGTATGTTACCCTACCCACTAGGAAAATTGTTAGCTATGGGACCTTGTTTGAAAATTGCCCCATTATGATAATGGGTATTGAATTTCCTACAAAGATGTTCATGTTTAACTTGTCTGAGTTCGATGTAATACTAGGAAATAGGAATGGATTGGCTAAGTAAGTACTAAGCAAGGGTAGATTGCTCTAAATAGAAAATTACCATACCAGACTCAAAGAGGGGGAAGGTGACATATAAGTGAACACCGTATAAAGCCATGATACGAATGGTATCAGCACTCAATGTGCATAAGCTGTTAATCAGAGGGTACGATGCATATATGTGCAATATAGTGGATGCATAGGCAGCAGGGACACCTCTAGCTGATATGCAAGTGGTGAGAGATTTTCTCGATATTTTCCTTGAAGATGTGCTAGGGTTTCCTCCACCCCGAGAGGTACAGTTCTGCATAAACCTAGCCCCTAGTGCTAACCCCATATTTAAGGCCCCATCTCGCATGACAGCTCAAGGAGTTAAAGTGCAGTTAGAGGAGTTGTTGGAAAAAGTATTCATCCGACTAAGTACCTTACAATGGGGGGCTCCCATGCTGTTTGTCAAGAATAAAAAAGGTAGTTTGAGATTGTGTATGGATTACCGGTAGTTGAATAAAATCACCATTAAAAATCGATACTTTTTACCACAGATTAATGATCTATTTGATCACATAAGGGGAGCAGGAACCTTTTCGAAGATAGACTTGAGGTCAGGTTACCACTAACTAAGGATAAAAGAGGGTGATGCTCATTAGACAGCTAAGGATAAAAGAGGGTGACATTCACGAATTGACCTCATCCTACAAACCCGACTAAGGCACGGAGTTCTTTGGGATCGGTTGGATATAATCAGCAATTTGTAAAGGATTTCTCCAAAGTCGCAGCCGCCATGACTAACCCTAACAAAAAGGTTGTGAAGTTTAGCTGGACTCCTAAGTGTAAGGAGGCTTTCCAAGAGTTGAAAAGGAGATTAACCTCACCCTCTGTCCTTACCCTTCTGGTAGGTAGTAAGGGGTTCGTGGTTTTTAGCGATGCATCACGACAAGCGTTGGGGTGCGTACTTATGCAAGGTGATAAGGTGGTCGCATATGCATCCCATCAATTAAAGTCTCACTAGAGGAGCTTTACCCATGATTTGGAACTAGCTAGAGTGGTGTTTGCACTTAAAATATAGAGACATTACCTTTATGGTGCCACCGGTGGGGTCTTTACAAATCATCAAAGTCTCAAGTACATATTCACTCAAAAAGAGATACATCTAAGACAATAATGTTGGCTTGAACTCCTAAAGGATTACGACTTAGATATTCAATATCACCCGGTAAAGCCAATATACCATATTCCCTGAGTCATAAGTCTTGTCCTGCATTGAATGGTATTGCATCTACCACATCAATTGGGAGAATAATTAAGACAGGTGGGAGTTGAGGTAATGATAAAGCAAAGAATGGCGAAGCTATTTACTCTAGAGCTAAGACCAACCTTACTAGAGGAGAACCATCGAGCACAACAACCTGATGTCCAAATGGAGAAAATAAAAGTGGATGTAACAGCTAGGAAAGTCCCCCAAGGTTAATGGTTCAAAAGAATGGCTCAAAAGAATCGCCTCTTGAGATTCCAAGGGAGGGTTTGTCTACCAAATCATGGAGAACTCAAGAGATTAATTTTGGATAAGGCTCACAACACCCTTACTTCGTACATCCGGGTGGGAGCAATATGTATATGGATTTGAAGAAATTGTTCTGGTGGAGTAACATGAAATGGGAGGTTGCAAAATATGTGAGTTGATGCCTAACCTATCAAGTGGTAACGATCAACCTCTAGAAATACCATATTAGAAGAAGTTCATCTTTCATGTAGGGTTCCTTTTCATCCCACGACTGAAGATTTTGGTATGGGTCATAATGGATAGATTGACAAAGATGGTGCATTTTATACCCATTTGTAACACTTGGATCTTGATGCACCTGGCACGGGTATATGTCGAGGGAGTAGTTCGGCTACATGTAGTGCCAGCTGACATCATGTCTGATAGGGACACTGGATTCCAAGCAGGGTTTTGGAAGAAACTACTAGAAGCTTTTGAGACCAAATTGAATTTTAGTTCAACCTTCCATCCTGCTAGTGATAGGTAGGTAGTGAGAACAACACAAACTCTAAAAGATATGCTATGGACCTGCGCCCTAGATTTTAAGGGTACCTGGGATGAGCAACTAACCCTTGTGAGTTATCGTATAATAATAGCAATTAGGGGAGCATAGGAATGATGCCTTATGAGGCCTTATATGGTAGGAGGTGTCGTACCTTGCTGTATTGATAGCGCTTGAATGGTAGGGTTGGATATGCTACAAGACATATTCCACAAGGTTATGATA
This sequence comes from Selenicereus undatus, assembly GCA_017589665.1. Taxonomy (NCBI): domain Eukaryota; kingdom Viridiplantae; phylum Streptophyta; class Magnoliopsida; order Caryophyllales; family Cactaceae; genus Selenicereus; species Selenicereus undatus. Next base: position 82,188,816 of record JACYFF010031954.1, on the reverse strand, counting down.
ATCCAAGCTCGAATGAAGGCAACTCAGAATCGACAGAAAAGTTATGCAGATCAAAAGTGTCTCTCTTTGGAATTTGCAGTGGACGACAAGGTCTTTCTGAAAATTTCGTCGACGAAAGGAGTGATGCACTTCTGCCGGGGGCAAATTAACCCCAACATATGTTGGTCCCTACTAGGAGATGGAACGCAGTTGTTTATAGACTGGCACTCCCATCTGACTTATCGGGAGCTCATAATGAGTTCCACGTGTCACAGTTACGTAAGTACATCCCTGACCCATTACATGTGATCAAAGTAGACCCTCTCCAACTACGGGAAGATCTTACCTACGAGGAGCAACCGATATAGATTCTGGATTGAAGAACCACACTATAGTTGAGGCTACATGTAGGGATGGCAACGGGGCGGGTTGGGGACGGGGAGTATATTCCCCGTCCCCGTCCCCGCTGGAATCCCCGCCCCGTTCCCCGCTGTGGGGAAAAAAATCCCCCCCCCCCCGTCCCCATCCCCAGCGGGGATTTAATCCCCGTCGGGGCCTCAACGGGGATTTTTACCCGCTGATTTTCTCTTTACCCGCTGATTTTCTCTTACCTTCTAAACTCTTTACGGCCATGAGTACCAAATCCAGTATATACCTAGGATTTTTACAAAGAAAATTACATATATAACCTTAGTTGTTTCATTTAAAAATTTTGAAAATAAGGTTATTTTTGTAATTTTAATTAAAATTGGAGGCGGAGGCGGAGATTTTTCCCCAATCGGGGAATTGCGGACGGGGATGGGAACGGGGCAAAATCCCCGACGGGGAAATGGGGACGGGGACGGGTTGAACTATGTCCCCGTCCCCGTCCCCATCCCCGAGCGGGGATTAATTTTCCTCCCCCTCCCCGTCCCCGTCCCCTTTGGGAACGGGGATTTTCCCCCACTTCGGGACGGGGCCCCGGCGGGGACGGGTTTTCCCCAACTTTTTGTCATCCCTAGCTACATGGGAACCTGAGGCAGACATGAGGGAGAATGATCCCCATCTTTTCGTGTCATAGGTGTGTTCGAGTTTCGAGGATGAAACTCTTTTAAGGGAGGTAAAATGTAATACCCCTTGAAAAAAAATTACTTGGAAAATTCGTAGAATTGGAAAATTCATAGAATTATGAAATTATGCAAAATTACTGTTTGGAATAATACCACACTATGAAATTTTGAAGTTAGTATTGTATTCTACCCTGCAACCTGAATAGGACAGTCGAATAGTCATGTAGGCTTTAGGCTTGGGCAAGCAAATATATGGTACAATGGGATATAAGGATGTTCGGAAACGGGCAGAAATTAACCCTAGAGCGGGCCTAGGGAGTTAGCCTTCTAGGTTAATTCACTAATATAAGTTATTCCTATTTTAGATTGAGCTCGAGACGGAAAGGAACAAGTTGAGAAAGAATGTATTCCCCATATCTCATTGGGGTTGATTCCACTTTATTTAGGAATCCTTAATCACTTAATGGTTATGGCTTGTCTAAGCCCTATCATTGGTTGTTTTGCTACTTCCTATTTATTTTTGAGCTAAGTTGTTGTCCTACAAGGCCTTATATGTGGCAAACTTTCGTAGTACTTTTACTGGTTGAAAACAAAGGCATTATGATACTTTATCAAAACATGAGTTTTGAAAAAGGGCCCTACAGGAGTGATTTTTATGAAAAATGCTTCTTTTAAGAATACACTATATGTGGTGAACGATACATTTGTTTACACTTCCAGTCCGACAGTAGGCCTACACCCAGTTCAGGTTTCATGTCTTCCTGTATGAGTCGCGCGATCTCTCCATTATACAGCTAGTCACTGTAAAGCAACATTGTAAAGATGACCTATTGTTTATTGCTGTGGGCGAGTAACTGCCCAATTTCCTGAATCACCTCATGTCTGCCACTGAAAATCTCTTTTCGTTTGGCAAAATTGAGTACTTTTCTTGTAACTGTATTAGTCTACAATTCACTTGAATTTTTGTCTTTATGCAGCTTTTCACCAAAAGTGTAAGAGTTTGATCTGTGTAACATCTTGGTTTTGTTCTTGTTTCTTTTATCAATTCTCTAATCTACCAATTTTTTAAGGATATCCTTAATGTAGTGCTATTTCTTTTAAGTTTCATGTTATTGTGTAAATATTGTGAGAACAAGAAACTCACTATGCAACTTGGTTGCTTTCAGGTGAGAAGTATGATGGGGAATGAGAAGCGGTATAGTGGCGATGTTTACTTATGAGCAGCATTAGTGGTGCATTCAATATTTAAATAATTATTTATGCCCTTAAATTTTTATGTGCTTTTTACTATTAGTTCCTCGAGTTCTTTTACAGTTGCTTAAGCCAACATAGGGCAGAGTTTGACTAGCATATTACGTTATGCATTTTTTTTAAAATTTTACCATTTTGAACAAAAAAAATGGAACCTACCTGAGCCTTGTGTCTTCTGGTGAGACACGGCGGTAACATCTCCAGCCATTAAAATTTCAAAAGTTTTCCCTAAAAGGTTTCATTCTTTTCTTTTTGGTTTATTAAGAATTTTGGGTTGTGTTACAGAAAGAAAAAAAGATTCTTAATATAGTATAATAGATGTGAAAATTGCATTATGACACTTGTTTAGATCATATAATTTCACTGAGTTTTATATAGGCTTATTATTTTCATTGAGTTTTCTATAGATTTACTTACTTACCTATATGGATAGATAGATTTGATACGCCTAAAACTCATGAATTTTAATTAATTTGATAATTTTGTACAACTTTCTCCTAATAGCCTTGAGTAAACTTGCATGATTTTCCCCCCTCCAAGATTTTACTTGTTGAGAAGAAGCAAAAGGCCAAAAGAACATACCCATTAGTCGGTACCCATTGCCTCCCTCTAAACCCTATCTCTCTCTCACCCAGGCTCCATGCTCCCCACAGCAGCCACTGGCCCATTCTAGCTAATGGCCTCCCCCTTTTCGACGCAGCTTTGCCAATTTTGATCATTTCAATTCGAGGAATATAAATAACAAATCAATTATATCTTTATTAACTGTTATTCCAACAACTTACTCTCAGTACTTTATTACTTTATGTATAATGCATATGAAATTCCAATATGTATCATTTTCATTGTGAAAAATGCATATGAAGAAATCGGAATTACTTGGTGTCACTGAGTTTGAAACTTTTTATTATATGTAAAAAGTTCAATCATGAAATTGCAAGTAGTTGATTCAATTATGTGAAATTCAAATTGAAACTTTGTATGTGAAAATTTATATGGAGTTCTAAATTGTTGGTTCAATTATGTGAAATTGAAAAATGAAGCTTTGAATCCAGTAAAAATTTATATGAAATTTCAACTAGTTAGTTAAATTATAGCGAATTAAATTTGAAACTTTCAATTTTGTGCAATGTGATTGAATGTATATTTCTAATGTATGAATATTTCAATTATGTGTATGAAATTGAAATTGAAACTTTCATGGGATAGTAGACACTAATTAGATCAATATATATAGATATTTCAAAAAGGTTAGCCATGAATTGTCTTTCCTCCATTCATAAATTTTGTGTTGTGCGTACTTAGTACTTAATTGTAATCTCATTGCCTTCAAATCCTAGCTCATCTGTTGATTGTTAGTATTCAATATTTGTTATATTAAATAAATTTACAAATAAAATAAAATAGACAAATTTAAGCAACCCTTTGTTTAAATTTGATAGGGGGAGAGACAAAGAGAAGCAGTAGAGAGAAGGTTTGATTAGGGAGAGAGAAAGTAGAGTGTTCAAATATTTAAATTTGTTGTTTATTGCAATTAAATAGCAGCTTCTCAGTTTCTTTTCTTTAATACTGACATATATTAATTGCATTACATTATGTTCCTTGTTTAGATTATAATTTCACTGAGTCTTATATAGATTTATTTGTTTGTTATTTATATAGATAGATAAATTTGATCTACCTTAAACTCTCAAATTTTAATTAATTAATTTATATTTTATAGCTTGTCCTATTTGCGTTGAGTTGGCTTTACACCTTCTTTCTTTTTTCAAGACTGTACTCAATTAGAAGAAGCGAAAGGACATAAAAACAAACCCTAACACCCTCTAAACACGAACTCTCTCTCACCAACTCTCTCTCTCTCTCTCTCTCTCTCTCTCTCTCTCTCTCTCTCACCAATAGAAGCGAATCTAGCGTGGATTCAGTGGAGTCACTCGACGCCCCTTCTAAAAAAATTTTTTGATATCCAGCAAGAATTAAAAAAAATTAGATGTTTCGTATAAATAAAAGATAAGGCAAGTGAAAACATCAAAGTCAATGGAGCCTTGTGGTTGCCATGCACGTTTTAAAGCTTGGCAGTCCCCTCATGGGTTGCAGGTTCGAGCCTTATTTTAAAGTTTCAGTTTTTTACAAGACTCCAGAGTCATACTCTGGTACATACTCATGTACCTAACGGTACATACCTATAAATATAGGCATTCTAATATGGCCCGCGCCTAGCCGCTTACCTTATTTTCATAGCCCAACAACACCTAAAATTATCTATATAGGTAAAAAAAGATACTCTGTAAGAAACAAAAGGTACAATATATGTAAGAAAAGATACATTAAATGCAAGAAAAGGTATACTATAGGAAACACGTATGTAGTCAGTACACACGTTGAAAATATATATTATATAATAGAAAAGGTTCATCATTTACAATATCAAAAGGTTCATCAATTAAACCGAAAGGTTCATCATATGTAGGTCAAAGATTCATTATTTAGACCCAAAAAATTCACAGCTCAAAATTTAAAAGTCATTCAATTTAAATGCAATAGCCATATAAAATTAAGACTTTATCAGGAAAAAATCAAAAGGCTCATTGAAAATTCATTTAATATTTAAATGCAATAGCCATATAGAATTAAGATTTTTAGATTTGATATAATTTAACATGGTTTTCCAACCAAAAAAGAAGAAGTAATCACATCATGAGAATTTACCCAATTATTTTTTAAAAAAACAAAGGAATCATATCAAGGGAAAAAGGGCGAATAAGGGAAAAGATTATATGGGGAAAAAAGGATGTGTATCATGCTAGATATGTACGTTTGTATCTAAGAATTTTTCAAGACCCCTACGACATTCTATCCCATAACTCGGGAAGGTAGAAACCCCCACGCCACCTAGAAACCCTTAACCCTCCATCTTAACTGCAGTGTTGTCCTAGCCGGTCAGCCTTCAGGCCACCAAGTCTCCATTATCCCAAAGCAATCACTCCACTACTGCCCCCACTCGTCTAGCTAGCCTAGCCATCAGCAAACTTACAGGAACCGAACCAATTGGCCAGTTGGACTGGTCCAGCTGTGAACTGCCACTCTCAGCGGTCTGATCGCGTCTTCAACTCGTCTGAACTTTTGGACCGACCAAAACCACAATGAACCGGAAGAATCGGGTGAACTGGATGAACCGTCCAAACCATCGTTCAACCATTATTTTAGCTTAATTGTCCATTTTGCTAGGCCAAGACACTTTTTTTGGGTTTTTTTAGCAATCAAATCAGACCTAAATTTAAGGCAGAAAGCCAAAAACTCTAAAATTGAGTGAATTCATTTTTTGTCTTCTTTCTCGGTGTCCTACTTTCTCTTCGTGCTCTCTGTCTCTCTGCCAGACTCTCAATCGCTCATCTCTGATCTCTCAAGCTCAATCTCTCTCATCTCTTTCGATCTACCGGCACTGCCACTGGCGTGGGTCTCGCGTGCAACCGTTGTGTTTGTGGATCTGCCAACTGCCGCTACTGCTTGCTGGGGATATCTACTGCTGTCGCAGTCTCGACTCTCGCCTTTTCATCTCTAAGTTCGCCCTCATCCTCTCTCAGTGAGCACCCTCATCCTCTCTCTAATTCTGTAATTCATAATTTCATGTTTAAATTGGATATATTTGCTGCAATTGCTTGATGAATAATGAATATAAAGGCATAAACTTTGAATTTGGATTGAAATTTCAATAATGATTTTGAATTCTGATATATGTTGGAAACTTCAAAGTTTGCTTCGGTTGCTTGAATGTCGTGTTTGAACATGCTTCAGTTGCTCTATTGTTGGAAACTTTGCTTCATAGTTCATGGCTTCATGCCTTCATCTATTCATTTGCTTGAATGCCTTGAAACTTCAAAGATGAAAGTTGAGATTTTGCTTCAGTAGCTTAAAGCCTTAAATAAAATGTTCTGTTTTGTAAATCTCAACCCAAAATAAAGATGGAGATAAATCCAACTCTGGTGATGAAGATCGAAGACAATTTGTTTCATACTTTCATTATGAGCCATGAAGTTGTTCTTTGTGTTGTGGACATTGTATGCCAATTGTTAGCTTGCTTGACAATTGTTAGTAAATTTCTTGTATGACTTGCAGTCTTGTATTGTGACATTCAAGTTTGTGGGTTTGTTTTCATCTTTTGGAATGTCGTTTGTGGATTATGGGAACTTTAAACATTCTTGGATGCAATGGAAGTTGGGAAGATGCCAGCATGGATGTTGCATAATGTGGTAATTTGTAAAATTCATTTTCATTTTTAGCTTATGTACATGAATAAAGTTTGAAAGCTAAAAAAAATGATTGTGCGGGGAATGATTTCCAATTTTACATGTAAAACCACCTAAATTTTCAAAATGCAGTCCAATCCAATCTAACCAGTCTAACCGATCCGACCATCAACCCAGTGTCGTGACTGGTTCGCTGTCCGATTCGGTTCTGACAACCTTGGCCATCAGCCACAAACTTGCCATCGCTGGTCTACTATCTACACCTCCATCTTCGCCAATTTGCGTCATTTCAATTCAAGGTATACAAATAACAAATCTATTATATCTCAATTACTTTTGTTCCAATTAGTGGTTCTCATTAGATTATTAGTTTATTAGTTTGTGAAAATGTACATGAAATTCCATAATCTCCCAATTACTTCATGAAAAATGTATATGAAGCAATTCCAATTATTTGGTGGAATTGAAGTTTAAGCACCCCTTTATATGAAAATTTCAATCATGAAATTGCAGTGTTTAGTTCAAATATGTGAAGTTCAAAGTGAAACTTCGTATTTGAAATTGTATATGAAGTTGCAATTAGTTGGTTCAATTATGTGAAATTGAAAAAGGGACTTTAGATTTATATGAAATTCCAATCAATTGAATCGATTATGTCAAATTAAAGTTGAAGATTTTAATTATGTGAAACTGTAAGTGAATCTATAATTCTAATGTATGGATATTTCAATTATACATATGAAATTGAAATTGAACTTTCACTAGAAAGTAGACAATAAGGCCCTATTCTCTTCGACTTATTTTGACTAAACTTATTCTGAACTGAACTTATTTTAACTTATTTTGAACTTATTTACTGAACTTATTCTAAACTTATCTGAACCTATTTTGAACTTATTTACTGAACTTATTCTGAACTTATTATGAACAAATTTATGAACTTGTTCGCTGAGCTTGGGGCATGTTCTCTTCGACTTATTTTCAAACAGAATAAGTTCAGATAAGTTCAGTTCAGAAAGTTCAGAATAATAAGTTTAGTAAATAACTTCAGAATAAGTTTAGATAAGTTTAGTTTAGAATAGTTCAGAATAAGTTCAGTAAATAAAGTTCAGAATAAGTTTAGATAAGTTCAGTTTAGAATAAGTTCAGACAAAATAAGGCGAAGAGAACAGGCCCTTATTCCGAACTTATTTTATGAACTTATTCTGAATTTATTTACTGAACTTATCTAAACTTATTCTTCAAAAAATAAATCGAAGAGAACATTACCTAATTAGATCTAAATATGTGGACATTTCAAAAAGTTAGGTATAAAACCATCTTTCAATTATTTGATACATTTTATATTATGTGTAAATGATACTTAGGTCCTGTTCTCTTTGACCTATTTTGACTGAACTTATTCTGAGCTGAACTTATCTGAACTTGAACTTATTTGGTAAACTTTTTCTGAACTTATTTACTGAACTTATTATAAACCTATTATGAACTTATTATGAACTTATTTGCTGAACTTATTATAAACTTATTTGCTGAATTTATTATAAACTTATTTACTAAACTTATTCTAAATTTATTTGTTGAATTTATTCTAAACTAAACTTATTCTTAAAAAAAACAAATCGAAAACTGGGCCATAATTGTGACCATGTTTCTGGATCGTGGACCGTCGACTACTTGTCACTGTCCAATATTTGTCACATTTAAATGCAGCAATGAATAAATAAAATAAAATAAATTTGAGCAACCCTTTGCGTTCTCTATTTTCTGACAATCAGTCGTCTCCTCATCCGTGTTTGAAGAATGAGTGCGGCGGCAGCAGGAGGGTTGAAGAAGGCTTTGGCGGCAGCCGCGGTGAGTGGCGTAACAGAAGCAAGGGCTCGGATCTTTGGGCATGTGTTGAACCCCACTGCCCAAAGATCTGCCCACAAGGTCTTGAGAAAGAAGCTCTTCGGTGATAAAATAGCTCAGTGGTACCCTTATGACATCAAGCATGATGATCCTCTTGTCATGGCTGCCCAAGAACAAGAGTACTTTCTTTTTCTCTGTCTTCCTCTCCATTCCCCACTTTCCCTATTCATGTTAGTTTGCGTTCTTTCACGTGTATTCATGCTAGCTCCCTGCCCACCAACTGTTTGCTTATTTGCCAATGAGACATTGCTGTGGGACATCTGCATGAGTCATTGGCACACCAACTGTTTGCTTATTTTCCTATGAGACATTGCTGTGGAGCAAGCATGATGATCCTCTTGTCATGGAGCTTTCACCTAACAGGACTAGTTCACTCGGCTGGTAGAAGAAAAATGATTTCAAAAAATGGCTTTCAAAGCTAATGTCTTTTTTCAGCTCTCTGTAAATCTGGTTGTTTCACATGGAAGTCTACCCATCAATATGCCATCGTATCCTAATAATGTAGTTTCTATTGGGCCTAACCAATCAGAAATTGAATTTGCTTCAGTCCCTGCATAATTGTGCACCCACAAGCTCTCATTTTCTTGCCACCTCATGATCAGTTCTCCTTGAGCAGTTATATGGCCACACATCAATGTTAGGACAAACTTTTTTAAGCACCTATTTTGCACCTCACTAAGCTTACTCTTAGATAATGCCAATTGCAATTTTAAATGCTAAATACTTACAACATCTTGGCCTTTAGAGCTGCTTTTGTTTCTTTGGTGTGTAAGCTTTTTACTTCTGCTGAAATTTAGCTTTCACCAAAACCATCTCCTTGAAGGATCCTTCAGCCAAAAATGTCGCAGGGGAGTGTCAAAATGCAGTGAGAGTATCTACTAGTTTGGTTTAGTGAATGCAAGCAAGGAAGCTGAGAACCTCCTTTACTTCTCTTCTAATTGGCGCATCCCATTTGCTTTGTTATAGTTTATTCGCGTGCACTTCGTGCTTAGGAGTTGTCAGTGTTTCTAAGGATTGGATGATCTCTACTTGGTTCTTGGTTTGGAATCTTTCGCATGATGAGACTGCATCATCTTCCTTTGTTGAAAAAAGATTCATACTTAATTCTATTTCTTCTTCGCCTGCTTTCAAGCAATGCTGGAAACAATCTTCATGCTAGAATCTTTACCTGGTATATTTGTTCTCTAGCTCTTGCATGGACTTTGCTTGGAACTGCATCACCATGTTTAGCTTTGTTTCCTGTGGCTGAGTTTTACTTAATTTTGGGAAGAGCCTTATTTTTTCTTTTCGGTTAAAAATTTTCTTTTAGTGGAATCATCCTTGATTCCTATCTGTGTTCTTCTCTTCTAGCACATGTAATTTAGTACTATTGATAGGAAATGATTTGAGTTCAAGCTGGGTACACTCGGAACTTTGGCTCCACATCTTTTCCCTTTTTTAAAGGCTCAGCATGTCATAAATACCTGACCATGATTCAAAATAGTGCAATCTCATTTGGACTTAACCCATTTGGTCTAACCCTACTAGAATAGAAATTTGGTTGACCATATTGATTGCATCAATTTTTTGGGCCAAACTGTCAGCACAATCCTAGTGTCTTCTGAATCTGTAATAAACTGCCCTAAACTTGACCTGGTCTGACCTAGATCTTCTATGGACCTGTCTTGACATATTCTGAATTATCCCAACATGACTGATACATTTGCAAAATCTTCTGAAAGTGCAGATTTCAAATTTTTTGGAACGTTCATATAAATATGGTATAATGATAATGCCTTCGTCGGTTCATTCTCATGTGTGACAAGTTCCAACTTCCAAGCAATCATACTGTGTGGGACAGAGTAGCTAATTTGAGCTATCCTAAATGGATTTTCCCGTCCTTTTGTGATTTATGCCAAAAAGAGAACCTGAAACTAGACTTTTCTTTGAAGACTTGCAATTTATCTTTTTTTTAAAATCCCTGGCCTTGTATTCTGCATTTCCATGCCATCTTGTTTTGGATGGTTTGTGGTCTTCTGGTTAGAGTGGCAAAACTGATTATGTAATTCCCTAAAAGTTTATTGAATTTCCTAAAACATGTGAAATAGTACTGTGAAGCTTTTCTGATAAATCTCACGAGCTAAGTTGTTGTGGTGCTTGACTTGGAAATTTATGTTGATTATGCAGATTACGAGTAGTGAGTTGCAGGTTGACGCGATTAGGTCCAGTAAAGTTTTAACGCCTAAATCTGAGTCAAATATGAAACCCAATTATTGTCCTTTTTCTTGATCACTGTTCTATTCCGTTGATTCATGAAAATTACTATCATAGGCCAAAGTAGGAGTTTAACTGGTTGAACTTTTCTTATTGCCATGGGTTCTTAATCCAGCTAAATTCGTAGAATAAAGTCCATTGTGATTCCTCTTTAAGCTTTTTGAGTAGCAGGCAAGCAGGTCAGTTTGACCAGAAAACCAGCTGCACCTCCTATTTGTTCAGCTGTGGATAAGTTTCCTGCTCTATGTTTGCTGTTCCCTATTCTTCTCTTATGTTGTGTAGTTACGAGGGGGATTGTAGCCACGTAAAATTAGGCACTGATCAAAGGGATGGTCTTGTGGATGTTGGGGGATTTAAGTGACGGTGACAGTTATGATTGCGAGTGATTATTGCATTTGGTTTTGATTACGGAGTTGCCCTGAAGAAGTGATAAAATAAAGTGAAACAGGGCATTTAACATGTCATAGGAAAGCCAAAAAAACCAATGGTTTCCTAAACACGTGATCAAGAGGTTGAATAAGTACAACCACCTTAGATTAAAAAAGCCCGAGGCGCAAAAAAGCGCAAAAGGGTCCTGGAGCCCAGGGCGCGTGCTTCGAGGCGAAGGCGCGGGCTTTTCTGACGCGAGGCGCACTTTGGTTATAAAATGCTCCAAAATCATTCCCAAACCATATTTCTTTGAAAATAAAGTAGATAATGACATTAAGTAGGGGATTAAACATGAAGATAACCACGAATAACATAGCAAATAGTCATAAAATACGAGAACATAACATTGTAGTGTCTCTAAGCACACACCATGAGACAGTAGAAGTCTTAAAAGGCACCAACTAGCATAGCCATAGAAAGAAAGCATAAAACACATAGCAAACAAAGCAAAATAACTCATAAAAGGTGAACTAAGCATCCTCATCATCATCTAACACCACATGCTCCGCTTCTTCATCATCATCCACCAACTCAACATCATCTCCAATATCATCTTCCTCCTCCTCTTCCTCTTCCTCATCTTCATCAAACAATTGAGTACGAGCTCGAGAGGATTTAGAACCAGAGGCATGAGCGGGAGCTTTTCCTTTGTCCCTTGCCGAAGTTGTAGCGGTGCTAGTGCTTGTTGATCCTCTACGCCTGGTGCTATAGCGGGACTCATTAGCGCCGCAAGCTTGAGCAACAGCTGCCCAAGTCAAAGTATCCCCCTCAAACACAAGATCATCATCATCTGAATCATCTTCCATTCTCCCAAGAAACCACTCATTACTTTCATCAATTTCTTTTAAGAGAATAGGATCTCTAGAGCTACTCTCTTCTCGTCTGCACCTCAATACACGGTTTGATTTGACAAATACCAAATCGTTTAGTCGGGATTGTGCTAGCCTATTTCTCTTCTTGGTGTGAAGCTGTTAACAAAAGTAGGTTTAATTAGTTACTAATAAATTAAAAAAATTATAAGTGGATAGTTTTTGTAAGTTGCAACTTACATGTTGAAATACACCCTAATTCCTCTCACATCCCATTGCACTACAAGTAAGGCTAAGGATTCTTATGGCAAACTTCCTCAAGTTGGGTGCCGAAGATCCATATAAACTCCACCATTGAGCTATTAAAAAAAATTAGAATAAGCATTTAGTTAAAACAAAAAAGAGAGAGACCTTTGGAAGTTTTTTATGAATATTCAATATTCTTACCGGGAGCTAATGACTTTCTTTGCCTTATTGCCATGAGCATTCCAAACAAACCTTGAGAAGTTTTGTATGAATTCAATTCGGCGAGAATCTTGTCTTGAGTCTCCAAATTCGGAACCATTCTTGCAATGCAATCAAACAAACCCTTCATCACTTCGCTACAATCTTCAATAGATGGGTTTGAATAGTAGATTTCCGGATTCAAATAATGTCCCGCCGCATGTAAAGGTTGGTGAAGTTGGCATTCCCATCTTTTGTCAATATAGTTGAATGCCTCCTCATAATTCTCCTCCTTGTTTGAAAAGCTCTGAACAATAACCTCCTTAGCTCTATCCATAGCCTCATAGATATAACCCATAGGTGGCTTTTTGTCTCCATCAACCATGCGAAGAACTTTGACGAGGGGACTTGTCAATTTAAGAGAATAGAGAATATTCTTCCAATAACTCTCTTGCAAGATATAGGATGCCATCTTGATTACTTACCCAAAAAAAAAAAAAAAAGATATAGGATGCCATCTTCTTGCCCCCCGCATCCTTTGACCATTTGCTATTACTCCATTCTTGAGAAGTCATCATCTTTCTCAAATTGTTTTTTTGTTTGTGAACGGAGGAAAGAGTGATGAATGATGTAGCAAATCTAGTCACGGCAGGTCTATGCAAGTTCCTTTGATTAGTGAATCGCCTCATCAGGTTCACAAGTGCAACGGAGCTATGGATATAAGCATTGATAGCCATGCTCTTTTTTAGAGCAATCTTGACTTTCGGAATATTTTTTCCAATGTCTTCCAACATAAGATCAATGCAATGTGCGGCACATGGAGTCCAAAAGAGGTGTTGCCTCTTAGCCATTAATAATTTTCCTACATAAACATTTTTATAAAAATTAAATTAGAAATTGCAATTTATGGAATAGGAATAGAAAAATATGTAGCTAACATATGAAGAATGTAGATAAGTAGATGATTCTTAGTTTCTTACCAGCTTTAACGTAGTTAGATGCATTGTCGGTCACCACTTGGACCACATTTTCCTCTCCAACTTCCTCCACCATATCATCAAGAACCTTGAATAAAAGGTTTGCATCCTTTGTAACTTCAGAGACATCCATTGATCTAATAAAGACTGAGCCTTTTGGAGAGTTGATAAGAAAGTTAATAATATCCTTTTGAACGGTAGTATCGCTCCATCCATCAGATAATATAGAACAACCTATATCAGCCCATTCTTTTTTATGCTCCACTATTGCCTTCTCCATATCTTCAACTTCTTTTTTGAGGAAAGGGACTCTCAACTCATACATCGAAGGCGGTTTCAATCCCGGGCCAAATTGACCAATAGATTCACAAGCAATAGCAAAACTATCATAAGTAGCAGCATAAAAAGGATTCCCGGCATCATAAAACCACCTTGCTAGGTCTCTACAAGCCTTTTCTCTTAACTCTTTCCTACATAGCTCATTTAGTGTTTTTTGCCTCCCTTGGTCCTTTCGAGCCTTGACAACATTTGCGGGATTAGGAGTATAGTATATATCCAATGGACCTTTTTGCCTAGGTTTCTTAGAAGGCACATTATTACTTCCCTTTGTTCCACTTCCGCCACTTGCATGTTTTCCGCTTCTAGGATTCATTTCAACACATTCATCATCTTCATCTTCATCAACAAAGTAGCCTTGCGGCATTTGTCTAGACATGTCGTATGCTTCCTTTGTTGATTTTTTTAGCTCCATATAGTCTTGGATTTCTTTTCTAACATGCTCCGGCACTTTTTTACAACCTAGAGTATTACGATATCCTCCCGCTAAATGTTGCTTAAGCCGGAAGACTCCTCCCATGGTCCTCACTCCACAAAAGTTGCAATAGAAATTATTTTTATTATTTTCATCTTGCCTACCATACTTTCTTCCCGGATCTAAAGGTTTAGAGGAGACCGAACCCTTAGGAGTACCGGATGTATCCTCCATTCAATTCAATTCAAGTATTCAACCCAAAAATAGTTCACTACAATTTTCAACCAAAAAAAAAAACACACAATCAATTACACAAGAAAATATATAATTAAAAAATTAAAACTGAGTTGCTGACTAAATTTAATGACAAAGCAAGGGAACAGGAATGGAGCTATTAAAAAAGGAGCATCTGTGCATTTACAAAGCAGGCAGTGATTTTAATTTTTAAGCAAATGGAAGTGCCCTGCCCCCTGCCCGTGGCCATTTTAATTAAAAGCAGGAAGTCTGGCTTTGGTGGGGGGGGGTATTCGAGAATCCAGTTAGGTAGAAGCGAAAAGAAGAGGAGAAGGGCCTGGTACTGTAGCAGGGCCATTGTCTGGGACCAATTCATGCCCCCCCCCCCAAAAAAAAGGAAAGAAAAGCTCGAAACCATTGCTATGGTGGTCGAGACACAGAGAAGAAGGAGGAGGAAGATGAAAAATTGAAAGGAGAAAGGAGTAGAAGCACTTACATGGCCCGGTGGAGTCTAGGGTTTTGCTGAACAAACAGAGAGCAGAAGAAGACTTCAATATTCGCCAGCCCAGATGCAACCAGAAAGCACGAAAGAGCAAGGTGAGTCACAGTGGAGGGCCTCAAGCTCCTGAAATTAGCCTTTGTATTTGTTTTTTCCTATTTTTTCTCAAACGGAACAGTTAAGATCAATGAAGCCCAGAAAGCGCGCACCCCGAGCCTCACCCCGAAGCCCAGAAAAGCCCCAAAAAGCCCGCGCTTAAAGAATGGGCTACGCCTGACCGCCTTCAAGGCGCAACAGTGTGCGCCTCGGGCTTCTGTGCGCCTAGGCGCGCCCCAGGCGCGCTTTTTTAAACACAGACAACAACAATAGCAACTCCTCCCAGTGTGGGTTCGGCTTATGCGGGGTCTGTGGAGATCTAGATGTAAGTAGCCTTAACTTTGTCGGTAGCATTGCCTCTTTGTTATTAAATATTTACTTTTTTTTCCTCGGTTTGAAGTCACCTATTTATCTATATTATATATATATATTTTTTTCATCACAATGTTTTCATAGGATTTCATATGAGATCCAAGTAGGGTCATTTTAATGAAAAACAAAGAACGTCATTGTTATTAAATATTTTAAAATTACCTACTATCTTACAGCATCTTGGAAGCTTAGGTAGTAGGCACAAATACCTCTATTAGCAATTGATATTTACGTTAAATAACTTGCTTAATATAAATAAATTGAATAATATTAACAAATGATAGAAATATATAGAACTAAGAGAATAACAGGGATGGGATAAATTTTGGTAAGAAAAATGGTCTCTAGAAGAGAATAATTCAACCTCTCTAATTTATGTGTGACATCTTTATCATACATTATGATCAAGAGTATAGCCTTTAGTTGCTTGTAATTGTTAAAAAGAAACTTATTCTGTAACCATTCTATTGTCTATAAGAAATTAAAAAAACCTGTAAACCTGTGCGGATGTATTGTGTCTTAATAATGTAATATATGTAATAAATCTTAAAAGAAGTTCCATATCAGAGCTAAACATGTTTGAGTATTAGAATCTACATTTACATTGACCAATAGGTTTTATTGATAATTGAAATTTAAAAAAAAAAATAAACTTTGAGGAGTGAGAACAACAAACAGGGACAAAAAGATGAGATCAAGATTACAAAGTAACAATTGAAAGGATAAAGACTAATATTTAATGTTCTCAGATTTTAATATGCGGTAATATTTTATTATACACAAAATGCTATATTCTTATTAATGTACATAATATGACTATCATTCATCATAATAACAAATTTCACATACTTCAAAATAACACCAATGATGATGTACATAACATGAAGAGTTGGACAAAATGATACATAACATGAAGATATACTAACGGCACCAGCATATTGTCAACTACAGAAAGTATGCAAGCAAGTACTATATGACTGCCTAGCTGCACTAGGATACTGCTTATGGACAGAGAGGAATGCTAGACTGCATCAAAAGGGGCAGCTCCCCCCCATTTGGTTACCAATCAATGTACAGACTTGATTAAGCAAAGGCTAAGGTTCTTGGGGAAGGCAGGGAAAAAGAAGAGAATACAGGACACACTTTTTGAAACTTGGCTCCTGCTAGCACTGGTCCTCTCCAGTCTAGACGTATGTAAATGAGAATATTACTATATGTTGGTTATGAAATGACTTCCTTCTTACCCAAAAACAAAAAAAAACAAAAAAAACATGAAGAGTTAGACAAAATTAAAGTATACTAAAATTTGTGAATATAAATATGGGACAAAGAGATAATAGAATGAGAGCAAAGTTTAACGGTAACTCATATTATATTACACTAGATCCTTTTTTCCCCTGATAAAGCAAATGCATCCATCACACTTCCTAAAGTTTGATCCCTCCTAATTATATGGAGCTCATTGAAATCTTTTGACTTAAAGCTAATTAAAAGGGTTTCTCAATTAAATCCTTAGCACCATTAATACTCATAATCATGTGTATATAGATTTTTTGTTCAAAAAAAAAGAAAAAAAAAAGGAAATGAGGCTAAATAATATTCACTTCATGAACAACACCAAATTTTATCAAAATGATTGGCTCAATTATTAGAAAATTTATACCTTGTTGGATGTTGGGTATTTTATAGGTTAAAAATGCTTGTATGTTACAAATATCTAAAATATGGCACTAAAGCATTATAATAAAAACAATTGATGTTTCGACTGTTACAAAATAATTAATTTGTGTTTTTTACCTTATGCCTGAGAAAAATGCACAAATACAAACCATAATAAATTCTAAATTAAATTTTATGGTGCTAAGTAATTAACTTTAGGTAAAATGATATTTTTCGAAGATTCGATAATAATTTCAATATAAATTCAAATTAAATGTATATGTTTTACCGCTTAATAAGCAATGGATTATTCAATTACAAACTTACCTTTCAATGTTATTGTTGTTCACTATTATTGGCTTGTAAAATCTCAATGTGATTAAAGGATGAAATTGCAATGCACTTTCAAAGTTTGTAGTAGGTTGAGAACTCGTAAGCAATTTGTTATCAATATTTTTGGAAATAATGCACATGAGAAGTTCAATAGGTAAGACCGTAAGATAGGAAACTCTTGGCTTGAAAATAGTTGGACTATGAAAGATGTTTTTTCTTAGAAAATAGTAAATTGCGCTCCTATTTTAGGTTGGTGGTAAATTTAATTTACAAGTTCAATGCTAAATTAATTATACCTCTACATTGATGATTGGGAAACTTGTAAAGCTCCATTTAACCAATTATTCAATATTAAAGCCGCATATTATCCGGTCATCATGTCATGTATTAATTGCATAGCGAGCATGCCACATCTCACTTCATCGTGACTTCACTCATTGTTAGGTATAGTTAGATAGATAGATAGATTAATAGATAGATCGATAGATCTAGGGCTGTAAAAGAACCAAGCGGGCTCAGTGAGCCCTCGATCTCGAATCGATCAAACCTAGGCTTGAACTCCGGCTGACCAAAATTCGGCTTGGCTTGGACTCGACTCGGATACCTATCAAGCCAAGCTAGGTTCGACTTGGTTCGGTTGAGCTCGTTTAAGTATTTTGGGTGGAAAATAGCCTATATTTCATTGGTATACATCATGGATTAAAAATGTGGCCGATCCGCAACGAAAGGGCCGCATCGGAAAAGTTTTTGAGTTAACCGCACCGCGATATGGAATGCGATTTTCGCATTAGAGTGATTTTCGCATATCACAACCGAAACCGCAAACTCGATCGACACCGCATTTTGAATCCTTGGTATACATACATTGTGTGGTATTTTAGATGTCCATATTTCAATATTAGAGGCTAGACTTCATTTTTTTTTTTTTGAGTTGGGGTTTTATTTTAAAATAAAGAATTTTTCAATAATTTCCGACTTAAGTTGCATACATATTTGTATTATAAGATTAAAAAATCCACTGTGAAAACTCAGCTCGTTCAAAGCTCGGTTCGAGCTCGATTTGACCAAGCTCGGCTTGGTTGCCAACTGAGCCGATCCGAGCCTTTAAGCCTGGCTCGGCTCGGCTCAGCTCGGCTCGGTTGCACCCCTAGATAGATCGATAGGTAGATAGATAGTTCATCTAGAGACTTTCGTTCATGGTCATTCTTCTTGGGCTTCTCATCACTTTTTATGGAAGCCTTACTGAATAAGATTTGTAGTTCACTTGTAGCTCTTTCCAAATTGGGCATGCGCAACTTGTGGCTTGTGGCTGCACTCAAAGCGTTTAGTTATGACCTCTGAAATTTGGTGTCTTATGCTTAAAGACTCGTTTGGGACAATTGCCAAATTATAGGTAGCCAAGAACAAAGTGGGTGAATTTGGACTTCGTTTTGAGTCAATTTCATTATGTCTAAGTGCTGCCATATGATGTTAGGTGCCCTCTTATTATTTTTGAAGAAATCCAAATGTTGGGCTGACTGGGACATGGAGTTATCAAAATGGAGAAATTGTTGGAGCTTTACCTGACTGTTGGGACTTGGAAAGTGTAATGGTGCTGAATTTCTCACTGAATATTTAGTGATTAGTATGGAAGTTTTGGTTTATTAAAATTGGTTCTTATAATCTAAATAAATGATTGACCCACTGCTGGTATATTAGCTCTAGCTCAGCTTTACCCATTGAAATCTTGTATTTAGCTCTAGCTCGGTTTTACCCATTGAAATCTTGTATTTACAAGTGTTGACCTTTCTTTTTTCAATTTATTTTGGATGGATTGGTAAGCTGGGCACTCCCCTAGGTCCCAGCTTAGGGATATCCTAATGCGGCCAGGAACACTCTCCGGCAACTCTGGCGTTTTTGTTTACTTCTTTTTAGGGGGGGGGCGGGGGGGGGGGGGACATCCCAGACCCAAGCCCAATGGAGGGTTAGGTCTCTTGTGCCTCAAGCATTCCTTTTCAGAAGGAAGAATGCCCCCACTAAGATTCCAACCTTGGTCGGTCCTGTGGATTTGGGAGAAGGCATTATGCTACTTGAACCCATAGTTACTGGGTTGCTCGGTCCCCCCCCCCCCCCCGCTCTTTGATCCATGTTTTGGGAACATGATCTGAAGCCTAACTAACTTTGTGCAATGAGTGGTGATCCGCGTTCCATACTAAGCGATATGGGAAGCGTTCCTAGTAACTTTGCTTAAACCAAAGCTTATTGGCATTGGTGTGGCTTTGATTCCATGGGGTTTTCCAATCTAGTTCAACTTCATGATGGGATGTGAAAGGATATTTTGAACTGAGTACAAGTTGTCTGAAGCTAAAAACTGGGTAGTAGTTTGATCCAGGTCCAACACATTTTTTTTGCTGTAGTTACTGTGCAAAGTTATCCTATATATATTTGAGCCTTGTACTTCCCCTTTATAAGCATGGCGGCAATGCTACTTTGGGTTTCCTACCATTATTTCCCTGCCATTATTTCTGGGTTAATCATTGGATTCGTCAGTATTGGAATTTTAGGGTATTATTACTCACGCAAATGAGATACTGTGTGGAATTGCCGTGGAATTTTTCTGGAGTTTTTGCCTTTTGAATATGCTTAGATTTCTGCATGTGGTAGGCTCAAATTTGGCATGGAGGATTGAACACAGCTTCAATTTTCTGATTTTCTGGACATGGGGGCAGTTTTGAATCAGTAGCTGTTTCCAATATCATTTCAAGCTTACCCTTCCCATTGTCTATGATTTCATTGCTGAAATCTCAACCCCTTCCCCTCTTTTCTGTTTCAAGGGCTGTTTGATCAAAATGTGGTAGAATATCTGAAACCTGATTGAGTTTATCTTACCTTATTGCCAGGCGGTTGAATAAGCTTGAAATGTTGAAGCGTCGTGGAAAGGGCCCGCCAAAGAAGGGACAAGGAAAGCGTGCTTCCAAACGCAAGTAGAGCAGTTCATCCATGGTATAGTTTTCAGGATTGAGGGTGACGGGCACTCTGTACTGCACAGCCTCATAGACTTTGTCTGAGACCGTATTATGTTGTGGTAAACCAGCAGAGTTTTCCTGCTTTTCTGATCATCAGCAGTTAGCTGCTGTGGGTCTTTAGATTTTATTGTGCTCCAGCCGTTAAAAAAAATTTTAAAAAAAGTCATTTACAATGGTTGCTGGATGTCAAGGGATTGCATTTGAGTGGCTCTCAGATGATCTACCAATAAGACTGCGTCGTTTTAACTTGTTTTAAGAATGTTCCCAATGCTCGTCAAAGGGCCTTGGACCCAACTTATTTTGTGCCTCGTCTTGCGCCATAATATAGTTGAGAGGGTTCGATAACGCTGATGTGTTCTGTTTTTATGTCCGAGGTAATTGAAATATACATTGAGATAAGGTCCCCTCGCAAATTTGCGTGTAGTATGGCTGGCTGCCTTCCTGTTCATGGAATCTGGGACTACCGTACACCTTTGAGAGCCAGGAACAAGTCCGGTGTCTTTGCGGTTCCCCGATTGTGGAAATTTTGCAGAATAGCAACTACGCTTGAAGTTGGGGTCGTTAATTTTCTTGGCAACCACACGCAAGAACTAGTCCAATGTCTTTGCAACGCTGGTCAATTTTTTTTTGCATGTAATATCAATCAAAAAGTTATACACTAATGCCTCAACTTGTGATGTAACTGAGATTCTTACTTTTTGAAAATAAGTTGTAGGTATTTTAGCTTTTCTTGAAATGATTTTGTAGGTCCTCTTTTCACTTGAAATGATATGATTGTCCCTTCATACAAACAAAATTAAGTAAAATGTTGGAAAAATATAAAAATATAATAAAACTTGTAAACTAAATGAAAATATAATAAGAAATAGTAAATAATCCACAGAGAATATGAATGAGAATATTCTAAAAAAAGTTTCTTAATTAGTTTGTGTAAGTTTTTACAGAACAAAATTTTTTTTCAATCTTTATAAATTTTAGTAAACTGTTTTCTAGTTCATTGTAATGTTTTAAAATTTTTTAGTGAGCTTGTGAAATTTCTAAATGATTTACAAGAATTTTACAATTTTTTCAAAAATGTAGTATTTAATATAAAAATACAAATTATTTTATGTGAAGTTTTACATTTATGTTGTAGATTTATTATAATTTATATAATTTATATTCTACTTAAAATTTTTGTCACGTATTATATATTTTTTATAATTCTTTTACAATACTTATTCTATATTCAAATTTTATAAAGGTTTTTCTTACATGATTTTCTCAACATAAAAGGGTAACTGAATCATTTGAGTTGAATAAAAACATATGAAATTATTTTAAGAAAAGTTAAGTGTAACAACTTCGAGTTTTGAATGATAGTGTTAGAAACATTCCCATTTACCTGCGTCAAACATTTAATTGTATCAAAAGTGAGGTAAATTTTAGTACTTACCCACCCTACACTGAAGCCAACATAAATGAACATACCTTTATATTCATAGACTTAAATAAAAATTTAAAAAATAGAGAAGGGGGGTTAAAATTATTAATGTTAATAATAATAATTACACTAATAATTCTTATTAATATTAATAATAATAGTCATAGTAGTTACTAATATTAATAATAACTATTATTTTTATAATAATAAAAATAATAATTATTATTAACAATAAATACTAGTAATAATTACAATAGTAATTATTATTAATATTAATAATTAGGCATGTAGTGTGCATCCCCTTAGATAGGCATCTCCCTATACCATGGGCAACAAGTCAAGTGCATCCTTAAGGGCCTTGTTGTTAAAGTTGTATTGGAAGGTAGAGATGCGATGGGCATGTATAACAACCTCAACTAGAAGCACCGCCTCTAATCCGTAGACGAGCATGAAAGAGGTTTCTCTAGTTGCGCTCTTCTCTATTGTCCGAATAACCCATAGTATAGCTGAGACCTCATCAGCCATAACCCCTTTACGCTGTCCAATTTCTTTTTAAGCCCATTGAGAACTGCTGGTTAATGGATTCGATTAGTCCATTTGTTTGAGGCCTAGTGACAGCTATAAACCTTGTTTGGATGTGGTACTCAGCACAGTAGTCTAGTACCTTGTCGATATCGAACTGCCTGCCATTTTCGAATACCATTGCTCTTGGTACTCCAAATCTTGTGATGATATTCTTCCATATGAACTTGCGGACTTTCCTCTCGGTGATGGATGCTACTGCCTTCGCTTCCACCCACTTGGGGAAATAATCCACCGCGACAAATAAGAATTTGCATTGTCCTGTTGCCTTTGGGTAAGGACCCAAAATGTCCATGCTCCACCTTGTAAAACGCTACGGGGAATGCATTGTCATCATTGGGGTGGATGGTTGGTGGTACAGGGGCGCAAATCGTTGGCACTAGTCATATTTTCTAACCATTTCCATTGCAACCAACTGGAGTGTGGCCAATAATAGCCTTTCCTCAATGCCTTTGCGACTGAGCTGTGTCCCCCGATATGCAACCCACTCTCCCCTTCATGTATTTCGGCCAGGATCTTTTTGCCTTCTTCTGGCGTAGTGCACCTTAGAAGGCGACGTGAGAAGGTCTTCTTGTAAAGGAGTCCTTCATACAGCTAGAGCCATTCAGAACTCTTCTTTAAGCGATCGGCCTTCCTTCGGGTCTTGCGGTAGGGTTGTGTCATGCAAGTAGCTCGTGAGGGGCTTCATCCATGTGACAGGATCTCCCAACTAATGCTCTTAGGACATCCATCAAGGGAGGAGTTGTCGAGCTTTGACAAGGCATCAACTTGTCGATTCTCTTATCTTGGTACGTGTTCAATCTCAAATCTTATGAACATGGAGAATTTCTCCTTTACTCTGGCCAAATAGGATACCATGGATGGATCGCGAGCTTCGTACTCGCCTTTTACTTAACTCACCACCAGTTGACTCACCACAAGCTTCGTACCCCTAGCGCGTTGTAAATTTACATTCCAACCAGTAGGGCCTCATACTCTGCTTCATTGTTGGACATTGTGAACGTGAACTTCAATGCATCCTCGTACGAGTGTCCTTCGGGAGATACCATGATCAGCCTGGCTCCACTTGCCGCATTAGTTACCGATTCATCAACTATAAAATCCATGCTTTGCTACTTGTCTCTTGGGCTCATCTGGGATTGAGCATTCAACAATAAAGTCAGCAAGAGCTTGAGCTTTGATTGCTCTTCATGGTTCATAGCTGATGTCATAGGGTGCCAACTCGATGACCCACTTTAACATTCTTTCGGAGCTTCCATACTTCTCAAGAGTGTTTCACAAAGGTTGATCAGTCAGGACAACAATGCGGTGCAACTCGAAGCACAGACGTAGCTTCCGACTTGTGATTAGCAACAGATACGTAAACTTCTCAACGAGGGCGTAGCACTGCTCGGCCCTACCAGGACGTGGCTAACATAGTAAATCAGTAGCTATTATCTGTCTCTTTCCACAAGCAGCATTGTACTCACCGCGTGATCAGCAACGACAAGGTATGCTAACAATGGTTCCCCTGTGACAGGGCTTACCATCCGATTGAGTCTTCTGAAGCATTCCTTGAGGTTTTGGAAGGCTTGTTTGACCTCTTCATCCCAACCAAAGCATGTTTTCCTCTTTGGGACTTTGAAGAAAAGAAGACACTTATCCACTAATCTCAACATGAACTTTCCAAGCGCGAGAATGTAGCTAGTGAACTTTTGTACCTGTTTCACAGTTGTTGGAAGAAACTTCATGTTCAACACCACCTTGATTTTGTCAGGGTTTGGCTTCAATGTCTCTTTGATCAATCATGTACCCTAAGAACTATCCGGACCTAGCTCTGAAGGTGCACTTCTTAGGATTGAGCTTCATTTCATAATGCCTTAGGACCTGAAGGTCTTCTCAAGGTCCATCAAATGATTGACTTCTTTGATACTCTTAGTGATCATATCATCGACGTATACCTCCATTGTCTTCCCTATGAGCGTTGCGAAAACTTTGTTTACTAGACGCTGAAAGGTAACTCCGGCATTCTTCAACCCAAATGGCATCATATTGTAACAGTAAAGACCAGCGTCAACAATGAAGGTTGTCTTCTCTTGGTTTTTCCTAGCCAAAGGGATTTGGTGGTAGCTCGAAAAAGCATCCATGAAACTAAGGAGTTTGTGGCCAACCATAGAATCGACTAGCTTGTTTATCTTTGGCAATGGGTAGCTGTCTTTGGGGCATACTTTGTTCAGATCAGTGAAGTCGACGCACATTCTCCATGTCCCGTTGGGCTTCTTGACCAAAGTGACATTCGATACCTACTCGGGTATTGGCATTCTTCTGTGAATCCTGCTTCCAAAAGCTTCTGGACCTTAATTGTCGCAACTGCACTCCTTTCTGCCCCTAAGTGCCTCTATTTTTGGATGACTGGCCTATTATTTGGATCCACATATAGTTTGTGTTCCATGGCATCAGGCACTATTCCTGCCATTTTGGAAGGATCAAACGCAAACCCATCCTTATATTCCTTCAAGAGTTCAACAAGTCCATCCCTTATCGTGGGATCGAGCTCTTGGTCGATCTGAACACTCTGCTGTAGGTATGTGGGGCCTAAGGGTATGGACACCAACTCAGAGGTTGGTTTCGGGTAGGGGCCTTTCGTGCTCCTTTGCTGAGGCTGAAAGTGCTACCATTGCTTCTGTGGCTAACTTTTTTCCGGTCTTGTGTGGTCAAGATGCCTCACCTGTAGGGTGTTCTTCCTTCCATCCTAAGGACTTCAAACCCACGTGGAAGCATTCGCTTGCCATGTTTGGGTCCCTGTATAATTTCCTCACCTTTCCATCATCCAGTTCAAACTATATGAGCAGGAGGTAAGGTGCCACCACGACTTTGATAGCATTAAGGGTTGATCACCTCAGGATGGCATTATATGCCATAGGGATGTCCACCACTAGAAAATTTGTCTCTATCGCTTATAAGTTATTCTTATCGCCAACTCGGACAGGAAGTCTTTTGTTTCCAAGGGGATATGTGGCTTATCCCCCAAACCCTACAACAGGAGCCTCGATAGCTTCCAAGTCTTTCCCAATGTACTGCAACTTCTTCAGGTACTTTAGAGTGATGATATCAACCAAACTCCTTATGTCAATAGGTATTTGGCGAACCATGGTGATCGCTATCTTGAGTTGTATTACCAAAGCATCATTATGAGAGGTTTGCAAGGGGTGTATGTCCTCCGGGTCGAAAGTCATAGTTGGTCCTGCGAGTGGTTCCAATTCCCTGGTGTTGGGAGATTTCGAGTGTCAACTAAAAGCCGCAAACGTACAACTTCCGCTGTAGTACTTGAGGGTTGTGTCCTCGGGGACGATGGAAGAGATTAAGGCCACTAAACATAAAATTAAACTAATCTAACTGAGATTAAAACTTATAAACAAATCAAATTCTAAATATTCCCTAGATATTTGCAAACTCTAGAACATTAAGCTTATAAATCCTAGGAAAATAACTAAGCCAAGTTTGAAATGATCATTATAAGTGCACCAAATCAAGCCACGGAACACAAAACTCCACTAAAACTTCAGCAAAGATCAAAATAGGGGAAGGGAAGCCGAGAGCAAATCACAACCATCAACCATCACCAATCCTAATTAAAACCTTTTCATCTCATCATCATCATCATTACTAGGTTCTAAATCATAGAGCATCAACAACAACAGGCAACGACACTTCAACCAACGCATAATCCAGATAAACCCAGCATAATCTAGAACACAAAATTGAGCAAGCTTGAATCGAAATCCAACAATTAACCAGAACAACGACCCTAGCTATGGATGAATGCGAACCAAACCAAAGAAACCAATAGCAAAATCACAGTTATTACATATAAGAGCATTTCCTAAATCAGGTCATAATCAAAATTAACCAAACCCAAAGTAGAACATGAGAACTGAGCAGCAAGGGAGCGTGAGAATTGCCACACCAGAACACACAAACAGAATTGAAGATGCATAAACAGAGGAGTGCCGGAATTGAAGAGCACGTAAACAGGGCCTTGAACGAGTATCTCAATCAACCTTAAACCAAGCCTAACTCCTGAAAATTTCACACCGTCCTTGCGATACAACCCAGAATTAACAAAATCTAACCTAATTACATGAATTCGAAGCTAAAGCAGACCGAAATCCAACCAAGAACAACCCTAAATTTCGAATGACTGAAAACGAAAACGTACTTAAAACTAAAACTAAACCTAAAGCTGAAATTAAACCTAACCTAACCGTAAATTACCTAATTCAGGCCACAAATGCGCTGCTAGCTCCATTTATACCCAGCCCTCTTCAATTCTTCACCGTCGATTTGGGCATGCGTGGATGGTGATGATGATGCAAGCTGGTGTGTTACGTGGCAATTGCTGTGTGAATCGGGGAATTGAGATGGTGGTAAAGGTGATGGTGGTTCAAGAGAGAGATAGAGAGATGGTG
This sequence comes from Selenicereus undatus, assembly GCA_017589665.1. Lineage (NCBI taxonomy): Eukaryota > Viridiplantae > Streptophyta > Magnoliopsida > Caryophyllales > Cactaceae > Selenicereus > Selenicereus undatus. The sequence continues at coordinate 82,162,065 of JACYFF010031954.1, read as the reverse complement.
GGGATGAGAATGGAGACGATGATGAAGGGTTCGGGATTCTCTGGTTCTGAGAACCGAGAAGAGGAGAAAGAGAAGGTTAGTGAAGAGAGAGAGAGAGAATTAGAGTTAAGGGGGCTTGGTTTCGGGGTCACGTGACTGGCACCTGTGGGGCGTAGATTTAGGTTTTATTATATTTTTTCTTTTTCTTTGGGCTGAAAGGAAACGGGCCTAGGGAATTGGGTCGGGTCAATTTGGCCCAATTCTTCATTTTCTGGCATTTTTCATCATTTTTCGCATTTTTACCGTAATTATTCAAAACCTACAAAACAAAATAAAATCAAATAAAAATCTAAAAATAATGATTATAACGAGCATAAAACAGGTGTAGAAGTACCGTAGAAATAACATATTTTTGGCACGAACAAATACCCACGCACCAAGATTTTGCTCGTCATCGAGTAAAATAAACTAAACTAACTAAAAAGAAAAAAAAATCCTAACTCACTGTCGTAGGAATCACGATTGCATTTAGTGTATGGAACAAGCCCTTTAAACCCATCGATCTCCTAAGTTGACGAGTGAGGTCTCGTGAAGATTTTAAGTGAAATACTCACAAAAATTATTTCAAAAATAAAAGAAAATCTTTTTGGTTTTTTCTCAAAGCTAATATGTACAAAATTTGATAAAGATATGCATACGTTCTAATCAACCAAATCACCCATGTAACCAAGTTATTGACCTGCATATGCACAGAATGTATTTCAAAACCTTCTACCTCATAAATGACATTAGAGCACTAATTTTTCACCCCATTGAACATCAAAATTTTGAATCCATCTCAGTGCTCGTGTGCAACCGTATCATCATCCCAAGGCTTAGATTTACCAAAATTAGACTCAATCCCACTTGACTGGTAGGAATGCCGGTAGGGGTAAGGTTGCCTACAGTTGGATCTCCCAGATCCCGTGAAAGCGGGACCCACACTGGGAAGCGTTGGTGTTGTTGTTGTAGACTCAATCCCACTTGACTGACACAACTACATTATTATCATACTAACTTTGGAACCAAGCTTTTTCAATAGCAATATTGCCTCAAAGGGTAACACCCAATAGCACGTGCCTCAAAGGGTAACACCCAGTAGCGCATGCCTCAAAGGGATACCTGTCATTCCAAATTTTATTCCATCTCTTTCTTTTTCTCTTCATTATTCATGATATTCATTCATTATTTTTTTCAAAGTAATCGTGTCACAAGCAAGTGGGAAAATCATTAATGGAAGCCTAAGACCTGAAGATAATGATGAAGAGATAAACAAGGATTGGATTACACAATCTTTAATGAACCATTGGAGTTAGAGTTAGGGCTCGGAAACCTATCATGCACATCCTATTCACATACAAGCTAGTAACCAAAGTACAAGGGATTTAAGCTAATCAGAAGTAGTACAAACGTCCCCCCAAAAAACAATAAAAATCTTGAAAATTTTTCAAAAATAGGCACCTCACCCCCACACCAAAACTTCACAATGTCCTCATTGTGGGAACTAAGGCGCTAAAAAGTGATCATATCAACTATACAACCGTAAAACCAACACAAAATCACAAATATATACAAACTAGGACTCCACCAAAATCAAAATCAAAACCAAAAACCAAACAAAACCAAATACACACATATATTTACAAAAGCCAAAACAAACTCACAAAAGAAAAGCAAAAACAAAACTCACTCTAAAACAAACCAAACCACTAAATGGCCAAAATCAACACCAAACCAAAACAAAATAAAACTCAAACACAAAAATCAAAAAGTAAAATAACTAAATAAAGAAAACCAAAAAAAGACCAAAACAAACATAATCACCCAAAATAAAAACAAAACCAAACCAAAGACTTACTGAACACCAACCTAAATCAAAAGAAACCTAAAACAAAACAAAATACAAAAGAAAGAAAAACAAAATGAAAGACCAAAACAAAGTCATTAAAACACCAAAAAATAGAAACTATTAAACAAAAACTAAACCAAAGGAAAACTAAAACTTTCTAAACTAAAACAAAACACAAAACCAAGGAAACAAAACACAAATTCAAGGAAACCAAACAAAGGAACTAAAACATACACAAGAACATTCCTAAATATTCACAACTACTCACAATCCTAGATATCAACAACTAACAAATATTTACAAAAGCATAACACAACCAAGGGTGATCATAGCCCACACAGCTCAACAAATCCCAAATTGCTCCTCAAGATTTATCACTTGTATATTCACTGTCCTAAATATTCACAAGTAAGTACAAAAAAAGAAAGAAAAGAAATGAAAAGGAGAAGAAGGTAAGGTGGAACGATCATACCAGGTTGGATACAAGTTGTACCCAAACTATGCCTCACGAAGATTATGCAACATGAGGCTTATGGAGTATCAGCCACTCCATATTAAGCTGAAAAATACAACTCAAATCAAAACTCGTCAAAGCACGTAACAACTTATCAAACAAAGAAGCCCAACTCTCAATAATATAGCAACAATGAAAAGCAGTGAGTTGGAGCTAGAAAGAGTACATCCATCTAACCAATAAATTACAAGTAAGGGTCCGCTTCAACTTATCAAACAGTTAGGCCCAATCAGAAAGGAAATGAACATACTTAGAACGAGCCAGTATTGAGGTCATTAGCCTAGAAACTATATCAGCATGAACGAGTAGTCTATGCAAATTAGGGGGTGCAAATCTCATAAGTCTGTTAAGTCCAATATGTGTATGAGTATAGTCTAAAGTAAAATTCTTAGTGACAATGATCTCAGACTCAACAAATTCAGACTTGCAATATTAAAAAAGGAAGTCAGTTTGGATGGAATCAAAAGAGAAAGGCTCATAATTAGCACAAAAACCATTATCAGAACTTCCATAGATATCAAACTCACAAAAATATTCGTATTCCACATACAGAATATTATCATCTAATTTAAATAGAAGGTCAGGAATGACGGGATCAAAAGAGAATTATTCATATTCAATATGAAAACCCACATCAAGACCTTTAGTAACATCAAGCTCACATGAAAAAGATTCATATTTTGCATAAAGAATATCATCATCAAAGTCCAAAATAGTGAGTTCAGTTCTCTCATCGCATAACTCCCGTGAAATATCTTCTTGTGACTCATGTAAATCAAGATGCTCAATTTCAGGTGTGATGCTTATATCTAACTCACTCACAGTATCAGATTGTTTACCCACATCAAACTCACAAAAGTCGTCCCCGACAACTTCAGTTCACCTGGTGGCTACAACCTAGCTGAACTTCCAGGTCTAAGCTTTTCGGTATCGTGCACTCAACTCTTTACCATCGATCCCTCCAACGAAGATGGCTATTATCACTGTGTTGCGATCAACATCATTGTCTTTCTTCCCCTCTGGGTTGCGATGATTGTGATCCCTAACTCCTCCTCTTTTCAAGAAGCAGTTGAGCTGTCCTCGATCAGCCAACTCATGGGGGGCTTTCTTGAGTTCGCGACATTCAGTGGTAGTGCCCGTGATCCTCATGGTACGTGTAATACTTGTTCTTATTTATGAATTTCACTGAAGTGTCAATGAGCTTCGGGCGCCTTAGCATGGGGTTGCCTTTGATCTCCTTGAGAATGTTCCGAGGCGTAGTGTGGAAACACCGATTCTTTCATCACCCTTCCTAGGACGCTTGTCTGCAAGGGGACCCTTGTCCTCCCCTCCTCTTTTCCTATTGTCAGGTCGGACGAAATCATCCCCAACATATATCTCCGTAGCCTGTATGAAATCTTGAGTCCTCCTCAGGACTTCTGCCAATGTTGTCATCTTACTCTCAGTGGGGGAAAATTTGAATCTTCCAAGGAGCAATTCGTTCAAAAAACTCATGTAAGCCGCCACATCCTGCAAGTTCGGGATAAGGACGACTTCAGGGTTGAACCACATCACGTACTACTTCAAATCTTCTCCTCTAGCTTGCCGAATCTTGGCATGATGAATGCTAGCATTCTACTCTCTTTTGCTTACTGTGAAGTGAGCGCTAAATAACTCAACCAACTAGAGAAATGAGGTCATGCTCCCATCGGGAAGTCCATTGAACAATTTTTGTGCGATTCTTTTCAAAGTGGCCAGGAAGTAATGACAGCAAGCTGCGTCATCGACATCCTGGACGTACATTTGTACCTTCTAGACATCTAGATGGTCTTCAGGGTCGGTAGCTCATTTTTAAGGTACTTTTTCACCGGTTTTATGCTCGTTTTAATAAAAAAAAATTTAGGTTTTTAATTGATTTTATTTTATTTTGCAGATTTTTACTAATTGTTGAAAAAGGGCCGAAAATGCCGAAAAATGCGAGAAATGTGGGGAAAATGATGGGAATTCAAAAACCGATCCAGGCAGCAAAGGAAAAAGAAAAGGACCGGCCGGTTCGACTTAAATCCGGTTCAGAGAAAACCAGCTCACTTATAATCCCCCTCCCCTTCCTTTCTTCGCGTCTGTCTTCTCCTCGCGTTGCCCTGACACCCTCACCCAAAACCACCTAGCACAGAGTACCCGTCACCAAACCCAGAATCCCTGCTTCCTCATCGCCGTGCCATCTCACTCCTATCTCTCTCTACCTCGTCATCTCTCTCTCTCTTCCAGCACATCACCCTCGCCCACAGTAAACCCCCAAAACCCAGAAACCCACCCACCATTAAAGGAATCGATTGTTGGCATTCCTAACCTTCTTGGGGTGCAATGCCTCCATAATTGCCCTACTGGAGGGTGTTGAGAAAGAGGGCAAGCGTCCTTTCTCCGAAAAGCCCCTAATTCGGGGCGAGGGTGGCCCCGGATGGGCTTAGCTCTATGACCATAGGCGACCCATGGTGCTTGGATGATACTCCTTGCTTCTGTCCCCCTTTTGGCACCAGCCGTTCGGAGGGGGGATGGGTGCTTTGGAGTAGTCGAGTCCTCGTTAGGGTCCTTTCCACGGACCTAAGCGACAAAGGAATTCTTTCGTTGGAGCCTCCCGCTTCTGATTAACGAGGATGCGAGAATTCCTCTTGCTCTTCATACCATTCGGCCCCGCGAATGTTGGATGCGTAGGGGTCGTGACGGAATGGGAGAGAGCGACGCTGTTTTGAGCTTTCCGTAGGGCCTGTCTAGCTTCGATAATTCTCGTAGCATCTCTGCCTTGCAAGGCGTTTGCATCTCTTTGAGGGTTTCCACTCCGCGCTTCCTGGTATGGTAGGGTGTATCCTGGTGTTGCCTCGTATTCGAACCCTTGGATAGGCTCGGGCCGACGCTCAGTTGCCTTCATCTTTCGCACACCCCACGGATCATTGCCTCTTCGACTTGCTTTAGCGCCTCCCCCAATTGTTCCGTTGTGACAAATTGCTGAGCATAAGGCGATCCACCGAATTCTCTCCGGTGCTTTGTGCTGGGGAGGCACCATGCCCCCTTGGGGGGTCTTTTGTTGCTGCACGCTTACCATTGTCTAGTTGCTTCGATGCTTTCGATCAAGTGTCAACCATCTTACCGATGCGTCCCTAAAGATGGTGTCAATCTGTTTCGAAAGAAGCTTACTTGAATGGTGGTGACCCCCGGACTTAAGTGTGGTTGACATATCAAAATTGGTCATACGCCCTAACGTGTTCTTCCTCCGATGACCTACACGAAGGTCGACCTCGGGCATTTTTCCCGAGGAAAACCCCTCCGACGCTCAAGTCAATCTCAAGAAGAATTTGAGAAGCAAATATAGAGAACAACACGCAAAGAGAGAGAATTAGAGAGAGAATTGGTAAGATTATCAAGTTGTCCAAAGTGAAAGAATTATGTCCCCTCAGATGGGAAAAGTTTGGGTATTTATAGCATTGAGGTTGGCACTCAAGGGTAAGAGAGTAATTTTCCCATTAAGGATGTCAAGCTACCATTATGCACCTCCAACCTCCTTCTATCAATGTGCAGTCAACTGGGGCCCTATGTTAACTTGGTTGGCGCCACGTGCTGCCTTCTTATTGGACGGGTCATTATATATCCCAATCAAATAATAATAATAATAATAATAATAATAATAATAATAATAATAATAATAATAAT